>ML783927.1:124076-151442 GCA_009831015.1 Picea engelmannii | reverse complement strand
CTTCAAGCACCACACATCCGTCTCATGCCATCAAAGTTGAAAGAGACCTTTGGAAGCGTTAGTCAATTCCCACCTATTCTTGACAAACTATATAGAGTGAATCTAAGAACTCCATTTAAACTCAATTATTGGATATTCTTTCAGTTCTTCAGTGAATTGAGGGCATCATCAGACAAATTCATGTAATAAATGAGTCTAATAGTTCTAAACCTCTTAAAACTCCTAGCGATGGAACTGAATCTGCAAAAATCTAGCAAATTGGGAATATCAGGCAATGCAATCTCCTCGAGCATAGCACAAATAGTCATAAACTCTACAAACCATACATCTGAAACGGATTCCTAGAATCGGTCTAGATTCCATAATTATAATATTAGAATAATTTTTAGGACAATCGAAGGTCAACTGTAGATGTGAGTCCTAATAGTGAGCTTGTGGGAAGCCCATGTAAGCACATCGTTCCACTGTTCGTAGACCATGGATGTCGAGACCATATTTTGCAGCTCTAACAGACACATAAGGATGTGGGATAACACTTCTTTGTCTGTCATGGATATATACATGCTACTCTTCATTGAGGTATTTCAACCCAATGCATTCCAACGCAGATTAAGAGATGAGAAATAGAGTGAAAATTGAGGCCACATTAAGAGATGAGAAATGGTACTAGTTTAGCAAACTAGAAGAGGTGAAGAATTGATTAGATTAGGGTTTTATGTAGAGAAAGAAAATCGCACGTGAAGGAGGAGACGGATTGAAGATGCGTGAACAACCATTCGAAGCATAACGATGAGAACCAGGTTGACATGTAGAGAATGTTCTTGAATGAAGATAAGAATCAGGTTGACTAGAGATTGACTACAACGATTACGAATCCAAGAAACATTCTAGGAGATGGAAAACCTAACACTTGGAATCCAAGAAATGTTGCTAGAGATGGAATCCCTAATGGTTGCAAACGAAATAGATGAAGGCACCTAATGGCTGCACACAATAGAAACGAAGCCCCAAATGATGTTAGCCAAGTAACTCAGATTGGAAGAAATACGCTGGAATGAAACGTTCATGGAAATAAATGAGACATAGTTGTAGAAATAATGGAACTAAACCATGATGCTATGTAAAACTACCATATCTTTATTTAATCCATAACCCTAACTTATTAGATTTCCATCAAAGATGACTGGAAGAATTCCAAAAAGATCTCCAATTTTTTCTTGGAGTCCTTTCCTTTAATGTTACAATATTTTTAATTTGAACAAAAAGTACAAACAATAACTAAAATATAACACAATTACATACATTTTATATTTGAATGGTGAAGGTTTCTACACTCGTGTAAATTTCAATAGAGGTTTATAAAAACATTGAATTTGAATGGTGAACGGTGTTTACTATAAGGTAAATTTTGGTAAATTTGAATAGAGGTTCATACCAACCTTGACCTTGAATTTGAATGGAGATTTATACTTTTTGATGAACTTGGAGGGTTTATACTCTACTATTAATTTTAATGTGAATTTGAACATAGATATATCTGCAATGAAATGGAACAAAGGTAAACTTGAATGAATTTGAATGGAACTTACAGGAGGTTGAAAATTTGAGCAATCATTTTCTACTCTTCATAAATTAGGTGCATAAGTTCATTCTATTATTTTATTTTATTTTCAATATGAGTGCTTCACCACATATTCCAAAACCTCAACCTAACAAGGGGAGGCCTAACAAATCCATCCTAGATATTTTTTATGAACATATAGATTCATTAGAAAAAATAAGAGAATAGAGAGAAGATAAGATCCAAATAGAGTTACAGACAATGCTTGATAACAAATTTAGATTGTTAGAAGACAATATTTAGACACTAACACATAATAAAATATCAGGGTTTGAGAATCACTTCATAAAATGGCAGCCAAAATATAAGAAATGGAAAAAAAAAAACAACCCCTTAGTTTGTCCCTAATTAGTCTAGAAAATAGATTGGATATAAAAACCATCAAATAGGAAACAAATAAGATAATAGAAGTTTTTATATAAAAGAACAACCACATGAGTAAACACTAGAAATATTAAGAGAACTAAAAAAGAAATCACAAATTGAAATAACATAAATAATAAAAGTAAAGAAGTTAAAAAAAATAATTGAACATAAAGATACTTTTATATATATATATATATATATATGATGTTAGAAATGCATAGTTATGCTCATATGTAGGGTATTTAATTAGTAAATGCTATTATAGTGGAATTTTTTTTGTGTGGGCATGGCCTAGCTTGGAGTTGGGGATACTACACTAGTGGTAAGTGGGAATGATTTCCACTACCCCTTCCATAGAAACGACAAACATGGTTCACATACACTTCATCCAAAGAGGTAGATGGAAGAATAATGAACAAAGTTTCCTCCAATATTGAGACTAGAGGTACATGAGTCATGTTGGGGATGTACGCCTGTAGACAAGGGTATGTTCTAAGACATATTTGATCCCATGGAATGTGATAGTTAGATAATATCCATGGAATTCTCATTGGTATGTACTTTAAGGGGACCAATTTCAATGGTAGGTAGAGAATCCATCGAGGTTGAATCATCTTGGCGAGTAGCATCCCAATGGTGTAAGATAGAAAGAGAATATCGACGATAATGATGAGAATAATGACCATAACTATCACACAAAAAACAAGGGTGATTGGTGGATATGGACTTAATATGCCTGGACAAGAAAACTAGAAGAGAGACTTCCATGGTGGGTATGGAGGAATCAAGTTATAAGTACTTGTCATTGTAAAGTTATTTTAATTTAGGGAACCTTGGATATTTTAAGGTAGCATGGATGGAGACATCACATATGGAACATGATGTTATGTGTCTATATGGAGTGGTTTGGGTTTCCATGGTTGGGTTGGGAGTGTCTTTGGTGGATACTCTTTTGGAAATTCTCCTTTTGTTATCTTTCTTGGTTTTAGGTTTGGGTTTAGGTGGGTCATGTGGTGGTCGAGAGTGGATCTTCTGGTAATATAGTGGTGAGGGGGAAGGAGGTGGAAGTGCAATCTATGCAACTGGCTATGGGATATTGGTGCACACAATGATAGGCTACATAGGGTTTAAATAAAAATATAGTCTAAGTGTAGATATCGGAAGTGGGGTGGGAAATGGGTGACGAGATTCCCATTTTTCGTAAAATATTATTTCAAAAGATAAAAGAGGCCACGAACTTCATGGTGTACATGAGGGTAAGTGCAAGAAGTTTGTGGACAAAAAAGTGGCAAGGCCATGAACAAGAATGTGCACCCATTCATACATATATAGGTTTGGTTGTGGCTGAAAATCCACATGGATTTCAATGTAGATTAAGAAGTAAGAGCACTTAAGAATGCGTGATCTTACAAGTGTTTTTTAATAAATGAACTAAGAGTGATTTTGTGCATATTGTGCACAAAATTGCCCGTGTGTTTCTCATTGGGAAAGTAGAGTGAAGAGAGGAGGAAGAAAGGCCATTGCCACCGCCACCGTGTCCAATTATGTTACATTTATCTTAACTTTAATCTAATTTAGCCATTCTAATTTAGTATTTTTATCCCAATAATCTAAATTGAAAAAAATATATAATTTAGTATTTTAAATAAAAAATGAAACTAATTTACATGCCATGGATGTTAAATTGCGGTGTATACAATACAATGGAACTCTGAGAAAATTTAAACCCCTCACAAGAAAATGAAGAATATCAAAACCCCAACCCACCACCACCACCACACAATGTAAACAATGAAATTGATGAGGGGTTGGTGATATTAAGAAACCTTGAGAAAATATTAAGGGAGACTAGAGAACCTAGCAGATTCTCCTTGTCCAGTTCTTTGGACATCACTGTGCAGTCCATTGCAAGTGTCGAAGGGAAATTGACATCTATTTATAACTATAGGGAAAGAATGTACAAGTATTATAGAACTAGTTTGGATAGAAACCAAACCAAAGAAATCAACATTTCAAAACAACAAATATTGTCTATTTTTAGGGATCCTAGAAATGGACAAGAACTACCATTGACTAGGAATCACATATCCTTTTATTGGTGTAGGCATCCCTAGATTAGTCAAAATTGGATGGATAGGTGGTACATGATTTTTGATAAACCTCCCTACAATAATATTGAGATGCCTTTATATTTTCTGAGGAAATTATGGGTTGAGTTTATTATGGGTAAACATGTCAACTAATTTGACAATAGTGACTTCCACGGGGTGGGTTGAGGATCTGCATAGGACCAAGAGAAGGATAGGCATGACTCTGAGTTAGGTCCACGTCACCCTGGACGAAGGCTTGAGCCCCGACCCAACATCCTCGTGTTGCAGAGAAATTTCAACATGTAGAGCTAGCCATCTCATCATTGACTTGTAGCCCACTGCAACACAATATCTGTGTTGCACTATCTTGACCTTAGGTGCATGCTAGTGACATTGATATGGGGTTTGGAGCATCAGCATGCATCTGAGAGTACAGTGATGAGATGGCACATGGACATAACATTCATCCATGTGAACCTTAGAGATGCTCCAGTTGCGGGAAGACATGCTATGAGCCTATAGAGCCCACTCGACAACATAGCATCATGGAGGAGGTTAGTATCTTAACCCATTTTTTTGTTCTTCATCGTTATATATTTATTTTTTATTTTGTGTATTTATATAGATATTTTATTGTATGTTGTTTTTCATTTTTTGCATCCCAACAATAAACCCTCTATGCCTATGGATGCATCAATTCCTATCCCAACCATTCATGCAATAATAGATGCATCATGTTCATGGTGTGCACCGTACACATAGGTATGTATCACATTTGATCGATTCAACATAGTGAGATCTTTATATTATGACATCCTCAAATTTTTTATGTGTTCTCTTGTTTCTATAGGATTTGGAACGAGGAGATGACGTGGGCTTTCCATCTAGGATGGACAATTTACGAGAATCACATGTATCATGTGCAAAGTTAAATATCATATAATTCTCAAATTGTTTGTGTTTATGTTTTTGAATTTTAGTATCTGGTAATAATAGTTCAATTTTATTCATATGTATACAAACCGTCGATATATTTGCTAGGTATAGTAATATTTCACCCTCTCGGAACCTGGGCGGTGCTTATGGGCTTCCTTTCTCCGGACCTAGGGTGTTGGAATCACTTTTATAGCCTATGAGGGTCCATCACAACCCACCTATCTACCACCCAACCCCATCACCACTTTCATCCTGATCGCTAGAGACTGCCACAATAGAGGTTGTCTCAGAGTAGGTTGTACAATCTAGTTCTCCATCTGCCAATGAATCTCCATCAATGCCTACGATATTAATGATGAGATAATGCATTGAATATAATTTTTCATGTTTCATGAATTTTTTTTTACACATATTTGTTTAATTTTCTTAACTTGATCCTTGTAATTGATGCAGGGTGTCATTTCAGAGAGATTGGGGTGACGGAGGAGGGTAACACCCTCATGATTGACATTTTTGATATACGATGAGTTGTCTTAGGTTAAATTGAAAAGTATCAATTTTTTTATTAATTCATTGATGAAAGAAAATTCTAACATTTTTTATTGTTTGTGCAGTCTCGAGAGCGTTGAAGCACTCCCAGGCCTAGAACCTCTCAAGGTGCATCCTTGAGAAAGAGAAGAAAGATAGATTTCCAGGATGATCCTCATGGTGGCAAGGGTGGAAATGGCCAATGATTGACTGAGTACTTCCACATCGTAGCTAGGCTACGGTATAAATTGATTTTATGTTAAGGCACTTGTATACTTGACATGAGTTGCCATTTTGTAAAAAATGTACAATTTATACGATGTTGAGTATATATATATATATATATATATATATATATATATATATATATATATATATATATATATATATATATTTCATGGAAGACTTTTTATGAATCTCATTGTTTCTACATTTGATGTTTATGAATATATGAATTTCAAGGTGTTTGAATTCCAAAGTGTATGAATTTTATCTGTATTAATCCCTTGATTTGTTTCTATTTAGTGATTATAAATACTTGCATTACAGATTAAGGAATATCTTATGGGAACACACATTTGAGCTCACTGTTATTTTCTAGGGTACACACAGTATTGGCCTCTATGTACGCATGTCATATATTAGATCATTTGATTTATGTGTAACCATTCATAAATGCTAAAAAGACTAGTGAAAGACTCAATAATGCAGATGTTTGTTGAGATTGTGTAGTGGTTATTTGTAAATTGTGTTCAACCCATCAATAATTAATAACACTTATTAAGTAATATTATGCTACCAAAATTCTATCGAGAAAGTAATTACTTACATGTTTTCCTTCATCCAAACTTATAGAAAATTAGCACATGTGACTCAGTAAATTATGTGTCTCCAATAAATAGATTGATGTAGATAAACTACTTTTATGTGGTTACATGCTAGTATAGTACATCTTATAGATAATGAATGATGCAATATTCAAAATGAAAAACTTGAAAAAGATACTAATGAAGGTCCAAATTTGATATATATGATACAATTTCATTACATGCACAATGTGTATATTGACTTGTTGATGATTGCAACTATTTCAAGTTGTCTCTCTCACACTATATTGATTCTCAAGTAAGACATCACTTTTACATGAAATGAATTGTGTATCATCCAAGAGAGGGTCTCTATTTAAAGTTTTTTTTAGGGTTTTAATGGTAGTTTTCTTAGGGATTCTCAAGTATGCATATCATTGCATACCATTGGTATGCATACCATGGTATTTGACAATGAGTGTTTGAGTGTGTGAGAGGGAGGGATAGGGAGACAAAGAGAGAGGGTAGATAGAGAGTGAGAGGAAGGGGGGGAGGGATAGATGTATGAAAGAGAGAGATGAGAGATAGCGAGAGGGAGGGGGAGAGACAGAGGGAGGGAGGAAGGGGTCGAGAGCGAGTGATAATGACTGTGAGAGTAAGGGGGAAGATAGAGGGAAGGGAGGGTAGAGAGATATAATGAGAGAAATGTGTGGAGGGTAGAGGAGATAGAGAAAAAGGTGGTAGTTGTTGGAGAGAAAGAGAGGAGAGATAGTGGGATGGAAGGAGATAGATAGAGGGAGGAGGGGGTTAGAGAAAGAATGTGTGAGTGTGAAAGGGGAGGGGATATCAAGAAAGAGTGGGGGGTTGGACAAGGATGGGGTGGAGAGAGAGTGAGACTGTTTGTGAGTGGAGAGAAAATGAGAGAGAGGAGGGGAGAGAGAGGGGGGGAGGTAGGAGGGTATGGAGAGAGAGTGAGACTGACTATGAGAGGAAGGAGGGAGATAGAGGAAATGGTGGGTAGAGAGATATAAATATCTTAAAGGGGGATAGAAATTGTGTGTGCATGAATGTGGGAGGAAGAGAGAGGTAGATAAAGAGGGGAGGTAGAGAGTGAGAGAGTGAGAGTATGGGGGACTATGACATGGTCTATGCTAATCTTTGGTTCAATGTATACCTCTAGATATAGCTCTATGTTATGGTCTAGGTCATGGCGGGAGATAGTGAGAGTTAGAGAGTTAGAGGAATAGGGGAAAACGAGGGGGGTTATAGAGCTAGGGGGGTCTAGGTGATGGTCTAGGTCTAGTTCATGGTCTAGGTCATCGTCATGTTCATATAAGTACTTGTATAATTAATACATTGGAATAAGAACACAAACTTAAAAGTCACGTTATAGGTGAGGCTACATTTCTCTGTTTCACATGTATCCCTTATTTGTTATGATACATGTCTCTCCTTTAGATGGATAGAGAGAGAGGGAGGTATGACTAGGGGAAAAGAGGCGGAGGCACGAAGAGAGAGAGAGAGAGAGAGAGAGAGAGAGAGAGAGAGAGAGAGAGAGAGAGAGACTAACACCAAGGAGAGAGAGAGTGAGACTAAGTGTGAGGGGAAGGGGGGCTAGAGAGATATAAAGAGAGAAATTTGGGGAGAGTATAGGAGAGAGGGGGAAGGGGGGCTAGAGAGATATAAAGAGAGAAATTTGGGGAGAGTATAGGAGAGAGGGGGAAGGGCATATAATGAGTGAGAATAAAAGCAACGAGAGAGAGAAATAGGTGGTATATGTAGTAGAGAAATATATGAGAGACAATGGGAGGGAGGGGGATAGATAAAGGGAGGAGGGGGGTCGAGAGAGGATGTGTGCTTGTGAGAGGGGAGAAGAGAAAGAAACAGAGGGGGTTGGAAAAGGAGTGTTTGAGTGTGTCATATGGAGGGAGAAGGAGAAAAAGAGAGAGGGCATACAACGAGTGAGAGGAAGGGGGGGAGACATAGTGGGAGGGGTGGATGTATGAGACATAAAGTAGAGAGATAGTTGGAGGGAGGGGGAGAGAGAGAGGGAGGGAAGTAGGGGTGGAGAGAGAGAGAGAATTATTGTGAGAGGAAGGGGGGATATAGAGGGAAAGGGGGGAATATATATATAAACATAGAAATGGGGAGAGAGTAGAGGAGAGAGAGGGAGGGGGATATAGTGAGAGTGATACTAACAATAAGAGAGAGAAAGTGGTGGTATATGTAGGAGATAAAGATAGGAGAGATAGCGTGAAGGAGGGGGGGAGATAGAGAAAAGAGGGGGGTAGAGAGACAATGTGTGAGCGTGAGAGGAGGGGAAGAGAAATAAAGAGAGGGGGGATGCGCAAACAATGTTTGAGTGTGTGAGAGGGATGGAGAGGGAGATAAATATAGAGGATAGATAGAGAGTGAGAGAAAGTGGGGAGGGGTATATGTATGAGAGATGGTGAGAGGGAGGGGGAGAGAGAGAGAGGGAAGAGGGGGTGGAGAGAGAGTGAGATTGATTTTGAGAGGAAGGGGGAAGATAGAGGGAAGGGAGGGTAGAGAGATATACATAGAGAAATGGGAGGAGGATAGAGGACAAAGAGAAATAGGTAGTTGATGTAGCATAGAATGAGAGGAGAGATAGTGGGATGGAGGGGGAGAGATATAGGGAGCAGGCGGGTAGAGAGATAATGTGTGAGTGTGGGAAGGGGGTTTAACAAGGATCGGTCACGGGGTGGAGAGAGACTAAGACTGATTGTGAGTGGAGAGATAGTGAGAGTGAGGGGTGGAGAGAGAGGTATGGAGGTAGGAGGGGGTGGAGAGAGAGTAATATTGATTGTGATAGGAAGGAGAAAGATAGAGGGAAGGGGTTGTAGAGATATATAAATATAATAATGCCATATAAAATGTGTGTGTGTGTGAGAATGTGGGAGGAAAAGAGAGGTAAAAAAATAGGGGAGGTAGAGAGAGGTAGACAAAGGATGGAGGTAGACAATGAGTGTGTTAAAGTGTTGGAGGGAGAGAGAGGAAGACATAGAGGAGGGATAGAAAATGTGTGTGAGAGAATGTGGGAGGGAAACAAAGGAAGACATAAAGGGGGGATAGAAAGTGTTTGTGAGAGAGTTTGGGAGGGAGAGAGAGGAAGACAAAGAGGGGAGGTAGAGAGTGAGTATGTTAGAGTGTGGGAGGGAGAGAGAGAAATACATATAGGGGGTGGTAGAAAGTGTGTGTGGGATGGAGAGAGAGCAAGGCATAATAAGGAAATAGAGAGTGTGAGAGGGAGAGAGAGGAAAATAAAGAGCGGGATAGAGAGAGAGGTAAATGTAGGAGAGAGTGGTTTATGTAGGAGAGATAGAGGAGAGATAGTGGGGTAGGGAGGGGAGAGAGAGGGATGAGGGGGGAGAGAGACAAAGAGGAGAATGAATGCATTCTTGTAGCGCGTGTGCGCTCTAGAGGGCATACGTGCTTATTTGAATTCAATTTTTTGGGCAAGATTGACAAGATGTATCTTGACTGGGTTGGATCAGACTTAGTTTTGGGATGACAAACCTAGTGGTTCGGTCTCCAAATTCATAAAAACCTTCATTTTTGTGAATGCCCATATATAACTATGTATTTTAAATTATTTTTCTATAGGATAAACAATTCAATTGTTGACGGAATTATAGACATAGATCAAGTGAGATATGCAGATTTCAAATATATAATTTTTTTTTAAATTATTATTGTTTATTATTTTTAATCTATTTTTGTCTTCACATGTATCAAAATCCTAGAATACATAGCTATCTTGTTTTTGCTATAACTCTTTCTAGGATTAACCATTAGTCAAATTCTTTATATGCAACTGATCCGGGTGGATATTAGTGGCCAGCTACCTATTCCAACTAGCTCCTCCTGTCCATTTTTTATTCAACATGTCTTTCTGTACTGCTTTATAATTGTGAGTTCTACACTTATAGGGTTGTCTGAAGCCTCCCATATTCTCCAGGCGGATATGGGTGGCCTCTTGCCTAATCCAACTGGTTTATTTTGTATTTTTTCATGTCAGGACATCTTTTTGTACTTCCAGGGATTTTTTGGGGCCCTAAATGTTGTTTTCTTGCCTTGCCATAGTCAAACTATAGACGAATTCAAAGTCTAATGATGGAATGTGTATTTCTCTGAAATACCTTCCAATGGGCTATCATGTGCCTAAAATGAAGGTCGTATGAAACGGTTATGACCCTAGGAAGTTGAGGTACCAAATTACACCAACTTGCCCATAGGGCCCACATGAATTTTGGCGTTTCACCTTCTAGGGTTAGGTTTTTGGATGTCTAGGGTTTTGGCATTCATGAGTAATATGAAAAGGGACTCTCGAGCCTCATTGTAATCAATTATTCTCAGACGGATGCACATAGAAACCACATCTCTTCTTAGAGATAGCTACCACCATTCGAGCAAGTTTCAGTTCTATAGTTTTGCAGTTTCATCCTATTTCATTATTTAATAGAAGATATTGTTCACTAGATATTTGTGTTATTCTTCCTATCTCTTTGTTTATTGTATTCAGTCTATTAATCAATTTGTTCCTCTCCTAAATCCATATCAGTGGTATGAGAGCGGTCTGCTCTTCATTTATTTTTTTCGTGCATGTCTCCGACAAGGTCTAGGTATAATAAGTTGAGACTCGAACCAATCGATCCATTACCAAATCGGTCACGCAAAGCCCGACAACAACCCATGGGAGATGAAAATAAAGATGATGGAGCAGGAGATCCTGTTAAAATGTTGCTCGAGGAATCCCTCGCATGAAAAAGGAACAAAATGATGAAAAACTTCATGCAGATCCTTCAATGGTTGCCCATGGGAGAAGAATATTCATTAGGCTGCCATGCAACCTCCTTCAACTTACAATTAAATTTTTATATTCCATTATTTGAAGGATTGATAGATGCAGATGTTGTAGATAAATGGTTGAGTCTGCTCGAAGGATATTTTTCGGTCCAAAATTTTTTCAATCGGGAAACGATCATGTTTGCATTCCTCAAGGTCGTTCCCCATGTTAAAGACCGGTGAGATACTTACTCTGAGAAAAGGGTTCTGGAGGAATTTGCAACTTTTTTGGTGGACCCTACATGGAATTCCTTTTGGGACACCATTAAATAATAGCACTACCATGTTGGAAGCTACGAGGACCAATACACCAGATGGCCCACCCTATGTCAAGAAAGGGACCAGATAGTACCAGACTTAACCAATATTTTCCATACCCTGCACACCAAATTGGGTATCAAATATTATGAGCATCATCTGGTGCTCAAATACCATGGTTGTTTGCACAGATACATTCAAACATAAATGGAGTTCCTAGACATCTCGTCATTGGGAACAACTTATCGATACCCTATCAAGATCGAGTAGAAATTTAAGCAGAAACAATGAGAGTTTGGATCTGCAAACTCATGAAAGCCGAAGCAGGAAAAATGCAACCCCGACGCACACAACAGGGGACCAAGTCTATATGGTCAGCCTCAGTACAATCCATCCAATATGCAACACAATAATGGCAACGTGAAGAGGAAGAAGGACATGGAAAAATGGTGTGAGTACCATAAAAGTCCTTGGCACAACACCGGTGAATGTAGCTCCAAGAAGTCCCTCATGGCTGAGATGAAGGCTTCCGAGTTAGAGGTCGATTCTGATTCTGAGTCAAATCTTGAAGGAGGAAAGTGGATTATCGATGTTTAACCCAATGCCACGGTTGCTACCACCAAAGTCTGGCCAAGCGAACCAGAAGAACCAGAGAAAGGGAAATGCCTCTTTCACTCGTAGATGTGGGTCAAGGGGGATTCGATTCATTTCATTATCGAAAATTATAGTTAGAAGAACCATATTTCAATAGAGTTCGTCAAGCGGTTGAACCTTCCAATGACATCGCACCCGCAACCCTACACCATCGGATGGCTTTGTCAAGCAAGAGATCTCTGTGTTAGCCAACAGTTTTGTCTGCCCTATGGAATCAATCCTTTCAAAGATGAGGTACTGTGTGATATTTCTCCCCTTGAATTTTTTTATGTTCCTTTAGGACAACCATATTTTTTTAAGCATCATGCTTTGTATGATTCTAGACCCCGCAATTTTATTATTACTTTGGGTAGACAACTGTACAGGATCACAGAGGTGGCACCGCCTATTGTTACTTATTTAATATCTATTAAGAAATGTGTTATCTCCTAAAATAGCACTATCATTTTGTCAAATTTTAGGTGATAGGATGAGGTCCAAAAATTTGATTCTAATTTTTTTTTAGGTGTGTTAGATGGTCTACTTTCTAAACATAAACTTCGAACAAGCATTGGATTTGGTCTTCTCAAGCAAAAGAGAGAATCTCAGGTTTCGGTGGTTTAGGCGGGCCTGAAAAGCGCTCATTAACCACCGAAAGCAGAGCTTTCAGTAGTTAACAGGCTAAATTTAGGGGGCTAGTTAACCACCAAAATGCAGGTTTTATAGAAAAAAACGGTCTTGGGAAAAATCATTTTTCTCAGCCGTGGAAAGTTTGTTTCACACGTTGAAATAGTTGATTGACAACTACACATCCTAATATTTCCACTGGTTCTTTCATATTTGAATTTAGAGCTCAGGAAGACAGTCAAAAGTTCCCCACAATATTAGGTGTCGGTTGGAAAATTTTGTAAATGCAGAGGTTTGATAAATGCATGCACAACTAGATTTGTAAGTGTTTCAAAGATGGTATCATTGCATTTGATCAGAGTTTTATACTTTGTAGTACTTGCAAACCTCCATTCGTTATTTCAACTTGACACCATGGAATACACAAAAATCTATGAGGTGATTGCTTGCCTAATTGTTTTGATTAGTCACATGTCAATATGTCAAAGCCATATGCGCCGAGCAGATAGGGGAAGTATTTAGCTGTTTGCAAATATCGAAAAATGCACAGGTGTATCTTTGATGGCCGTCATTTATCAAGGTTGATGAAGATAGTTATCAGAACACTAGCTATAGCTAATTATACAGCCACCATGTAGACAAAGTACTTAAAGGAGCTTCGTCACTCATACCTTACTTATACTCTATTTTTTCCTAAAGAATAAAATCATATATATAAACTTCGGTAGCAGACTCTTTCCAGCAGTTAGATGGAATTAAGGAATTTCGGTGACCTAATCATCATTTCAGCTAATTTGCAAGAGATCTAGATAAAGCAAAGATATTTTGCAACAGTCCAGAGGACATCTACAGATAGCAGAAGAAGCCAGGCAGTTCAGTTTTGCAATTCTGAACATTTTTAGAAAGTTACACGATTCGGTAGTTAATGGGCCCAAATTTTTTCTCTCTTAACTACTGAAAGTAGTTCTTTTCGGTAGTTAACAGGCCCTCTTAACTACCGAAACCTGTACATGGTAGCGAGGTCATATTTTTGAACAGATTTGAATTTTTCTCAACCAAATCTTTCGAGGTTGGTTTCTAAAGATGCATAATAATTAAATACATCATATTTAAGGTTTTATCTTGATATATTTAATGTTTAATAAGGTGGAAAAGTGAAAATTTTGACCTAGTTGATGAGCAAAAAAACTATCTTTTTTCCAAAGGTGGAAAACTCGAATTTCCTATGAGGATTCATCAGCCTTGGAAGGATTTCTACATCTGTCAAAGAGTTTGGAGGATATAAAGGCTATCAATATAGAGTTTGACACCTAACATAGGATATTTTGTTTGGACTTTCCATTTTTAAAAGTCTAGATCCATTTTTATAGGATCTCATCCTACACTTGTTTGGTTTGACTATTTTTAGCAAATCCGATCCATCTTTCAAGGATCTAGATTTCATCTTGTAAGGCTACAAATCCAAAGACATTTGAAGCACCAAGAAGTTGGATTTTGAGTTTTATATTCTACTGTTTTTGTATGAAAGACATTTTCTTTTATATATCAAGCCTGCAAGCTTCTTTCATTTGTTATTGTCAAACCCTCCTTCATATTTGTCTATGCATATGAGTTGAATTCGTTATTTTGTCTCTATTTAATGGTCCTATGGTAACTGTCATCTTACTTTTGACTGTTAAGCAAGAATCATAAGAATCTTTGGCTAGTTTGTTGACCCATCATTTATATGGTTTATGTATGTTTTGGTTAACCGATTGGTTTTCTTATCCATTTGTTATACAAATCTATCTGATAAATAGCTCTTGAAGGCCTTGTATTGCATGAATACAGTTAGACTGTCTTGAAGATACAATCTAGAGATTAAGATATTCATCTTGATCCACACCCACACCTATTATTGAGAAAATAGTTTCCAAAAAGATTAAGTTACCAGGCATCTCTAACTTATAGCCTAGGAGAGTTTCCTGGAGTGATAACAAATTGGCGTCGTTGCCAGGGATAGGAAAGTGAAAGCAGAGTTTCCCTGGGTGAATGACATAGATCTGTTTCTTGGTGGAAAACAAGAGATAGACATTAGAGTTTACTGTAATCATTTGCCTAGTGACTCCATGTTCAAGACTCCACTGGGGAGGATCCAACTGATAGAAGATGAAGAGGCTGAATTCAAAATCTAGGTACCATTTCATCAATTTATTGTACGAACTGTTGTTATTATTTATCATCTCCTTTATACTTTTCCCTTCACATGTTAAAAGAATTATCATTTTTTTTGTATACTCTGAAGATATCAACCATATTTTATAAGTTCATATTTAGAAGAGGAAAGCTTGCATCCTCCTTATGTTGTTGATGTTGATCCTATTTCTTCCCCTCAGCATGTCCATAAAGATGAGCTTTGCATACAAATCTCTCTTGAAACTGATCAGCCTTGTAACCTTGAGAATGATGAATTTGAATCTAAATCATCTCAAATTTCATTACTTTCTCCTGAACCTTGTCATCAACTTGTTAAACCTTGTTTTCAGCCCACAAAATTTCAGTCTAAGATTAGAAAAAGGGTGTTTAATCCTCTCAAGCTACCAACTCATCTTCATCCTTATCCTCCATATTTTTTTGAGTACCTTCCTCATTTTACCGGAGAGATTCATGTTTCAGCTAAAAAACATTTGGAGGCTTTTGAAAATTTTATTGATAATCTAGAAATTGTTCATGAAGATATTGTTATGAGATTATTTTCTAAATCTCTAACCAGAGAGGCTACTTTATGGTTTAGACTTTTGGAACTTGGTTCGATAGGTTCATGGACTGATTTCTATTATGTTTTTTCAAAACATTGGGATGATAATAAATGTCGTGATCAGTACCTTGACGATTTTTGTACTTTGAAGAGAGAGAAGGAAGAATCTTTGACTATTTTCAACAGAAGGTTCTATAGGACATATTATGACATCCCATTGGAGATTCAGCCTACTGAGATTGCTTCCATGGTATATTATCTTATGGCTCAGCATAAGGAACTTGTCCTTCTCCTGCTAGAAAGGAAGTCTTCATCATTAAGGAACTTGTTTGAAGACGCTCAAGAGGTGGAGGAGAACATCTGGGCTACCAATAAGATTCGAGAGCAACCATATTTTGAAGATTTGCATGCATAGGATGAGAATCAAGAGGACTGAGAATACTCTAGAGTTGCAGCAAAAAGATAGTGAGTATGAAGCAGATATAAGATAGCAACAAGAATGGAAACATAGTTCAGATTTTAAGCAGGAAGGTTATGGCGATGAGGTAGTTTTGGAACAGCAGCAAGCAGGTAAATTTATTTCAGATTGTGAATCAGATTTTGCAATATTTGGAGAATGCCTTAAAAACAAATATGAGCATGAAGTCTATAAGCAGTTTGAAATCCAAGTGGATCCTATGATAACTAATGATTTCATGAACAATTATATATTTTCCGTTGATTGTTATTCACATGACTTAAACATTGATGTATCATCATCTTCTAAGCACTTTTCCAAAGAGAAAATTATTATGATTGATAAAAAAGATCTCATTTCAAGGGAACAAAAAGATGAGAAGCCTCCTAGCTTAGAAACAGTCATGGTTGAGAAAGGGTTCTCCATAGATCAACGTTTTTCTGATCTTGGCTTCAAAGGCCATGTGGCAGTATTCATGGAGTTATACTTTTCAGAGGGCTTGAAAGTTTCAAATTTCTTCAGCTCACCCATGTTTTCAGGTGAGTATGATTTCCGAAAAGAGTTCTTATTATGGTTGTTACTTTCCAGACATCATTTATTGATCAGTGATAAAGATGAGATTTCTTCAGTATTAAAATTGCTTGGATGGTTGTTATGGAAATCAACCTTTACCTAACCCGAATGCAGACCCGGTTAGTGTAGGAGTAGGTAGAATAATAATCTCTTCATATGAGAACTTAGATTGTTTTTAGATTTTGGTTGAATAAGCAGATAGGCTATAGACAAGCTACAGGTAGGCTACAGGTTTGCAGAGAAACAGTTGCATAGGCCACATGACTCCATAGCCCAACAGATAAGGAGACTGGAACTACTTGTTCTTGGAACCTCACTGGGAGGATTCCATCCCTGAGTAGGAGTCAGATGTTATCTCCTAAAATAGCACTATCATTTTGTCAAATTTTAGGTGATAGGAAGAGGTCCAAAAATTTGTTTCTAATTTTTTTCAGGTGTGTTAGATGGTCTACTTTCTAAAAATAAACTTGGAATAAGCATTGGATTTGGTATTCTCAAGAAAAAGCGAGAATCTCAGGTTTCGGTGGTTTAGGCAGGCCTGAAAAGAGATCATTAACCACCGAAAGAAGATCTTTCGGTAGTTAACAAGCTAAATTCGAGGGGCTAGTTAACCACCGAAAGTGCAGGTTTTCTAGAAAACAAATTGCCTTGGGAAAAATCATTTTTCTTAGCCGTGGAATGTCCACTTCGCATGCTCAAATAGTCGATTGAAAACTACGCATCCTAATATTTCCAATGGTGTTTTCAGATCTAAATTTAGAGCTCGGAAAGGCATTCAAAATTTCCCCTCAAGATCAGGTGTCGGTTGGCAAATTTTGTAAATGCAGAGGTTTGATAAATGCATGCACAACTGGATTTGTAAGTGTTTGAAAGATGGTATCATTACATTTGATATGAGTTTTATACTTTGTAGTACTTGCAAACCTCCATTTATTATTTCAACTTGAAACCATGGCATACACAGAAATCTATGAGGTGATTTCTTGCCTAATTGTTTTGATTAGTCACATGTCAATATGTCAAAACTATACGTGCCGAGCAGAGAGAGGAAGTATTCAACTATTTGCAAATATCGAAAGATGCATAGGTGTATCTTTGATGGCAGTCATTTATCAAGGTTGATGAAGATAGTTACTAGAACACTAGCTATACCTAATTATACATCCAACATGTAGACAAAGTACATAAAGGAGCTTCGTCACTCATACCTTACTTACACTCTATTTTTTCCTAAATAATAAGAGCATATATATAGACTTGGGTAGCAAACTCTTTCCAGCAGTCAGACGACATTAATAACTTTCGGTGACCTAATCATCATTTCAACTAATTTGCAAAACTTCAAGGCAAGAGATCTAGATAAAGAAAAGATATTTTGCAACAGTCCAGAGGACATCTACAGATAGCAGAAGAAATCAGGTAGTTCAGTTTTCCAATTCTGAACATTTTCAGAAAGTTATAGGATTCGGTAGTTAACAGGCCCAAATTTTGCCTCTCTTAACTACCGAAAGTAGGGCTTTTCGGTAGTTAACAGACCCTCTTAACTACCAAAACCTGTACATGGCAGCGAGGTCATATTTTTGCGCAGATTTGACTTTTTCTCAACCAAATATTTTGAGGTTGGTTTCTAAAGATGCATAATAATTAAATACATCAGATTTAAGGTTTTATATTGATGTATTTAATGTTTAATAAGGTGGAAAAGTGAAAATGGTGACCTAGTTGATGAGCAAAAAAACTGTCTATTTCCCAAAGGTGGCAAATTCGAATTTCCTATGAGGATTCATCAGCCTTGGAAGGCTTTCTACATCTTTCAAAGAGTTTGGAGGATATAAAGGCTATCAATATAGATTTTGACACCTAAGATAGGATATTTTGTTTTGACTTTCCATTTTTAGAATTCTAGATCCATTTTTATAGGATCTCATCCTACACTTGTTTGGTTTGACTATTTTTAGGAAATGTGATCCATCTTTCAAGGATCTAGATTTCATCTTGTAAGGCTATAAATCCAAAGACATTTGAAGCACCAAGAGGTTGGATTTTCAGTTCTATATTCTATTGTTTTTGTATGAAATACATTTTCTTTAATATATCAAGCCTGCAAGCTTCTTTCATTTGTTATTGTCAGACCCTCCTTCATCTTTGTCTATGAATATGATTTGAATTCATTCGTTTGTCTCTATTTAATGGTCCTATGCTAACTTTCATCTTACTTTTGACTGTTAAGCAAGAATCATAAGCATCTTTGGCTAGTTTGTTGACCCATCATATATATGGTTTATGTATTTTTTGGTTAACCGATTGGTTTTCTCATTCATTTGTTATACAAATCTATCTGATAAATAGCTCTTGAAGGCCTTGTATTGCATGAATATAGTTAGACTGTCTTGAAGATACAATCCAGAGATTAAGATATCCATCTTGATCCAAAGCCACACCTATTATTGAGAAAATAGTTTCCAAAAAGATTAAGTTACCAAGCATCTCTAACTTACAGCCTAGGAGAGTTTCCTGGAGTGATAACATAATGCAGTAAAGTCATTTCATAGACCGAGAATTTCGTATTCTTTGTGATCCATGCTCACATTAAATAGAAGGTCATTGCCACATTCATGGCCTATACACAACACCTCTATTTGCAGTAGAATAAAGTGGATGGGATCGTGGAAGAATAAAGATACATCTTCACCTCACCTACAGGGGTACCGACACACTGCCAAGTCAAGCATCCAATTGATCTGACCCCCAACGCACCTATACCTAATGAAATAGTCTATCGGTGCTCACTGATGGAAAATGATGAAATCAGGCATCATATCCAAGAGATTCTTAAAACGGGGCACATCAGACCCAACTCCTACCCTTGCGAAACCCCGATTGTACTGGTGCAAAATAATGACAGGACTTGGCGACTCTGCATTGATTACAGAGCCTTAAACAAAATCTCAGTCAGGAAACACTACCCCATTCCCAGGATTGTGACCTTCTTAACCAACTCAAGGTGGAAAATTTCTTCAGCAATATTGACCTAAAGTGTGGCTACCACCAGGTTCCCATCGAAGCAACTCATGTCTGGAACACAACCTTCAAGTCTAAAGAAGGTCTCTACGAATGGCTAGTCATGCCCTTTGGCTTAACGAAACACCAACCACTTTCATGAGGTTGATGGACGATGTATTGATACCCTTTACCAACTCCTTTGTGGTAGTATATTTGGATTACATTCTCATCTTCAGTAGAATGTGGGAGGAGCACATGCGGCATATTCAACAAGTTTTGAGCACTCTGCGGAAACACAATATTTATGTCAACTTGGAAAAATGCTCTTTTGGCATGAACATGGTCCAACACCTAGGCTACATGTTTTATGAGCATGGGGTACATGTTGAGCCAACTAATATCTAATTCATCCGTGACTGGCCAGCCCCGACCACACTGACCGAGCTTCGAAGCTTCTTGGGACTGGACAATTTTTACCAATGGTTAATGTTGGGATTCTCCCATATTGCATGGGCCCTTATCCAGGTGACCAAGGGTGGTGGTAGGGCCAAGTTAGTGTGGGGGAAGGAGAAAAAATGAGCACTCAAATATATGAAACATCATTTGTGCTCAGCTCCAGTACTCTCCTTTCCTGATCTGCAACAACCATTCGAGATTGAGACTGATGCATTTGACTATGTTGTGGGTGCAGTTCTCACTCAGCAAGGGCATCCAATGGTATAGAATAGTGAGACACTCTCCGATAATGTTCGGAAATACCCCAGCTATGACGAGGAAATTTATTCCATCGTACAAGCCTATCGTCAATGGAAACACTACATTTTAGGGAAAGAGACAATCATACACACTAATCAAAAGCCTTCGTAGTTCATATAGACACAGGGGAAATTACATAAAGACCGCCATCAAAAGTGGTCCACCTACTTGCAATAGTTCCATCTCAACATCAAGTATAAGACATGTATCTCCAATTGTGTCGTTGACTGCCTCAGTCGGCCTCCTGTGGCTGCACTTACCACTATGATCCATTCCTATGGACATGAAACATCGAAGTGGCCCCAACTTTACCAACAGGATACAGACTTCGCCGCTACATATCATATCTTGAGTACATGTGCCACTCTCACTGATTTTCACATTCAGGACGAACTCTTATGCCACCTGGACCATCTCTATGGTCCTACGAGCGAGAGTGCAAAGATGATTTGGGAAGCCCACTACAATCGGGTGGCAGGATATTTTGGCATAGAGAAAATTGTGGTTGTTCTTCACAAACATTTTTATTGGCCAAAACTTCAACACGATGTCAGAAATTATATCATATCTTTCACTTCCTGCGCCATTGCTAAGCTGGACATCAAGAAGCAAGGTCTATACAACCCTCTTCCTATTCCCTAGAAGCCATGGGAATCCATCTCCATGGATTACATGTCTGGTTTGTCATCCACCAAGCATGGAAATGGTTGTGTGTTTATGGTCATTGATTAGTTTTCAAAGATGCCCATCCTCACAACCTATAAGAAGAATGTCATAGAAAAGGAGACTTCGAAGATCATCTTCTAATGAGTTTGCGTTCACTTTGGGATACCACAGAACATCATCTTCAACTAAGACGACAGGTTCCTCGACACCTTTTGGTCGAGTCTCTAGTCTATGTTGGACACCAAGCTCACAAAATCCACTTCTTTCCACCCCCAAACTAATGGCCAAACCCAGGTCATCAATTAGATGATTCTTCACATCTTGTGCATGTCCAATTCTAAGAGTCCCTACACATGGGATGAGAGTCTCCCATATGTCCAACACAGTTACAATAGGACTCTCCATAGTTCCACCTGCCATAGCCCATTTCAGGTGGGTTTGGGATTCCAACCCTTGGGACCCATTGATGTTGCACTTCCTCTTTCCATAATCTTCCCCTAATTAGTCTGTGATCGAGAAAGCCACTAGATTCATTGAGCAGATTTAGTAGATCTGCCAACAGGTCCAAGATATTTTGCAGAAATCCAATGCTAAGTACAGGTAATGCCATGATAAACAAGGGGTACCACACCAGTTTCAGGTTGTAGATAAATTTTGGTTACATTTGCATAAGGAGAAACTCATCGAGCCCCATCGAAAGTTTCACCCACTTCATTATGGGCCTTACACTATCAACAAGGATGTGGGTAGCAATTCTTTTGATCTCAACACTCCACCCTTCCTTGGTTTGCATCCAATATCCAATGTGGACCTCCTTTAGACATATTTTCCACCATTCTTGGAAACCTCTAAGATCGTCGAACAACTGACACCCATAGAGATCAACCCTAACTACATGGAACAAGAATCCACCAATTAGATAGTGGACACATAGGTCAAGGGAGCTCACCAGCAACATATCCAACTTTAACAGGTTGTTAAGTTAGGGAAACTCCTACACTAAGGAAATTGTCTCACCTAGGGACAAATCCAGTAGAAGTTTCCTCACCGGATGAGGGAACTCAATGCAATGGATATCGTTTCTTCCTAAGGGGGAGGATTGATCTAGGTGGATATTGGTGGCCACCTACCTATTCCAACTGCTCCTCGTGTCTATTTTTTATTCAGCACGTTTTTATGTACTGCTCTATAATTGTGAGTTCTACACTTCTCGGGTTGTATGAAGTCTCCCACATTCTCCAGGTGGATACAGCTGGCCTCTCGCCTAATCCAACTGGTTTAGTTTGAATTTTTTCATGTCAACACATCTTGTTGTACCTCCACGGCTTTTTTGGGGCCCTAAACATTGTTTTATTAACTCACCACAGTCAGACTATACACGAAATCACAACCTCATGACGAAATGTGTATTTCTCTGAAAGAACTTTCGAATAGTCTATAACGCACCTAAAACAAAGGTCGTATGCAAAAGTTACAACCCTAGGAAGTTGAGGTACCAAATTACACCAACTTACCCATAGGGCCCACATGAGTTTTGTTGTTTCACCTTCTAGGGTTAAGTTTTTGGATGTCTAGGGTTTTGGCATTCATGAAAAATATTAAAAGGGCCTCTCGAGCCTCATTGCAATTGATTATGCAAAGACAGATGTGCATAGCAACCACATGTCTTCTTAGAGATAGATACCACCATTCGAGCAAGTTTCAGTTCTGCAGTTTCAAAGTTTCATCATATTTCATTATTTAATAGAAGATATTTTTCACTCGATATTTGTGTTATTCTTCCTATATATGTTTTTATTGTATTCAGTTTATTAATTACTTCATTCCACTCCTAAATCTGGATCAACAATACAATATCAGAGAGATACCTACGATCTAAAAAAAAATGCTTTGATCATTTAAGACCCTATTATCCTGCACAAACAAAAGGCATGGTAATTTCAGGCATATGTTGACTTTGATAATTTAAAATAAATATTAAATGAATATTAAAAAATTTCAAAAATACACGGCACAAGAAAAACATGTTCTCTCAA
Source organism: Picea engelmannii (assembly GCA_009831015.1). Taxonomy (NCBI): domain Eukaryota; kingdom Viridiplantae; phylum Streptophyta; class Pinopsida; order Pinales; family Pinaceae; genus Picea; species Picea engelmannii. The sequence goes on along the minus strand of ML783927.1, from coordinate 128,483 downwards.
GTATACAAGATTTTGGAACAAAATTCCATCCTTAAGACAATCAACACCTACACGAACGAAAGCATATACCTTACATTTTGTTGTAAAAATAAGGTACCACTTTTAGAAAAAAACAAATCTGACCTAGCTATTCACAATATCTATGAATAAAAGTCTAATATTGAGAAAGCTAATTCAATTTCCTATGTTTCATGTTGTTACACCATATTCAAATCCATTGTAAAAGTACCTTGAATAATCCCTCCAAGTTAACAGATTGATGTTTTTCCATGTCTTCATTGTCACTAATGCATCATGAGGGACCATCATTAGCTTGCACTCACCCATGAAGGTTTTTCATAACAAGATATTATAATTTACAGGGGTACCAATGACCTCAATATCAACATAATTATATTTTCCTCCCATGTTCATGGGATATTTGATGTAGACCCCCTCCCTTAACTGGGGTCCACTCAACGTCTCGGTCTAGGATCGTTCTATTCGGGACCTAAAATTAGCTCAGGGGCCTCTTCTGAGCCAAAAATATCAATACACAGGTCCTTAAAAACCTCTTCCTAAATTCAAATTTTTCGTTTTCAGGAGTTCCTGAGCACTTACAAAGCCTCCCTGAAGATCGAGGGCCGAAACAATGGGCCAAAGCTTCTTCCTCTGAAAGTTTTGGGACATCATGAATTTTATATCCTCTTATATCCCACCAAAAATTCCATGAATTTTCGAACACTAAGAGGCTAGATCAACGGTCCACAATGAGCGTTGAGATTGACGACTCATATTACAGTTTTTGGGCTTCACCGATTTCTGATCGCACCAACACTATTCTTCCACTAGATCGATGACTCTCAACCCTTTTCGCACTCCGAGATTTTGCAATCTCTTCGCAACATCTCTTCCAAAAATCTCCAGATCAATTCCCTTCGGGCTTGGATGATTTCATTTGGTCATCAAACGACAAGACTTCTCATATACCGTGACGTTGAAATTCCAAACGATTATCCTTCCTCCACGCGTCCCCTCCTAGATCGACGGCTAGTATTCCTTCGAGACTTCAAGAGTGATCGACAAGGTTTTATTATGTTTTCTTCGGAGTGTCGTACCTCCGGATCTGCTGCCACATGTTCTTTTTTTGATCAATAGTCCAGAGAAACTTCGCTTCCTTCTAATCCCCTAGATTTTTTACCCTCTAGATCTCTCAATCTGGCGACAGGTGTCCTTTCCAATGGATGACCCATATGACTTTAGGACTCTAGGATTTGGGATCCGTAACTTCCCCAACTTGTTGTTCTCTTGAACCTCCAAACTGACAGAGGATCTAGTCATCCGCTACGTGTCCACTGGATCCAACGATCTAAATTTTCTTCGGGTTCCTGGGACTTCGCAAATGTACATGCCTCCTTCGACCAATTATCTCCTGGCGTATTATACCTTTGGTCGACAGATATTCTGCCGCATCTCCTTTGTAACAGATGGTTTCGATGACCTCCAGGACTCCAACACTTTGAGATTCCAACCACTTTTACACATACAATCTCCCGTTCCTCTAGAGTACGAGATCCCCCGCCACGTGTCCCTAGAAATCGGATGGAGCAGATCCACTTCGCAATTCGAGAGTTCGACATATTTGCCTACTCCACGCTTTGATTCTTCCTTAGTGCTAAAGCTTTGGACCTCCTCCGATCCACTGACACCTGTCCTTATAAATTGACAACCACGATGAGCTCCACTCTTCAGAGCTTCAGGATTTATGTACACTCTTTATCTTTGTTTCCTCCGGATTACCCCCCCTCCATATTTCAGGATTTACTAACATGCATCCAGCGAATATATGGTGGCTCCCCACGACTTCGGGAGTATTTTCTTAAGTATAAAAGAAACCTTTGGACCTCCAAAGTCTTAAGGACCCTTAGGTTTAAAGCACACGCTTCTTTCTTGCATTTGATGACTCGTGATCCTCGGGCCTAGATGCAATGAATAGGATTTGTTCTTCTTCGTGCATGCTCCTTCTCCTATCTGGACTCATATCTAATAGTCTAGAATGATCCCAACAACATATTTGAAATTTGTTGTAGCTTCTCCTCCTCTACAGCTACACTTTCCCCGTCGATGAAGGATTTTCAATATTTTTCGAAGGCACAACCTTCGATATTTTTCAAAGACACATCCTTCTATCTTTCTTATGGATGCCTCATTGTTGGACTTCACTTGCATTTTCAAAAAAATCCTCTCCCTCCTGATCTTTTAACTCCTTCGAGGGTTTCAAAGGATCTTGGCCTTTGAACTTCCCTTTGCAAATCTCAATGACTTGTCTTATGTCTGCATTGTTGGAAACACTGTCCCTTCTGATCTTTTGTCAACTTTAAGGGATTTCAACCCTGGCACACACTTGCACTTCTCCCACAGTATGAGACTTTGATTGTTTTTGGATTTCTGCCCTCCTGGATGGGACTTTGTGCACAACTATGCTATCCCTCCTCAGCTTACAACTCACTAATATTCTAAGGGTCTCGACCCTTTATTCCTTCAAAGGAATTCATGTACTTTCCTAGCACTTTTCACTCATCCTCCTAATCTTTTGGACTGTTGTAATGGTCCTTAGTGAATTCATGGCACTGGATTCTCTTCGAGTCTTAGACTCCAAAGACTCCAACTATGCATTCCTTGTGCTCATATCGCCTCAAAATTTCTCAACACCTATCTAAGTGTTGCCCAAGTGCACTCCTTATGAGGGTATTCTCTTGAGTCCTGAACTCTTCAGGCTCAATGGTGCACTCCTAGCACTCCTTGCAGAACATTTATCTAGAGTGTTCAGTAACTCTCGTCCCCATTCTCCTCCAACTAGTTATTAGAGTGATGAGTAACTCTGATAGGCCTTCCGTGGCACTATTCCTTCCGAGCTTCAAAATGGTTCTAGTGTTCCCACTTAGCTCACTCTTTCTCTGAACTCACAATAGAGTTCAAGTGCACTCTTTGCACTGGCTTCACAGGGTTTCAATACTCTTATGTGCACTCCTTACACAAGCCTAAGAACCCAAAACTACTTAGAAGCTTACCAAGGTAGAGAAGTATATCTAAACCTTCAAATGTAACCTACTTGCATACATCTACAACATATATAAATAAGCAGACAAAGATATTCAGAGAATAAACATTCACCACACATAAAAACAAAGAAACCTCATATGCAGGAAAATTTTCTTTTGTATTATATCTGAATGTATCTATTATATCTGAATGTATCTGTACAAATATTCACAAAGGCTATACTGCAAGAGAGTCTTCAACACTTTCTCTCCTCTCCTGAGCTCTTCTCAACTCATAACCCTCATTCATGCTAATAAATTTTTATACAAAATAATTTTTACAAAAGGAGGGCTCATCGAGCCTTCCGTCCAGCGACCTACTCTCATTGAATTGCAATCAATGGACATTTAGTCCAAACTAGGCCTAGGCGCATCTTGCGTTGTTTCTTTCATCGGGCCTCATTGTACCACTGGTACAAAGGTGTACGCATCTTCTGTTATTTTCCATTTCCAATTCATCAATAGAAGATTTCAGGTAAATTACGTGATCGCCAATCTAATACGATTTGCTGTGGCCATCCATTTTCTGAGATATCGAAATGGAAGGGGAATTATTACGTCCACGTCATGAGTTGGCGACAAGGCTACACGCTGTTATTGAAACCTGGCGAGAAACTCGTCGTGAGCTACACGCTCTTATCGAAGCCCGGCGAGAAACTCGTCGTGAGCTACTAACGCTTCTTATTGAAGCCCTTCCAGAAACTAATCCTGAGCTACTACCTCTGCTGGAGAGAGGCAGAGACCTCTATCCTGAGCTAATCCTTATTGAATTGGGTGAGGAGGCATCTCAACTTCAGTGCGGCCACATCTACCATCCCTCTTGCATTTTCACATGGCTGGGTTTTGGCCATACCTGTCCACTCTGCCGATTCCAAATGCCCACATAGTGTTACTGAAAGGTGTTTTGTGGAAGCATGAGTTGTCATAAGGAAGGATAACTAATTAGCATATGAATTAATTAATTTTCTATTTTTTTAATTGAAGCTATTGTTACCTGTATATATTAGCACAACTGCAATAGTGAAAGTAGTTTATACAGTCATTTTCTATCTTTAAAAATTAAGCATACATATCAATTACGCACTTTATGAATGGAGTAAGCATACATATCAATTACCTTATGCATGGTCCCTGGCCATGGGTGGAGTATGCACTTTACGCACAATTTATTTCAAGAAAAGTTTAAGTACATAGTGATTGTGAAAACTTACACAATGAGATAATAATATATTTAACCACCAGCAAGTCCATTAAAGTGCAAGTCCATTAAAGTTCAGGAAAATTCCATAAAATATAATAAGAATGTTAAATGATAAATTAAATTAAA
>ML783927.1:80323-114801 GCA_009831015.1 Picea engelmannii | reverse complement strand
CATGTACACACTTATTTGAATTCATTTTTGGGGGGAGGGATTGACAAGGTGTATGCTGAGTTGATTGGATGAGACTTAGGTTCATGATGACAAACCGAGTGGTTTGGTCTGAAAATTCATAAAAACCTCCATTTTTGTGAATACCCCTCTATATCTATGTTTTTGATGTTACTTTTCTATAGGCTAAACAATTTCGTTGTTGATGAAATTATAGACATAGATCGAGTCGGCTATGCAGATTTCAAATATATAATTGTTTTTAAAAATCAATATTGTTTACTATTTTAATCTATTTTTTTCTTCACATGTGTCAAAATCCTAGAATACATACCTCTCTTATTTCTTCTATAACATTTTATGGGTTTATCCGTTAATCAAATGCATTATATGTGACACATGATGAGAGCATACCTATGATCTATTTTTTTTTATTTTTTTTGATAATTTAAAGACTCTTTTAGCATGCATGAACAAAAGAAAAATAGGTTCTCTATAAGTATACAAGTTTTTGGAATGAAATTACATCATTAATACACACAATGCTTGCACTAAGGAAAACATATACCTTACATTTTGTTGGAAAAATAAGATACCACATTTAGAAAAATAAATAAAAATATTTACCTAGTTCTTCGCAATGTCTATGAATAAAAGTTGTATATTCGGAAATCTAATTCAATTTCCTAAGTTTCATCTTCTTACACCAATTTCAAATTCATTGTAAAAGTTCCTTGAATAATCCATCAAAGTTAACACATTTTCACTAACGCGTCATGAGAGACCATCATTAGCTTGCACTCACCCATGAATAATTTTCATAAAAAGAAATTATAATTTAGAGGGGAATCAATGACCTAATATCAACACAAATGTATTTTCCTTCCATGTTCATGGGATAGTTTCCATAAATTGCTTGAGGTTGGGAAGCTCAATCATCATATGCTTGAAGGGAGGTTGCAGATCAATCAAGGGTGGGGGAGCCTAAATGTTTCGAGACTTGAGTAGAAATGACACATGTAGTTGTTCCTTCATCGGTAATGCACCAATGAATATTATGTCCACTTTATTTCTGAAATATTGAAATCGAAGGGGATGGCTTTGATAATAACATAGAAGAGATATTACATCCACGTCGTGATTTGGTGACAAGGCTACACGTAGTTATTGAAACATGACGAGAAACCCGTCGTGAGCTACATGCTCTTATCGAAGCCTGGTGAGAAACTATTCATGAGCTACTAATGATTCTTATTGAAACTCTTCCCGAAACTAATCCTGATCTACTACCTCTACTGGAGAGAGGTAGACCTATACTGAGGTTACCTATAGAGACTCTCCCATAAATTTAAATGGACCTTACCAATACTGAATTGGAAGAGAGGTAAAATTGCATTGAATGGTAGTTTTCAATGGTGCATAAATTCATTCTTTTACTTTATTTTCTTTTTCAATATGATAATTTCACCACATATTCAAAAACCTCAATGTAACAGCTAGAGGCCTAGCAAAATCATTATAAAAAATGAGAGAACAGAGAAGGAAAATTCTAAATAAATAGAGGCAATGCTTCATAACAAATCTAGCTTGTTATAACACAATATTTAGATATGGATATAGAATATAATATTAGGGTTTGAGACTCACTTGAAGAAAATAGAGGGTGTAATATAATAAGTGAGAAAAAAAACAATCAATCCAAGAAGGAGAGGTACAAGAAAATCTCAACACCAGAGATAAGATTAAAGAGCTAGAAGAAGAAAAAACTAACAGTTGGCCCTAACTAATCTTGAAAATAAATTCGATATCAAGTCCATCAAAGAGGAAATGAATAAGATAATAAATTTGGATCACAAGAATAACAAAGTAGCCTTGAACCTCGTAACTTTTGGTATAAAAGAACAACAACATAAGGAAACACAGAAATATTAAAAGAATAACTAAAAAAATAAATTGTTATCTCCTAAAAATTGCTCACCTAGCCCAAAATTGGTAGGAAGAATGAAATGCACCATGTATAGTATGGGTATCCCATTTTTACACTTACTTTTACATCCCTTTAAACAAAAATAACTTAAGAAACCACTTTTCCTAAAGTTATTTTCTTTTAATAAAGTTATTTTATTACTTTTTAATTTTGAGACTATCCAAAAAAGGAAAAATTAAAATAGTAATGGTTAAAATTGATTTGGTAAAATATTAGTATATTATTATTTTGACCTTATCAAGGATAACAACTATTTTGGTTATAAATTCAAGAGGTTTTCCCCATTTTTACTAGAGGAACACGAATAATATAATGTATTTCATATGATCCATGAATAATAGAATATGTGTCATATGTGACATTCAACATTGGAAAACAAAAGGCATACGGAGTTTTGATAGGCTTATGAAAGGTTAAGCCCCGACAAAGTTAATAGTTGGGTCGTGGCATGCATGTATGTGGAGAACAAGGCCTCATTTGAATCATTGGTAAATGGATGCATGTAACAAAGAATTCAAAGCTTTGTACAAGAGATGTTCGGGTCCGCGCGTAAGGTTTAAAGGGAATCTCAACTTTTAAGCTGAGCATAATGGATTTTATAATTCTGCAGAACTATGGGTTAAGGTCTGAAGGTCATTAGTTATTCCAAGAGATGTCTTATCCACATTATCTTATTGGAATTTTTTGTTTATATTATTTAACTCCATCAAAACGTCAACAAGCATATTCAAACAAAATTGAATTGAGAAAATCCTTGCCTTGTGATACCATGAATTATTTATTTTTTTCTTTCACAAACTCAAAATATAAGTTATTACTGTGACAAGTCATTCAACCACACCTTGCCTTGTGATACAATGAATTATTTATTTCTCTCTTCCACAAGCTCAAAATATAAGTTATTAGTGTGACAAGTCTTTCAACTACACGACCTCTAGATAGTCATCTAATTCCATGGATTTGAATACCTTGCAAGGATTATAATTTCATTATCTCTAATAAAACAATTATTTCATTATTTCTCTTTGTCGAATTTCCAATCCACTAGTATATTTTATCTTCTATTTTCTCAACATACAAAAAAATTGGTACATTCTTTGAAGCATATGATGTTACAAGTGTTTCACAGTGTGCAATGGAATGAGAACCAATATGATTTGGTAGATTATTCTTTAGCAATGTGGCAAATCCATTTTCACATCCAATCATAGATGAAGCATCAACAATGGAAATTGCTATTAGCTTTTCATTTTTCAATTTCCTTGTTTCTTTTAGACTAATGATGGTATCACATATAGTCTTTTCTTTTCCATTATGAACACTAATCATTTTCATAAATTGTGAAATTTAAGTGCCCAAACGTTTTAAGTCTAGATATGTGTAATACACTGCAAGGTGTTATTCCAAACCATTATTTATACTTTCATGTAACAATATAGATAAAAATGAACTTGCTAACATTTTTTTTAACTTGTAGCTCTTCAAAGTAATATGATATAGAGTGAATACATTTAGGGGTTTATTTTCTATTTATGTAGGAAGAATACTCCACCCGAGAAATATTAGGTGTTTGTAAATTCGTTTGAATATGACATAGATAATCTTAAGTAGCAATTTCAATATCTTTTTATGCAATAAAATATGCTAACTTCAAGATAGTTATCACCATTTTTTTATTGCTCTCATTTATAGTCACTATGTGTTTTGGAATGGGTTTTTCCAGCCTTTTGGTTTCATACAATGTTTTTTGAACTCATGTTTAATGATTAAAATATTTTGAATGATTTGTCACAGCTTCATAATAAATGGTATTACATCCATTTCGAGTATCCCATGGGCCTTTAGCCTTGCATTTCTTACAAAATTTTCAATTCATACGAGTCTTTCCATCTTCAACATTGATACTATACACACAAGGATGTTTTATCTTCCACTCTTCTCAAAATTCATGTTTTGAGGAGGTTTTCATTCTCCTCGGACTACTAGATCACCCTTATCCTCCTTCTTTTTCATGGTCAATAATTTCTAAATAATCAACAACCTCTTCATCCATATATTCCTTAGGTTCATCATTCAAATCAGGTATATATGAAATATCGTCAACATTAAAAAATGTTGACATGGTAGAATATCCATAAAATTTGTCCATAGTTAATTCATACTTATTTTTTAAGACATTTCTATTTAAATAATTTAACTATACACAAAATATGACAAAAATAATTAAATTATCATAATCAAGAGCTATAATAATTCATTTGAATTTGATAATTCAAAATCTTCATATACTAGTTCAAATATTTAAATCATTTAAATATAATTATTAATTTACCTAATTAAATTATCATAATCAATAGCTAAAATAATTAATTTTCAATCCATTATGTATGATTGTATTGTTTTGTGGTTTCGGTGAGAGTGACTTGACAACAACGGTCCGAAAGGACACTAACATGTTAGGGTCATGTCTATATCGTCGGTTAAGTCACGTAGAACTGTTTATATATTTATTCATTTGTGTTTGAAATATTTATTATAAAAATATATTCAAATAAAAATTAAAGATTTTATTCTCAAAATCTGATTTTGAATCTATCAATAGTAATTTAAGGTTTCATTTTTCAAAATATGAATATATATTAAAATTAATCAAGGAAATCATTTCTAAAATATTCTTGTTTATGTGATCTAACAAATATAAATATAAATTGCAAGCCCAACTGCATAGATTTGACCTCAAAAGAATGTAAGCATGAGCAACAAGTACAAACTAATAGGGTTCAAAACCCTAAAAAATTAATATAAATTAATTTAATTTCGTTTTAAAAAATTCAATCTTAACTAAAATTAAAAAAAATTACTTTATCTTAAAATGAATGAAAAACAAAGAAGGAATTATACTATTTTTAAAAACTATTAACTAGATCCATCTTAACAATAAGATGGTTAAGAACTATGTTAAATTTAAAAATTTAGCCCGATAGTTTAAAGTCTTTGAACCAACTTATCTCTATTTGGTATAGATTTCATGACCAACTATTCTAAATTTAAAAACTTAGTTCTAGAGTTTAAAGTTTTTGAACCAACTTCATTTGGTCTTGATTTCATGCCCACTACATGCAACTTATCCCTGCATGCAGATTTTAAGTGTCGGTTGAACAGAGCCTTTACTCAACATTCACGTTCAGTTAATAAATGGATTGGGCCTACCTCATTTATAATTTTAGAAGATCGTGAGATGGCAATTCGATCTGATTAGCCGTAATACAAAGAATATTTACCGGCTCACATTTTAATAAAATTCGGTTAAGGTGATTAACCGTAATACAAAGAGTAATTACCAACTCACATTTTAATAAAATTCGGTTTAGATGGTTCATGGATTCAAGGACTAGTTTTATTAATACAAAGCTTGGAATCTTCACTCTAAGATTTAAAATAGGTAGAGTGAGATTTCATTTAGCATAGACAATGGAATAAACATGTAGACACAATACTCAGACAGTGCTACACCCACATCTACATGTATTTTCATAATTTCTCTATCCAAGTAAGGTAAAGAATAGATAGTGCGATAGTACCCTTAAAAACAGATCAACAAACATAAATAAAGAATTTGTTGAAAGAGGAAATTGAAATAAATTGTTAATTGGAAGAATTAATCTCTCACAAACACTTTGTATATTAATATCATGAACACAACACAATACACATATATAAGATTGATCCAGATCCAACTAATTCCACTCTTGGACGGAGAGGTTGAGAGAATCTCTCAACATCCTCCAACAAACCCAATCCAATCCCTAGACTCTAGTATGCAGTATTTAATGTGAGCATTATCTCTAACACCCCCCTTTAATGCTTACATTACAAAAAATATCAAATAACAAATTACAATAATTATTTTTCTGACTCGGTCTTCATCAACACTTATACCCACTCTGCAATCTCATGGTTTCCGCTCTTTTCTTCTCCACACTTTCGAGCTTCCCACTTGACTCATTTAAAGTACAAACACTTCTAACCATCTTTGATGTACTTGTAGAGCTGACGCTTTTCGACCTCCTGAAGGAAAATCTTGACACTGAACCATTTTATGGATACACTTCCATCTGTTAAATTCCCCTGAAGAGTAAATTTAAACAGTTATATAGAACAATGAACTGGATACAAAATGTTTTCAGCAGTCAGTTTCACAACTTGACCTTACATAAAAATAACCTGTAACTGATGCTCCTGGAGCACGACAGATCACATCAGTATAAACATTAGTTGTGGCTCTGCATTATAACATTATATTGAAAAATTACAACTTAACTAGCACACCACACATACATAATAACATTAAACACACCACCCTCATTTTTAGAGCAATTTGAGAGATGACCCTTGTGGTTCTTCATCACTTTTTGTTTCTGATAAGTCATCCAAGTTAGCAATGTTTGCAGTTTCTTTGCCATTCAGAAGATCTCTAGCACAAGATCTACAGTTCTAGGCTATATGTCCATTCTTGTGACAGTAGAAGCATTATGTTGAACCCTTGGTTTTTCTCATCTTACCTTTTGAGTACAATGCAATTTCATGATGAACATTTGTGTTCTCTAGATTCATCCTTTCGTCTTCAGCTAAAAGTGATGCTACCATTTCTTCTAAGGACTGAGAAGACATTTGACTTAATGTGAATATAATATTGTTATATTTAAATGATAGACTATATAGCAGAATTTCTTTAGAATCTTTTGCTTCTACCTTGGTGCCAACATCATCTAATTGCCTTAAAAGTGACATTAAAGAATTTATATGATTGGATAGCGGTATCTCATCTTGCATTTTAAGGCTAAAGAGTTGCAATTTAAGAGAGAACTTTGAGTTTAAATCCTTTTCTCCAAATGGTTTACTTAATTGCTCCCAAATATCTTTAGATGATTTAGCTAAATCAACTAAATGCAATTGAGTGTGTGAAAGACCCAATCCAATAATAGCCTTGGCCATGTCTTCTCTCTTCTCCCATTCACTTAATATCTTAGCATCTGTAGGTGCTTTTTCTATTCCTTTTACTAAATTCCACAATCCCTTTTTCATCAAATGCATTTGTACTTTGACTTTCCATGTATAAAAATTGATGCCATTAAATTTCTCAAATGCAATAGACGACTCCATATTACCTTTTGCTGTAGCATCTCCCTCTTTCCTCTGACCAATCAATGTGTGCTCTCTCCTCTGTGTATAGATCAACTCCTCCACACAAAATATGGAAACGTTCCTCAGAAATTTCAACCAGCGATTCCCTCCATGGAAACAAAACAACGATAGTAATCCAAGAATGCAAGGAAATTCTTCCTATCGAGCTGTTATTTCTATGACACACACAATCGATAAAGTTCACTACCTCACACCTTTCGCCTGCACAACAGATGGTCTCCTTCTGCCTTACTCCTTAATGGGGTGGCTCTACCAGGAGTCGATAGTCAATCTGAAATATACTCTTGATATCTTCGAACAGCTCGTCAAGCACTCAATCAGCTAGTCTTCACAAAGTCAGCAACAACATTGGCTCCACATATCTACCTCCAGAACTCAGCTAGTCATTTGTGATCCTCATCTCTGATACCAAATTTTTAATTGGAAGAATTAAGCTCACACAAACAATTTGTATATTAATATCTTGAACACAACACAATACACATATATAAGCTGGACTGATATCCAACTATTTCCATGCTTGGAGGGAGGGGTTGAGAGAATCTCTCAACATCCTCCAACAAACCCAATCCAATCCCTAGACTCTAGTATGTAGCATTTAATGTGAACATTATCTGTAACAGAATACACATATACTGGAAAAATAAAAACATGGTATACATCAACATACGACTCGATTTACAAGTCGACTAAGACTAGGTTAAAGGTGAGAATTTTAATGAATAATTTAACCTTCAATAGGTATTAGTGGGAGAGGGAAGAAGAAATAATCAAAAACATGGAGAAAACTCTACTCAGATAAAGTTGAAAACTGAAACTCTGCTCAAATAAAGTTAATTTCTTATTAGACCGAGCAATTTAGGTGATTGATTCTTATTAGATCGAGAAATTTAGGTGATAGATATGTAGAATTGAGAATCCAAATAATTTAGAAAATCTAATGCACAAATACAAAGAACATTTTGCAATTGATCACACAAAATTTACAAAGGAAATAAGACCTTACCATTGTCCTCACTCTTCTTAATATATTCATCCTTGCTTCCTTCCAATGGACCATTGCATTCAAAATACTCATGCTTCATGCATCAATCTAGTGTCGTTGGGTGCAACTCATTCAACACAGACTCGATATTGCAACTTCTAAGCCCTCGGCTTCGAATGGTGGCCCGGTGGGTAATGGGTTTTGAATGGTGTGAATGGGTTTCAAATGGTGGGTAACTACATTTATCTAGAGTTTCACCTTGTGGGCCCTCGTTTCAAATAGTGGGTAACTCCATGCAAGAACAATTATCCCTACATTAACCACCCCTCATCTGAGTAAAAGAGTTCGTAAATATATAGAAGAATTATTACGTCTCACTACAAGTTCAAATTGCGGCTCTTATTGAATCATCTCTAGAAACTCGTAATGATGTATGAGTTCTTACAGAGAGAGGTAGAATATACCCTTGGCCACATATCGTAGAAGAGGATGCTAGAAACTCATAATAATCTGTGAGTTCTTACAGAGATAGGTAGAATATAGCCTTGTCTAGATATCCTAGGAGAGAATGCATTGCCTCTTCATATTGAGAATGAGATGGCTATAGAAGAATCTACTTGAGATCGCCAATAGAGAAAAGGATGGATTGTTGCTATTTGGTGATAACAAATTCCTCAAAGGATGGATTTGGATCTTATTATTATGCGTTGGTTGAAACTAAATAGACCAAGTTAGAATATGGGTAGGGATTGCATTTAATAATCAGTTTCTTGTGTGAATGTATAAATTCATGTAAGCCTGTAGAGGCAAAGGAATGAGTGTGAGAAACAAGACAAAGTGAGAACTTGCCAATCTGATGTAATCTCCATGCTCTAAATAATAAGACAATTGATGCCTATGCTTGGTGGATGTAGCCCAATGTTTGGGTGAACCACGTGAAATCCTTGTGTTTCTTATGTCTATGATTGTTAATTATCATATGTGAATTGTGTTTTCTGCATTTACAATTCCAAAAAGTGGTATCAGAGGTGGTTGGAGGAGAGGGCGTCAAATTTCGGAGGAACAACACATCTTTGTGAGGTGCGTCGATTTCTACATCTTCACAGGTCCCTCCTCTAGAAGGGTGAAAAATTGTTGAAATCGTCGCAGTTTAGGGTTGAAGCACAGTGCATAGATATTTCAAGATCGTCTCACTTCAATGTGTTTCATGAGGTGCAGACTCTCTGCACTCTAGGTATATCATGAGGTGCAGTGACTCCCTTTAGTACAAAATTCATGATTTCCTTTCAAAATTTGCATATGGTGTTTTGACTTTTGAAAAGATTAAAAGGTTTTTTATATTATATGCATAATACGTGAACAAGTCACATGGGTGAATAAAGTAAAAAAAAATATGGAGTAAAAGGATTAAGGTAAAAGGTAAAAAGGTGGAGGAATTAAAGTAAAAGAGAATTTTTTATTAAAAGGTGTTTTTTAATTAAAAGGTGAATTTTTTTAGTAAAAGGTTTTTTATTAAACCTTTTTTATTAGACCTTGTGAAGTTATTCCTCCACATTATTTTTTAAAGCCTTGGTTATTATAGGTTGTGATTTGGGCATTAGGATATTTTTTGTGTTAATGGCTAAGATGCAGAGTTTGAAGTTTTAAGTTGAAAGGTTCAACAGTAAAAGAAACTTTGAGCTCTGGAAGCTTAAGATGTCAGATTCATTGGTGTAACATGGGTTGCAAAAAGCATTGGCGGGCAAGTCAGAGAAACCAACAACCATGACGTAATGGGAATGGGAAGATCTGGATGCAAAATCACTTAGTAGCATTTGTTTATGTCTGGAAGATGAGGTTCTGTTTAATATCATAGGAGAGGATACAACATCAGGCTTATGGAGCAAGTTGGAAAGTATATATATGACGAAGTCCTTGACTAGAAGAATCTACTTGAAGAGACAATTGTACAATTTGTTGATGAAATAAGGTATAAAAGTTGTTGACCATTTAAATACCTTTAACACCCTTAGAGTTCAACTGACTAGTATGGAAGTTAAAGTCGAAGATGAGGATAAGGATATTACACTATTGTGTTCGTTGCGTGAGTCTTGGGATAATCTAGTCACCTCTATTAGTTTTAGCTCAACAAATGTTTTAGATTATGACTCGGTTGTGGGAGATTTGTTAACTGAGGAGATGAGGAGAAAATATAGTAAAGAAACCTTAACTTCATAGGCGATGTTGGTCAGAGGTCGAACTAAAGAGAAGAATGAGAGAAGTTTTTCTTGATCTAAGTCAAGACACAAAAAGGGTAAAGAAAAATTATGGTACTGTGGAAAAACACGACATCTCAAGAAAGATTTCTAGAAGAGAAAGGAATATGAGGAAAAATCTACGAAGGAAGCAAATTTGGCTGTAACAAATTTAGGTATGACTGATCAAGTTTTATTTATTTCTAATCATTTACAATATCAAGAAGAATGGCAATTAGATTCAGGTGCCTCCCACCACATGTGCTCACATAGAAATTGGTTCATTTCTTACCAATCTGTTGATGAGAGTGTAGTGTTTATTGTTACACATTATTTTTTTCACCCTTATGACCATTAATGATGTAAACCCATATGTTGCCTTCAGAGTGGTCAGTGGCCTAAATTCCTGAAGAAAGAAGGGAGAAGAACTTTTTTTAAGAGAAGAAGTTGAATTTCCCTTTGTAAAAAACCCTATTAAGGAAGTTTCCACAGGCTACACTATATGCACGGTGCAACGATGCCTGATTTATGTACCCTTCTCTAAAGCCAAATTGCGAAGTTTCCACAGGCTACACTATATCTAGGGTGCAGAAATTCTTGTATGTGGTAAAAACGAGCGTCTTCTCGATGCTTCTAGAAGGAGAAGCTTCTATGGTGAGGTGGCCTCCAAACAGTTTGGATATTACTCGCTTTCATGATTTAGTGGGATCATCCTAACCTCCCCACCTTATCCTCTTCATCTTATAAAAGGAGAGGAGCTCTCATGGAGAAAGTCAAATTGGCTTGTTATTAAGTTTTGTAGCTTGGAGTTTTTTGATCTTGTATGTTGGCTTTGAGCTTCGCTTTGTCAATATAGATTGTGAGTAGCTATCATATCTACAGTCTCAGAATCTATGGATTAGAAGTGTGTGTGAAGCAAGGAACTATTGGAAGGAACCTGACAACATCAAGGCATCTGGTTGTATCTTTCTTCCACATTATATAATATAGTGGCATGTTTCTTTCTCATAAAATCATTCTCATTTTATTACATGACTCCTTGATCACATGTATAAGATTTCATTGAGTATAATATTGTTTCTTTCACTTTGGTTGGTTTGTTTCATTGTAGATCCAATATCACAAGAGCACCGGAGCGGAGCGAGGACAACAAAGATATAAGGAAGCAATATTCAAACGTATGTCATTCATCTCTTGTTTGATAGTAAATTCGATGATTAGATCTTACGGAAACCACCATGTCATGTCTTGTTTTTTTCTAGATCTAGGTGAATCTAGGGGTATTGATTTGTGTCGCACTTAACAATTATCCCGCTAACAAAATTGACGACTCCACTGGGGAGTGGATTTTTTTCCTAGTTTGTCTTCCTTTCTAGCTTTGATTTCCTCTGTTTTGTTTTATGAGTCACTGGGAGATCCAGCTTGATTCTCTTATTGTTAAACCACACTGAAAAACCCTTTTACTTTTTATTTTTTCATTTTTACTTTCATTTCCACACCCTACTTTGAGGGATAGTGCAGCGATATAGGATCGTCACATAGTGACTATTTAGACCAGTGCAGAATATTCGCATCTTGCCCCATAGCCAGCTTGCAGAAACCTCAAATTTTCGCACTATATTGGTTCTCTGGCCTACGACGATCAGAGATAGACGCACTGTGTTAGTCTACGGCCTGCGACAATTGTGAATTTTTTTATTTTTGATGGTTTTTCCTTACCCAGATCTTGGATTTGGTTTGGGTGTGAATTGTTGGGTTTGATTATGATCTGTTTACACTCTGCTTGACAACTTTGAATATGCTTTTAGCCATCTTTTCTTTTTCTTTGATTTGTTTTATTTTGAAATATTTGGTCTCTTTCTTTGAGTGTCTTTCAGTTACAAAGCATGTTTTTTCTTTAGAATTGTTTGGGGAAAGAACTTTTTCTTTTATTGAATAGTTCATGTTAAAAGATAAAAAAAAATTAGGTTTCTTTGTTTTATAGAGATTTACTATTGATTTTAGCTATCTTTGAAACAAAACAAATCAAAAATTGATTTATTGTTTTATATTAGATTGGGGGCATCCTTGCATTTGAAGTAGCAAAAGTGCATGGTTTTTGGCATTTTTCAGTCTTGAATTCTACATTGGGGGGGCTAAGAATCGTGTATTGGTGTACAATATATTTTGCTCATTTATTGAAGATCTTCATATTCATGAGTTTAATTTTTTTTTGGGACATTGTGCATATGGGAATGATAGATGTTTTCCCCTTCTCGTAATATAGATTTCATCGAAGTGAAATATTTGCATTCTCATTTCTTTACATTTTCTAGATTCGATCAAAACATCATTTAGTCCATGCCATTATCCTCTTGAGTAACAACTGCTTTAACATAAAATTCTTATAAAAATTGATTAGACATTTTTATATTTTCTGGTAGCAACCCTACATTAGATTAGTTGTAGGGATTTGGAATAGGTGTGAAAGATAACTTTCCAAAGATGCAAACAAACATAGAATCTTGTGATAGGGAGAGTTCAAATCCATGTGCAACATTTTGTCCTGGGAATCCCTTCTAACACAAGGGTCAATAACAAGGTCACATTAGGACTGGTAGAGTTACTCACTTTTCTTTGTTGGTATTGGTGTAGAGATTGTGCATATTATGGGGGTCTCTTGAAGGTATACCCACAATGATGAGTGGAAGCCTTTCGAGTTGATTTCAGGCTAGATACCCTACCTTTGCACGTGGATAGGACTATCGATTGTTTCCCTAGGCATCATTGTTATAATTGGTAACCTTAGTAACCTATCTCTCGAGGGTGTCTACACGAGGTGACTATGGAGGGGAAAGTCTTCACAATACCTAGAATCATCATTGTCCAAACTCACTCGAGCTCCTTGGAGGGTATACCCATGATTATGTGTGGGAGCTTGCACCGGGGTGTAAGTCCATTAAGCAGGTCGTCAACATAACTTTTCCACCCACTCTATCTCAACCCCTTCTTACTTTGTTCCTACGACGTTGGATTTCATCACCAACTAGTGTGCTCATTGTGAGAAGGTTTTGTTTGTTTTCTTGCTTACTAGATTTTTATCGTTTGTTGTTTGTTTTCCCTAGTGGACTCTACGTTGGATTTTTGTTTTTAATGGCATCATTTCCTGGAATGACCAATGAAGGAACCTCTTCTCTAGGGGAACCATTTTTTTTTCCTTCTTACGAAAACATTGGTCCTCCTCACATTGCTACTTTGAGCCTTCTAGGTCTCACAATTGGATTACCGGTATGGTTGTTTTACACTTAGGTAATTCTAAATGAAACTAGTGCTTCTCTTGTAAGCACTTCCCCCCAAGAACATCAACCTCATGTTGATCCTTCACCTTATTCACCAGTAAGATCTTCTTCACCTTCTCCACTTGAAAGGTCTTCTTCCGTTTCATATTCTTCGCTGAGTGAAAGTTTTGAAGTTAGTAACTGATAATAATAAGAAGAAAAATAAGCAAGGATCCAAAATTCCAACCACTACCAGACATGTTGGAAAGTAACTAGTTACTGTTAATCGTGTTGGGAGTGTTTATGGTGCCAAGATCACCCAAACAACCCATAAGCCCAAGTACCCTTGCATGCTTTGTAAGGGTGCCCATCTTCTTAAGGATTGCTCTGGTCTATCCAAGGTTACAGAAGCATGGTCTACAACTCCTTTCCAGTCCACATCGTCAGCCTCTGAACAACATGCTGATGAAATCCCGTCAACTACTCATGATACAGTTGGGTAGAAGAAAAGTATAGTCAAGTTCCCATGCATGTTATGTAAAGGGAGTCATATAACTTACCTTTTCCCTCATATGGATGAAGCCTTGAATTTACTGGAATACATGACTATTTCAAAACTTCAACTTCCAGCTGCTTATCACAAGCTCACTCTCGACCCGCCTGTAGTTGATGGAATGATCAGTCTGGTCCCTTCATCGGTGAGTCTTGTTGATCATGTAGTCAATCTGGTCATGTCCTTAGTTGAACTAGTTGAAAAAGTGGTTGATTTGATCCCATCCTCAGTCAATCCCACTCTCTCGCCAGAGAGTGAAACCCAAGCGGTCGATCCATTTCCACCTGTCGACCCCATTCTCCCCTTGGACAATGAAACCCTAGTGGTCGATCTAATCTTTCCATCAGTCGATCCTACTCTCCCGCTCGAGATTAAAATTGATGTTTCCCATGTTTTTCTCATTGATAGAGAATCTACTGTGTCGGGGGGTAGTCCTCCTTCTCCCGCGGAACCCCCTGCAAGTAATGAGGCCATCCTTTTTAATTGGGGTGGGCTAACTCGACCTTGTCTTCCCTCTCACATTCCTTTCCAGATTGCAGTGCAGGTTTGTGGTCGGGACGTTCCTCAGACACTGATAGATGAAGGTGCGTTCATTAGTATTTTTTCCTCTATTGCTTGGCAAGCTTTGGGTTGTCCTCAACTTGCCCTGGTTACGTAGAATATGTGAGATTTTAACAGAAGAACCAATCAACCTTTAGGGACCCTTACTCAGTTTCTCATAACTTTGGGAGGGAAAATTGTCTTTATTGATTTCATGGTAGTCTAAGACCCCTTGGATTCTACTTTACTCCTTGGGCGAGATTATGCCTATGCCATGAAAGTTATTTTGTGCATTCTTTTTCGTGTGATATCTTTCCCTCACGATGGACAAATTGTAACTATTGATCAACTTTCATTCATCGGTCCTGACTTGATGACCTCCCTAAATTGTTCTTATATGCAGATGGTATAATCTCTCACTGTAAGCTCAGTCTCTTATGACTTAGATCCAGTAGTTGACATGGTGATCTCTTCAATCGGGTTTTTTGATCTTGATCTCCTTAACCATGTTGTGACCCTCGACATGGTGTCCTTCCAGAGTATGTCTCTTCCATCCAGTGAAGATCTCTTGGAAGCCATGACCGAGTTTTGTCCCTTGACCTGGTGTCCTCCTGGAGCATTGTCCTCTTGGAAGCCGTGATCAAGAAGAGTCTGTTGAGCATGGTTTTCTGATTTCAAGCTCACTAAAAAATGAAACCAGCCTTGACCATGGTTTTCTGATTTCAAGCTTGTTAAAAAAGGAAACCATTTATGAGGATATTTTTTTCATCTATGTGGCAACCTCGTTAAAAAAATAAACAGAGGTTACAAGATTGGTTCTTGTTTCTATGTCAATCTCGTTAAAAAATGAAACATATTGTTCCCCCTCTCTATTTGAGTCAAGTCCTTCGTCTAGTATTTGAAGCTTCATTTTATTCTCCTTTGCAGTTGGATGAAATGAAGCTTGGAGGGAATTTTCTTCCAGCCTCTGGACTTCATGCTGAAGTTGAGCCGTTAGTTTCTTAAGTTGGGGGATAAGTACCAACCATCCCTGTGTTATGTGTTAGGAAGTCGCAAGCATAGTTTTCTATGGTTCAAGCTTGTGTAAAAATGAAACCACCTACCCCAAGCATAGTTTCCTCTAGTTCATGCTTGTGAAAAAATGAAACCAGGTCCAAGCATAATTTTGTTTAGTTTTAATCTTGTGTAAAAATAAAATCTATCCCAAGCATAGTTTTGTTTTGTTTTAAAGCTTGCGTAAAAATGAAAACAGTCCCCAATTTAGTCTTTGTTATTTATCATGCTCGTAAATACATGAGAATAAGTTACCAAGATTAGTCTTTGTTCTTTATCATGCTAGTAAATACGTGAGAATGTAACCAAATATACTTTTATCACTTCTTCAGACTCGTAAAGGTCATACGAAAATGGAACCCCCTGGATTTCCCTTTAAGCTCTTTTTAGACTCTCTAAACATGAAAAGATTGCTGAGTGACCTTGTTCTTATCACGTTCGTTAGAGTATTTGAAGAAAACGTTTGTTGAGCGATAGTTTATCTCTTTTTCATTCTCATCAGACTACTTTACGGAAAAAAAACTGAGAGAGTTATCTTTAAGTATTTTTCAAACTCTCTAAACATGAAAAACTCCTGAGTTTTCTTTCTTTGGACTTGTAATACAAACATCGAAAGAACCATATGGGACTGAACCACTCCTTCCTAGGGTTCATTAAGCATACTCCAAAGGATGAGCTTACATCTACAAGCATATGTTATCCTCCTCAAGATTGTGTAAAAATAAAGAGGTACTCACCAGAAATGGTGGGGGAAATTTTTGAAAGAAATGTATCTAAACCTGTATTCTATGGAAGAGTCTCTTTTGAACATGACACCCTTTCACTCATTTTGTGTCTAGGTTGGAAAATCCACTTGTATCTTGATCATGCTCCTTTATAATATTACAAATTGGTATGTGATCCCTGTTGTTGAGTCATTGTTTCTAGCACAGTTGTTGTGTCATCAATATGTTCAAAGAGAATTTCAACCCAGAAATTCTTCTATTGCATCGACCATTTATGCAGTCCTTAAGACTTCTATTGAGTCGGCCATCCCTGATTCAGTCCTGAGTTACTGGTTACTCTGATCTACATAAAATATTGTTACCCGTTTCGTGTCATTGATGGGGGATACATTAAAGCCCTCCTGTGATGAGTCTTTTCCTGTTGACTTCAACTCATTATCCAGGAAGTAGACTTAGAAACCAATTGGTACCCTGGAACTTGCATGTCTCAATGGCAGGTTTCCTCACTTTCGACAATGGTTTTTCATTATTGACCCCTGATCGGAAGTTTCCACCGAGTTTTTGACTTCAGCTCATTAATTTACATTCATTGGATTGTACTAGAGCACCTTGGGAATCATTGAAATTAATGGTGATTTCCCTCGCACTTCGTAGGCTGCACTATAGCTAGGGTGCGGAAATTCCTGTACGTGGGAAAAACGAGCCTCTTCTCGATGCTTCTAGAAGGAGAAGCTTCTATAGTGAGGTGGAATATGAATGACTTGGATCTTACTCGCTTTCATGATTTAGTGGGATAATCCTAACCTCCTCACCTTATCCTCTTCATCTTATAAAAGGAGAGGAGCTCTCATGGAAAATGTTAGATTGTCTTGTTATTGAGTTTTGTAGCTTGGAGTTTTTGGAGCTTGTATGTTCGCTTTGATCTTTTCTTTGTCAAGATAGATTGTGAGTAGTTATCAAATCTACAGTCTCAGAATCCATGGATTAGAAGTGCGTGTGAAGAAATGAACTGTTGGAAGGAACCTGACAACATCAAGGCATCTGGTTGTATCTTTATTCCACATTATATAATACACTGACATGTTTCTTTCTCCTAAAATCGTTCTTATTTTATTACATGACTCCTTGATCACATGCATAAGCTTTCATATAGTATACTATTGTTGCTTTCACTTTGGTTGGTTTCTTTCATTGCAGATCTAATATCATAAGAGCATTGGAGCGGAGTGAGGACAACAAAGATATAAGGGTCGATATTCAAAGGTATGTCATTCACCTCTTGTTTGATAGTAAATTTGATGATTAGAGCTTATGGAAAGCACCATGTCCTGTCTGGTTTTGTTCTAGATATAGGTGGATATAGGGGGATTGATTTGTGTCCGCACTTAATAATTAGCCTGATAACATTTATGGGAAATGGTATTTCCTATAAAACTGTTGGGGTTGGCAGTATTAAAATCAGGTTGTTCGATGGTATTGTTAGGGAATTAACGGATGTTAGATGCATACCTCAACTTAAATCAAATTTGATTTCATTTGGAGTGTTGGATTCTTGTGGATATAAGTATAGAGGTCAAGGTGGAACACTCACATTGTCGAAAGGTAGTTTAGTAGTGATGAAGGAAACGAAGGTTGATAACCTTTATAAGCTGGAAGGGAGTACTGAAGTGGCATATGAAGTGACAGGTGTATCTTATTTTTTATGGTAGAAGCATGAAGTTCATAAGAGAAATAAATAATTGTAGGTACTGGTACGTGGTAAATCATTTCCATACTTAAAATCTGTGTTTATGAATTCCTTCTAGTTTTATATCTCTGCAAGTTATGATGATGGTATAAAGTAATGTTGTATGTGGGATCCTACTTCTAACAAGGTCATCATTGATAGAGATATAGTATGTATGGAATAACCAAAAGGGATGATTAAAGATCCCAACGGTAAATTTGTTTACATGCTAGATAATTCATTGTATGGCCTATTAGTACCCAGGCAAATATAAAAGAGGTTTGAATCCTTCATAGTGAGTCATAATTATTCAAAGGGTAGGAATGAATATACAGTTTATAGTACATTAATAGTCTTGATGTTATTTGATGATGATATGCTCAATGCACGCTGAAGAATGGATGAAATCAATAATAAAATGACTCAGATGGACACGACAATTCCAATGAGGGATCAAGGAGCACTAAAACAAATTATGGGCATGGAATTATATAGAGATGGTAATGGTAAGATGTGGTTGGATTTCGATATGAACATTGTAAAACCAATTTTTTTCCCTCTTGCTTTCCATTATAAGTTTTCTTCAAGCATAGGTCTTGTGTATAAAGAAGAAAAGGTTATGTCTAGTGTAAGTTCAGTAGGAGGTCTGTTGTATCTGATGAAATGGTTAAGACTAGATGTTTCACATGCTAATGATGTTGTCAGATACATGATAGATTCAGGTGTTGTAGTGAAATGGTTGCTTCAACATTTGAGAAGAAAATATGTCACCTATAATGGTTACACTGAGATGGTATGTGATAATTTCAATGCATATTTTACAGGTGTTTTGGATAGGAGGAGATCTATCACTAAATATGTCTCACAAGACAGTTGTGGAAGACATGTTGGAGGTGGAGTGACCCCTCAGGAAATCCAAACTCGTGCAAGTCACGTAGGCGAGATCATGAATCCAGTTTTATTAGAGAAGTTGCAGTGGTGCTTGGATTCTCTTGGCTTGAATAAAAGGTGATGAACAAAAGGAAGGAGCAAGGTATCAGGTTAATTATTGTCAAGGTGGAGATTCTTGGGATTTGGTGATAACAAATTTCTCAAAGGATGGATTTTGATCCTATTATTCTGTGTTGGTTACAACTAAATAGACCAAGTTACAATATGGATAGGGATTGCATTAATAATCAGTTTCTTGTGTGAATGTATAAATTCATGTAAGCCCGTAGAGGCAAAGGACTGAGTGTGAGAGATAGAGTGAGAACTTGCCAATGTAATGTAATCTCCATGATCTGAATAATATGACAACATATGCCTATGCTTGGTGGACATAGCCCAACATTTGGGTGAAACTTGTGAAATCCTTGTGTTTCTTATGTGTGTGGTTGTTAATTATCATATGTGAATTATGTTTTCCACATTTACAATTCCAACAATCCTAGGAGAGGATGCAATGCCTCTTCATATTGAGAATGGTATGGCTATAGAAGAATCTACTAAGATAGCCAATAAAGAAAACCAAGGTACTCAAGTTCCTCACCAAGCTACAGAAGAACCCGTGGATCAATAATATATATAAGAATATTTATGTCATCAACAAGAATTGGATACAAGGATACATGATCTTGTTGAATCCTGACGAGAAACTAAACATGCGCTACTAGTTCTTATAGAGAGAGGTAGGTACCTCTATCATAACATTGCATTTCCCATGGTAAGGATTTCAAAACATCATATAAATGTTAACACTATCGCTTCATCCTGCCTAGTTTTCCTTAACGATTTTGAATTGGGAGAGAACGCAAATCACACCTTCAATGTAGCCACGTCTACCATCGCACTTGGATTTTAACATGGCTGGATATTGGCAGTACATATCTAGTCTGTCAATTGCACCCCACATAATTTTACTAAAAGGTGTTTTATAGAAGTTTTATTTTATTTTCATATTTTAAGAAGGAAAAGTTATAATTATCATTTTACCTTTAATTTAAGATATATTCATTTAAAAATTAATTAATTTATTATATATATATGTGTGTGTGTGTGTGTGTGTGTGTGTGTGTGTGTGTGTAAAATACATGAAAATAAAAGTTTAGAAAAATCAATAATGTAACAAATATTTTGAATTTGAAACTGAAATTTAAATTTAATGTGAATGTATATGAAATATTTGAAAAATTATTTTCATTTTTATGTTTTTTAGAAATATTCTTGATAATGGACCATAGTGTTATGTTTTAAGATGTTCAATTAAAAATTGTTGGAATAAGAAAAAGATGATAAGAATGAGATAAATTATTAATTCATATGATACATATATAAATACATTGATGTGGTGTTTGGTTTTGTCTTCCAATAGGTCTTTTGGACTCACAATGACCGTTCTTATCACTTGACACTTTGTATTATTAACATAACTCTAACGGATTAAGTTTTCTAGATTGCCCCCTTAATCTGAAGGGGTGTATATGAGTCCATTAAGAGAGCTGAAATATGTAGGTGTGAAACTGAAATCTGGAAGTGCATAGCTACCAATGGTTGAATATGCTCTCGGAATCTAGTGGTTTTTTGGGTGGTTCTCAAAATATTTCATGAGTTAGCTAGACAATGATGCAATCTTCTAATTGGAAGTCTTCCCAAATGTTTTATTAAACATGACCATAAATTGTTCTCTAGAAGAGGTTGTAAGTCTTATACTAAGTGGAGGTTTAAGGAAAACCCTAAATCATTGTGTAGAAGAAGTTGTAAGTCTTCTACTAATTGGTGGTTAAAGGAAAACCACAAACTAATATGGTGGTGTTTGGATGACCGTAAATAAAATCACAATCACTTGTTACTACTCGACTAATAAGACTTTGAAATTCAAACCTGAATTCCAATCACATGTTGATGTTTGTAGCACCATACATGTACTTCTGCACATGTTTAAGTGTCTATATGTGTGGAAGTCATCCAAATCCCTCTAGCAAAGTAATTTACTTTGATTAAATGAATTATTAAAGTAAACTTATTTTATTAATTAATTTGTTGTGTATGTGTTATATTCTTTGCACGACTAGAATTATTGTCTTCTATGTTATGCCATGAAAGCAAGGTGCCCCTTCGGGGGTTGCAGGGGGGCGATAGCCCCAGAGAATGGTTTTTTTTCCTTAGGAAATGTGTCGCATTTTTTCCTTGTTTTTTGTGTTGCCTCAATTTTCATGTCCACTGTTGGGTGGTTTTTCAGCACATGGATTTTGGTGATGAATTTGTTTTTTTTGGTTTAGGACTTAGGGTTGTTGAATAATCTAGGTTATTGGGTTAGGGTTTTGGATGTTGTTGTCTCATATATGTATATTGTGTTGTAAACAATGTATCACTATGAATGAATATAGAATATGTTGGTTTTCACGATTTGGTTTCCCCGGGGGAAAATATATGTGTAAATTGTGTATGTTCCATTGTATTTTTTCTATTCTTTTACTAAAAATCTAGTTGCAGTAAATAATTATACAAGGTTAAAATCTACATTTGATATCATAGTTTTGTTGGCTTCAAGGGGATGCCTTTGTGGTCAATGGTTTGGCTCGGGACTGTGATAATCCTTGTTACAATGGGATATGTGTGGTATTGATTCTTCAGGTGAAGATAAATGGTGAGAAGTTCAAAAATGGAGATCGAGAAGTTTAATGGGAAACATTATGAGTTGTTGAAGATCAAGATGGAATATATGTTAGTGGATAGAGATCAGTGGATCGTGGTGGATCCAAGTATTATTGAATGTGTTAAAGGAATCTATAGAAAAGGATTCATGGGATAAGTTGGGGAAGTTGTATCAATCTAAGTCCCTAGTAAATAAACTATTCATGAAAAAGAAGTTGTATAACCTAAGGATGAGAGATGGAGACTTCATGGTAGAGAATTTGAATGCCTTCAATACTATGGTAAGTCAGTTAGTATCCGTTGAGATTAAAATTTCAGATGAAGATAAGTGTATCAGTTTGATGAGACAAAAGAACATGGAAGGAATAAGCACAAATGCATTATTTACAGGAGGACACTCCCATGAAAGAAATAGATCTAATTCCTCAAGTGCGAGATCTAATTCTAAGGGAAGATGATCTAAGTATACCGAAAAGTTTGAAATGTATGCTGGAGATGTGGAAAAAAAGGGCAATACAAGAAGTGGTGTAGATACAAAGTTGAGAAAAAGAAGGGATCTGAAGAATCTTCTTCTACAAAAGAAATGAACTCCAAGGAAGGAGGGGATGTGTACTTGGATTCTTTAATAACACGTGCATATCATGAGGAATGGTTGGTTGACTCAGGTGCATCCTTTTATATGAGTCCCCATAACATGTGGTTCTGTGAATATGAAAGGTATGATGGAGGTAATGCTTTCCTAGGTGATGAATCGACAACCAGAATCATAGGTTGAGGAGAAGTCAAGTTGTGGCTCATATATGGAAGGATTAGAAAACTACCTAGTGTTCTGCACATTCGAGGATTGGCCAGAAATTTGATTTATGTAAGGAAAATGTACGATGTAGGGGTAAAACAAATATTTGAAAAGAAAACCTGCAGGATAGTTTGAGGAGCAATGGTGTTGTTGAAGTTATTTCAGTTTGGATCTATATATAATGAGAAAGGAATAACTATTACTGATGGGTGTAATAGTTCCATTATTCCTGATATTGGAGTTGCAGAAGAAAAAACTCCTACATCCTCTGGAAAAAAGGTTATGTTGTGGCATCGAAGAGTGGGGCATATCAGAGAGAAGGGTATCCGACTACTACATAGTATATGTATGGTTGAAGGTATTTATAAATGCTCTCTTGATTTTGATTTTTGTTAACATTGTGTAAATGGGAAGAAAAATCGAGTAAGATTCCCCTCTGGTGCAACGATGGAAGAAGGAATTTTACATCTAGTTCACAGTGATGTATTTGGACCTGTGTCAGTTCAAGCATTGGGAAAATCTATGTACTATGTCTCATTTACAGATGAATTCTCAAGGAATACTTGGATTTATTTCCTCAAGAAGAAATATGAATTCTTTAACAAGTTTAAAGAGTTTATGTTTCTCCTTGAGAATCAAACAAAGAAAATAATTAAGGTGTCGAGAAGAGGTAATGGAGGAGAGTTATGTGGGAATGAATTTGAAGAATTATTTAAGAAGTGTGGTATATAAGGGAATAATACTACTCCATATACACTTTAAGATAATGGAGTTTCATAAAGGATGAACATGACATTGATGGAAAAAGAAAGGTGCATGCTCATTGGTGTCACGTTAGGGAAATTGTTTTCGACAAACGTAGTGGGTACTGTATGTTACTTGGTCAACATATCACCCTCATCAACACTGAATGACAAGACTCCACAAGAGGTATGGATTGGTAAGAAACCTTATCTCACACATCTCAAGGTATTTTTCTATGAGGCATATGTTCATGTTCCAAAGGAAAACAAGAGTAAGCTAGATAAGAAGGATGAAAGTGTATCTCTATTGGGTATAAATATCGTCTCAAAGGTTATAAGCTTTGGAACATAGAAACTAAGAAGGTTGTGTATAGTCGTGATGTAGTAGTTATAGAAATGAATGATGTTGTTAAACAAGAAGTCCTAACAAGTAAGAAAGAACTAGAGAAAATAGAGGTTGAGTTAAAGGATAATGAATCAAACTCTACAAAAGGACATGGATGATAAGAAGAAGATCCTCACACTATAGTTTTGAGGAGATCGTTTCGAGAAAGAAGGCTACCGGAAAGGTATACTGCATATTACTATGTTCAATTTTTTCTTTGTCTATTGTTGATGATGATCCTATAACGTTTGGGGAGGCAATTGATTTAGAGGATGGAGAGCTATAGAAAAAGGCCATGGATGAAGAAATGAAATCCTTGGATAAGACTGAGGCTTTGGATCTCGTGGAATTCTCGAGTCGAACAAATCCCATTGGTAGAAAATGGGTATTTAAAAAGAAGATGAATGCAGAAGGAAAAGTGGATAAATACAAATCTCGTTTAGTAGCAAAGGGTTATTCCGATGTTGAGGGAATTGATTTTGGTGAGATATTTTCTCTTATTCCGAAGTTGAATTCTATGATATTTTTGTTACCTCTTTTTGTTGCATTTGATTTTGAAGTAGAATATATGGATGCGAAGACAACATTCCTACATGGATATCTTGAAGTAAAAATATATATGAAGAAGCCAAAAGACTTTGTTGTGAAGGGAAAGAAGGAGCTAGTATGCAAGCTGAAAAAGTCCCTGTATGGTTTTAAAAAATCACCAAGGATGTGGTATCAAAAATTTGATACTTATATAATGGGACTTGGCTTCACAAGAAACAAAGACGATCACTTTGTGTATTTTAAATTAATTGGTGATCATTTGATTTATTTGGTCTTGTATGTGGATGACATGTTGTTGATAGGAAACAACTAGGAGATTATCCATGATCTGGAAACTCAATTGTCCTCTAAATTTGACATGAAGGATCTCGGTGCTTCAAATTTCATTTTGGGCATGGAAATTAAAAGACATCAGAAAAGGAAGAAACTATGGTTAAATGAGAGGAAATATGTCGAGACAACATTCAAAGGTTTAATATGAAGGAATTTAAACCAGGGAAGGTCCATATTCATGTTGGTGTAAATTTATCTACAGATCATTGTCCCAAGACACATGAAGAGGAGGAGGACATGTCTCATGTTTTGTATGTGAGTGCAGTTGGCAGTTTGATGTATGAAATGGTATGTAATAGATCGTACATTGCACATGGAGTGGGATTTTTTAGAAGGTATACATCAAAACCAGGGAAGGAGAATTCGACAACAATAAAAAAAGTTTTGAGGTATTTATGTGGAACTGCTAGCTATGGATTGTGTTTACCAAGGAAAACCAATATTGGACATATTCTTGGACATACATGGCTTTGTGGATGCAGACTGGGAGATATATATGGATCATAGGAGATCTACAAGAGGGTACGTGTTTAACCTGTTTGGAGGAGCAATCAATTGGATGAGAAAAATATAGGTTGTAGTGGTTGTTTTAGCTATAGAAGTTGAATACATCGAAGCCACTCATGCAAGTAAGGAAGCAGTATGGTTACAAGGATTATGTTCAGGTATTGGGTTGGTACAACAAGATTTAATGATAGATTGTGACAGTTATAGTGAAATTTTTCTCGCAAAGAACATGGCTTATCATTCAAAGACAAAGGATATTTATATTGAATATCACTTTGTGAGAGACATGGTTGAAGAAAATAAAGTGGTGTTGATGAAGGTGGACACTTTGAAGAATGTTGCAGATTCATTAACAAAAATGTGAGCACTCATAAGTTCTCTTGGTGTAGAGGATCCATGAGAATTATTTCCCTGGATTATTGACAATGTAACCTTATAACCACTTGTATGCAAAGAAAACAACAAGTGGGAGAATGTTGGGTATGTGCTATATTTTTTTCACGACTAGAAGTAGTGTGTGTTGCGTTGTGTTGGGCGTGCAGGGGGGTTTAAGGAAGGGATGGTATGCGCTCCCTCCAGTGGTTGTAGGGGGGTGATATCTCCCATGCGTGGGGGTTCCATGGCAGCACCCCTGAAAAATGTTTTTTGCCTCGAAAAACATGTTGCATTTTTGTCTCATTTTCCATGTTGCCTCAATTTTTATGTCCATTGTTGGACAATTTTTCATCACATGGTTTTTTCCTATGGTTTTCTATTTCCGGTTAAGGAATTAGGATTTTTGACTTATCGAGGTCATTGGGTTAGGTTTTTGGATGTCATTGGCTCTTATATGTATATTGTATTGTAAACAATGTCTCACTCTGAATGGATATATAATATGATGGTTTTCATGGTTTAGGTTTGCAAGGGAAAAAATTATGTGTAATGTGTGTATTTTCCATTGTATAATTTTTGTTCTTTTAATGAAAATCTATTTGTAGTGAATAATTATACAAGGTTAAAATGTACACATTTGAGTTTAATTTCATGAAATGATAAAGCTATTTATCATTAGTGAATTTAATATTATCTGTTGATCTCAAGTGAGGTGGGATATAATATCAATCATTTATCATTTTGGAGATTAGTGTTACATCATAATTTAAGATTATAAAAGAAAGGCTAGTTTCAAGGAGGAATACACTTCATATGATCAAATAATAGAGACAGAGAGAGAAAAGAAGGACTTTTCTTACAAAAATATACAATAGGTGGAGCAGGAATTTCATGTAGAGATGAATTCATGTCATAGGAGAAGAGAGAACATTGGACGCGACACGAAGATCTAGAAAACCGTAGCTGCAAAAACATGGTCGAACTATACACGTTGCATAGGTGAGTATATATGCAGGTTATAGTGTAGGAAAGAACGTACATACATGGACTACATCGATCAAGAGCACGTATAGATATCAACAAGTTGAATGTACACGATCGTACAATGGCAGAGAAGTGGTTAGGGTTTGCACGTGCTCTCTTTAGTTTTCAGTATTGATGAGTGGGCCATTTTCCTTGTAAGGGAGCTCCTTAAATATTTGATATTATTCTAATGATAAACTTATTTGAAGGGTAGAAATTTTTGTGTGTTTCGAATTGGTTTATTTGTTTTTACACTAATTATTTTTTTTATCTGTTTCCGATTCGAGGAAGCATCACCAAAGCAAGCCAGAGAAAGAAAATGCACTGATTAAGTTTGTTTATTTTGTTTTATGAGCTACTAATTTGATTTACAACAAGGAAATCACTTGTCTAATATGCAAGGATATCTCTTCACATATATAAACCAAGAGTCTGAAAATTGAAGGGTAGATTTCTGGAAACAGTGGTACAAAAACAAAACTTTCTTTTAGAGGTGAGTCGTTCTATATACATGGATCTATGTATAAGAGCATGTACATAATCATGAAAAAAAATATTGAAGCACTTATACATGCCCTACACTGCAACATAACGAGTACATATGCATTGCATAGGTCACATAGGGTGTGTACTAATTCGTACATGGGCAATTTCAGCAATATTTTATTTCCACAACAGATTATAGATCTAAGGGATTGTGAGGGATTGTGAAAATGAGTCTTAGAGTTGAAGATATACTGTATGGAAAATGCAACTTCCTATCTTGGAAAGAAAGAGTTACTTTGTTTTTGAAGGAAAATGATCTTTGAGAGATTGTTTAAAAAGTAACTACATCACCGACAGATCCACAAGAATTAGAAACTCACAAGAAGAAGTAGATTAGATCCATGCAAGTGATCTTGGATGTAGTAAAGGATCATTCAATACCTCAGTTATCTGAGAAGAGGACGACCAAGGAAACATTTCATTCCTTGATAAGTTTATTTTGAAGCGAAAATTTGAAGAGGAAGATGAACTTCATAAATAAACTCAAATCAGTTTAGATGTCTAGATATCTCAATTTAATCGGCTCCTTCATGAGGATTGCTCAGGTATGTGATAAAATTGAAACTATTAGGGAGAAGTTGAATGATGTAGAGATCCTAAGTGTATCATTGAATGGTCTTCCAAAGACTTGGGAACCGTTTTTCAAGGGTGTTTGTGCAGATGATTGCATCGAGGAAGAGACTCGATATTATTATAAAGCTCCCAAGAAAGAATATGGAGAGGAGAATGTGACTCTCAGTCAGGACAAGAAGAAAAAAGGAAAAAGTTCCAAGGGTAACACTGAGGGGGAAACCTCACAACCGAGGAAGAATAAGTACTTGAGTAAGATCAAGTTCTTCTCATTCCACAAGAATGGTGCTTATGCATCAGATTATTTAGATATGAAGAAGGGGAAAGGGAAGGTTCAAACAACAAAATCAATAGAGAAACAATTAGATGAGTTTGCAACAAAATTTGAGAAGGACTTCTCGTTGGTCGATTCTACCACCACAAACAAAAGGAGGGATTGGTACTTGGACATTAGGAAATATCCTTAAATGAGAGAAGAATGAATTCTATTCAAATATATGATGGAGAAGGACTTAGGGACCCATGTGGAACTTGATGATGATGTCATGTATGCAATGAAGGGGGAGGGGACTTTGTTGTTTCATTTGATTCAAGATGTTCATTGGAGGCCCAAGATGTCCTTAATGTATCAAAATTGAAGAAGAATTTCCTCTCAATATTAGTTTTGGAGGACAAGGGTTTTCATTTCTTGTTCAAGAAAGGAAAATTACTCATACATCCAAAGGGATATATCCCTCACACAGTAGTGATAATTGTGGTTATGGAGAGAAATTTATAAAGGTTGTAGGGAAATCCTATTTGTATCTCCAAAGGGATATTTGATCGTATCCATTCATCTTTGAATTAATCATTGTTAGTGGAAGAGGATGAGGAGAAGGAGGATTCCAAGGAAGAAAAATGTTCGTGTGATTTCCCTTAAGGAGCCAACCTTCAAGAGTTAGCCCCTTTTAATTCTCTCAGAATACCTAGTTGGTTTGAACTCACATTGAGGGATTCTCAACTCCTTGGAGTACATTTAGGGAGACTGGGACTTCAAAGAATTTTTAAACTTCGTGGCACTAATGAGTAACCTCATTAAAGAAGAAACACACCATCATGTTTATGAGGATAATGTGGTGCATGATAATGTCTAGGATAAATCCAATTCTAGGTGGCTCTTTGAGAAGTACCTTCCTCACCAAGACGCAGTATTGATGTTTGTACGATCATGAAGGTATTTTTACACAAGTCTAAGGATCTAGAAGTGTGGAAGTTTCTCATATCCTTCAACCTTAGTAATTTACTTTAATTAAAAGAATTATTAAAGTAAAGTTATTTTCTTAATTAATTGATTTTAATGAATGAAATGATCATGTTAAATAACATTAGTGAATTAAATTTGAGTCATTGATCTGTGAGAGGAGAGATAATCTCAATTGTTAATCACTTTGAAGATTAGGGTTAGGTCATAACTCAATATTATAAAAGCAAAGCTAGGGTGAAAGAGGAAGACATTTTATATGATCAAATCATAAAGGAAGAGAGGGAAAATAAATATTCTCAACTCCAAATTCATCTAAATGTTCTCAAATTGTCATTTTTATGGAATCGATTCCCCCAACCAAGTTTTCATTTTTATGGAATCAATTCCCCAACCAACTTGTCATAGATAACACTGTCAACAGCCTTGCAATATAAGAGTAGTCTTCCAGTTGGGTAGAGACAAATGACTAACTGACACTTCCTTGTACCCTGGAATTATAAAACATTCAAGATATCATATCCAACATCTTGAATCTTTCCCATTTCTCAATATGTGATTCACGGAAATGTATTGTAGTCCACGTTTTTTTCTGAAAAAGAACCCAAAATTCTTTGATGCAATCACAAAGGCATATTCATTTAGACATGGAACCTGATATGTTATTTTCTCTTGTGATACATCACCTTCAGTTAACATTGTATAACATATTGCAAGGCACCTTAAAATTTCTTTCCAGATATCGGGACGATGAGAATTTCTTCAAGCACCACACATCCGTCTCATGCCATCAAAGTTGAAAGAGACCTTTGGAAGCGTTAGTCAATTCCCACCTATTCTTGACAAACTATATAGAGTGAATCTAAGAACTCCATTTAAACTCAATTATTGGATATTCTTTCAATTCTTCAGTGAATTGAGGGCATCATCAGAGAAATTCATGTAATAAATGAATCTAATAGTTCTAAACCTCTTAAAAATCCTAGCGATGGACTCGAATCTGCAAGAATCTAGCAAATTGGGAATATCGGGCAATGCAATCTCCTCGAGCATAGCACAAATAGTCATAAACTCTACAAACCATACATCTGAAATGGATTCCTAGAATCGGTCTAGATTCCATAATTATAATATTAGAATAATTTTTAGGACAATCGAAGGTCAACAGTAGATGTGAGTCCTAATAGTGAGCTTGTGGGAAGCCCATGTAAGCACATCATTCCACTGTTCGTGGACCATGGATGTCGAGACCATATTTTGCAGCTCTAACAGACACTTAAGGATGTGGGATAACACTTCTTTGTCTGTCATGGATAGATACATGCTACTGTTCATTGAGGTATTTCAACCCAATGCATTCCAACGCAGATTAAGAGATGAGAAATAGAGTGAAAATTGAGGCCACATTAAGAGATGAGAAATGGTACTAGTTTAGCAAACTAGAAGAGGTGAAGAATTGATTAAATTAGGGTTTTATGTAGAGAAAGAAAATCGCACGTGAAGGAGGAGATGGATTGAAGGTGCGTTAACAACCATTCAGAAACATAACGATGAGAACCTAATGCCTCGACATGTAGAGAATGTTCTTGAATGGCGATAAGAATCAGGTTGACTAGAGATTGACTACAACGATTACCGATCCGAGAAACATTCTAGGAGATGGAAAACCTAACACTTGGAATCCAAGAAATGTTGCTAGAGATGGAATCCCTAATGGTTGCAAACAAAATAGATGAAGGCACCTAATGGTTGCACACAATAGAAACGAAGCCCCAAATGATGTTAGCGAAGTAACGCAGATTGGAAGAAATACGCTGGAATGAAACGTTCATGGAAATAAACGAGACATAGTTTTAGAAATAATGGAACTAAACCATGATGCTATGTAAAACTACCATATCTTTATTTAATCCCTAACCCTAACCTATTATATTTCCATCAAAGATGGATGGAAGAATTCCAAAAAGATATCCAATTTTTTCTTCCAGTCCTTTCCTTTAATGTTACAATATTTTTAATTTTATCAAAAAGTACAAACAATAACTAAAATATAACACAATTACATACATTTTATATTTGAATGGTGAAGGTTTCTACTCTCGTGTAAATTTCAATAGAGGTTTATACAAACAATGAATTTGAATGGTGAAGGGTGTTTACATTTTTAATTTTATCAAAAAGTACAAACAATAACTAAAATATAACACAATTACATACATTTTATATTTTAATGGTGAAGGTTTCTACTTTCGTGTAAATTTCAATAGAGGTTTATACAAACAATGAATATGAATGGTGAAGGGTGTTTACTCTAAGGTAAATTTGAATAGAGGTTCATACCAACCTTGAATTTGAATGGAGATTTATACTTCGTGATGAACGTGAAGGGTTTATACTTTATTATTAATTTTAATGTGAATTTTAACATAGTTATATCCGCAATGAATTGGAACAAAGGTAAATTTGAGTGAATTGGAATGAAACTTACATGAGGTTGAAAATTTGAGCAATCATTTTCTACTCTTCATAAATTAGGTGCATAAGTTCATTTTATTATTTTATTTTATTTTCAATATGAGTGCTTCACTACATATTCTAAAACCTCAACATAACAAGGGGAGGTCTAACAAATCCACCCTAGATAATTTTTTATGAACATATAGATTCATTAGAAAAAAGAAGAGAATAGAGAGAAGATAAGATCCAAATAAAGTTAGAGACAATGCTTGATAACAAATTTAGATTATTAGAAGATAATATTTAGACACTAACACATAATAAAATATAAAGGTTTGAGAATCACTTCATAAAATAGCAGCCAAAATATAAGAAATGGAAACACAAAAACAACCCCTTAAGGAGAGGTAGAATATAATCACACCTGAGAGATAGGATTAAAGAGATCAAAGAAAAAACTAACAGCTTGTCCTAATTAGTCTAGAAAATAGATTGGATATAAAACCCACCAAATAGGAAACAAATAAGATAATACAAGTTTTTATATAAAAGAACAACCGCATGAGTAAACACTAGAAATATTAAGAGAACTAAAAAATAAATCACAAATTGAAATAACTTAAATAATAGAAGNATATATATATATATATATATATATATATATATATATAATGTTAGGAATGCATAGTTATGCTCATATGCAGGGTATTTAATTAGTAAATGCTATTATAGTGGAAATTTTTGTGTGGGCATAGCCTAGCTTGGAGTTGGGGATACTAACACTAGTGGTAAGTGGGAATGATTTCCACTACCCCTTTCATAGAAACGAGAAATATGGTTCACATACGCTTCATCCAAAGAGGTAGATGGAAGAATAATGAACAAAGTTTCCTCCAATGTTGAGACTAGAGGTACATGAGGCATGTTGGGCATGTACGCCTGTAGACAAGGGTATTTTCTAATACATATTTGATCCAATGGAATGTGATAGTGTTCCATAGGATCTTTTAATGACTTATGGTTGAGTTTTAATTTTGCATGCGTTAATTAACCATTTGAGAAACTTAGTGAAAGAATGAGGAAAGAAGAGGAATTACGACAGCCATATACACATATGCAGATCTGAAATTAAATAATAGACAGCAAACCATAACACACAAATTGATAACGGAGTTCGGCACAACTTTGCCTACGTCTTCGGGCCTTTTTCTCTGTGGGGGAGGCTTCTTTATTTATGTTGAAAATCTCAAAAGTACATTATTGCAATGCCAAATTTCTACAAGAATGATCTAGTCATATGCTTCCATATCTCTAGAACCATGCAAAGAAAACGTCATGGAAAACGAACATCCGAAGCTCCCAGAAATGGTCTGACAGCGTCTCCTCCTCAAAAGCTTCTCTGCATCAAAATGTCTTTATCTTGGTTTCCCTTTAGTAAAACTCTAATATGACTGCTCCTATGGCTTTAGAGCGTCCAAAAACCCCTATCTGGGCTCTTTCAGCACCTCAATCGGTCGAAAAACGAAGAAGTTATGCCTCCTGGAAGTCTTCCCCTTCAAGCTTGTCGTCACAGGTTCTACAAAACGCACCCTTCTTCATTGAACCTCGCTCTCACGCAACAAGTAGCGTGAAAACCTAGCACCGAGCGCAACCGCGCCAACGTTGAAAACCGTAGGACGGTTAAGGGGGCGCCAGCCCCTAACCGCCTAGCACCTGGGCACGTGAGCCATCCATACGACCGCGCTCTAGCAAAAAGTGGTTAACATCGTTACAACTGTTTAACCCCCCCTGCGCTCCATACATGGTCACATGGATTAACCCATACAACCGCAGGCTTTACACAATACAACATATAAAGTTTCACACGCCCATTCCCCAGAGGATAGGGTCATATGGCATATGTTATATACAAAACAAAGAACCGCGGGTCGGGGCTAAACCGCGGCCCGACCCCCCACCCAACGGTCATATAACTCGAACATAAATATATATGAGTTTGTATCTAGAACAAGGTACAACGGATATTCCATTGGTCGGACGGTCTCTGCGAAGGCGTTGTGTGGAGGGAGGTCCGGGGGTCGAACCCCACAGACTCCAATAGTTTTACACAACAACCATAAACCAATAAAAGG
Organism: Picea engelmannii; assembly: GCA_009831015.1. NCBI lineage: Eukaryota > Viridiplantae > Streptophyta > Pinopsida > Pinales > Pinaceae > Picea > Picea engelmannii. Next base: position 81,247 of record ML783927.1, on the reverse strand, counting down.
GGTGCCACGTGGCAGCCCATGATTGGGCTACGTGGCACCTTACCATTAGCCAATGAAATGCCACGTGTCACCATCTGATTCGACAACTGTCAACCAACAAAAACTTGCCATGTAACTCCTGCCACATCATCGTACGGTCTGTACGGCCCTGCCACGTCAACCCGTATGGACTGTACGGACTGTGCAGTCAGCATCAATTTTTTTTTTTACCTGTTTGACTTGACGAACAGAACGCGATATCTTCTCCATATGGATCCTGTTTGACAAAGTAAATATACCACCAGAATCAGGAAGATGAGACGGACGCAATGGCATAGGTTTCGTCGCATTCCAAACACTTTCATTTTTTAGCATTTTTCAAGCCTTGTCAGGCTTCTGGATCCGATTTCGGATAACACCTCCCCACAATAAGACCTTCTGGTTTCGAAAAGGTTACTGAATAGTCAACAAGCTCGGGATAGGCCACCCGACTTGCTCTTTGTCTCTGAACTCTGTCCTGTGCACCTGTCTCATCAAGATCAACTGTAACACAATCATGACAACTGACAGTATATTGTTAGCCATTTGAACCCTGTTACATCTTACTGAAGCCACTATCATCCATGTAGAAAACATTGCTAATGACAGTATCAAGAAGATGACTGCAAATGAGCTGATATACTTGAAATATCTGCACAACATGAGCTTATCTTGAAGCAACTTATAATTGATTTTCCATTCAACAACCATATCTTGTTCTTGCTTAAGATGAATTACTTCATTTGAAACAATTATTGATTTGTTGCATGCTTGCACTGCATTCGTTAATTGTTCCATTGTTTGAAGTGTTTTATTTGCTTTAACACGATGAGCATGAACCATATAATCATGACCTGCTTTAGTGAATTGATATTGATTCTTTGTCCTGTAGAAGATTGCCTTATG
>ML783927.1:44035-78263 GCA_009831015.1 Picea engelmannii | reverse complement strand
GCGCTCCATACATGGTCACATGGATTAACCCATACAATCGCGGGCTTTACAAAATACAACATATAAAGTTTCACACGCCCATTCCCCGAAGGATAGGGTCATATGGCATATGTTATATACAAAACAAAGAACTGCGGGTCGGGGCTAAGCCCCGGCCTGACCCCCCGCCCAACGGTCATATAACTCAAACATAAATATATATGAGTTTCTATATAGAACAAGGTACAATGTATAGTCCATTGGTCGGACGATCTCTGTGAAGGCATTGTGTGGAGGGAGGTCTGGGGGTCGAACCCCACAGACTCCAATAGTTTTACACAACAACCATAAACCAATAAAAGGGGTGCCACGTGGCAGCCCATGATTGGGCCACGTGGCACCTTACCATTAGCCAATGAAATGCCACATGTCACCATCTGATTCGACAACTGTCAACCAACAAAAAATTGCCACGTCACTTTTGCCACATCATCGTAAGGTTTGTACGGCCCTGCCACGTCATCCCGTACGGACTGTACGGACTGTACAGTCAGCATCAATTTTTTTTTTTTACCTGTTTGACTTGATGAACAGAACGTGATATATTCTCCTTACGGAGACCGTTTGACAAAATAAATATACCACCAGAATCAGGAAGATGAGACAGACGCAATGCCACAGGTTTCATTGCATTCCAAGCACTTTCATTTTTGAGCATTTTTCAAGCCCTGTCAGGCTTCTGGATCCGATTTCAGATCAGATAGTTATATAATATCCATGGAATTCTCATTGGTATGCACTTTAAGGGGACCAATTTCAATGGTAGGTAGAGAATTCATCGAGGTTGAATCATCTTGGTGAGTAGAATCCCAATGGTGTAAGATATAAAGAGAATATTAACGATAATGATGAGAATAATGACCATACCTATCACACAAAAAACAAGGGTGATTGGTGGATATGGACTTAATATGCTTGGAAAAGAAATCTAGAAGAGAGACTTCCATGGTGGGTATGGAGGAATCAAGTTCTAAGTCCTTGTCATTGTAAAGTTATTTTAATTTAGGGAACCTTGGATAGTTTAAGGTAGCATGGATGGAGACATCACATATGGAACATGATGTTATGTGTCTATATGGAGTGTTTTGGGTTTCCATGGTTGGGTTGGGAGTGTCTTTGGTGGATATTCTTTTGGAAGTTCTCCCTTTGTTAGCTTTCTTGGTTTTAGGTTTGGGTTTAGGTGGGTCATGTGGTGGTCGAGAGTGGACCTTCTGGTAATATAGTGGTGAGGAGGAAGGAGGTGGAAGTGCAATCTATGAAAATGGCTGTGGGATATTGGTGCACACAATGATAGGATACATAGGGGTTAAAGAAAAATATAGTCTAAGTGTAGATATCGGAAGTGGGGTGGGAAATGGGTGATGAGATTCCCATTTTTCGTAAAATATTATTTCAAAAGATAAAAGAGGCCATGACCTTCATGGTGTACATGAGGGTAAGTGCAAGAAGTTTGTGGCCAAAAAAGTGGCAAGTCCATGAACAAGAACGTCCATCCATTCATACATATATAGGTTTGGTTGTGGACGAAAATCCACGTGGATTTCAATGTAGATTAAGCAGTAAGAGCACTTAAGAATGCGTGATATTACAAGTGTTTTTTAATAAACGTCCTAAGAGTTATTTTGTGCATATTGTGCACAAAATTGCCCTTGTGTTTCTCATTGGGAAAGTAGAGTGAAGAGAGGAGGAAGAAAGGCCATTGCCATCGCCACCATGCATCTAGTTATGTTACATTTATCTTAACTTTAATCTAATTTATCCATTCTAATTTAGTATTTTTATCCCAATAATCTAAATTGAAAAAAATATATAATTTAGTAGTTTAAATAAAAAAAGAAACTAAGTTACATGCCATGGATGTTAAATTGCAGTGTATAGAATACAATGGAACTCCAAGAAAATGTAAACCCCTCACAAGAAAACAAAGAATATCAAAACCCCAACCCACCACCACCAGCACACAATGTAAACAATGAAATTGATGAGGGGTTGGTGATATTAAGAAACCTTGAGAAAAAATTAAGGGAGACTAGAGAACCTAACAGATTCTCCTTGTCCAATTCTTTGGACATCACTATGCAGTCCATTGCAAGTGCCGAAGGCCAATTGACATCTATTTATAACTATAGGGAAAGATTTTACAAGTATTATAGAACTAGTTTGGACAAAAAACAAATCAAAGAAATCGACATTTCAAAACAACAAATATTGTCTATTTTTAGGGATCCTAGAAATGGACAAAAATTACCATTGACTAGGAATCACATATCCTTTTATTGGTGCAAGCATCCCTAGATTAGTCAAAACTATATGGATAGGTGGTACATGGTTTTTGATAAACCTCCCTACAATAACATTGAGATGCCTTTATATTTTCTGAGGAAATTATGGGTTGAGTTTATTATGGGTAAACATGTCAACTAATTTGACAATAGTGACTTCCACGGGGTGGGTTGAGGGTTTGCACAGGACCAAGAGAAGGATAGGCATGACTCCAAGTCAGGTCCATGTTTCCCTGGACGAAGGCCTGAGCCCCCAACCCGACATCCTCATTTTGCAGAGAAATTTCAACATGTAGAGTTATCCATCTCATCATTGACTTGTAGCCCACTGCAACACGATATCTGTGTTGCACTATCTTGACCTTAGGTGTATGCCAGTGACATTGATATGGGGTTTGGAGTATCAGCATGCACATGAGAGTACAGTGAGGAGATGGCATATGGACATAACATTCATCCATGTGAACCTTAGAGATGCTCCAGTTGTGGGAAGACATGCTATGGGCCTATAGAGCCCACTCGACAACATAGCATCATGGAGGAGGTTAGTATCTTAACCCATTTTTTTGTTCTTCATCGTTATATATTTATTTTTTATTTTGTGTATTTATATAGATATTTCATTGTACGTTCTTTTTCATTTTTTGCATCCCAACAATAGACCCTCTATGCCTATGGATGCATCAATTCCTATCCCAACCATTCATGCAATAGTAGATGCATCATGTTCATTGTGTGCACCGTACACATATGTATTTATCGCATTTGATCGATTCATCATAGTAAGTTCTTTATATTATGACATCCTCAAATTTTTTACGTGTTCTATTGTTTCTATAGGATTTGGAATTAGGAGATGTTGCGGGTTTTCCATCTAGGATGGACAAATTACGAGAATCACAGGTATCATGTGCAAAGTTAAATATCATATAATTCTCAAATTGTTTGTGTTTATGTTTTTGAATTTTAGTATTTGGTAATAATAGTTCAATTGTATTCATATGTATACAAACCGTCGATATGTTTTCTAGGTATAGTAGTATTGCACCCTCTCAGGTGATTTTGGGCTTCCTTTCTCCAGACCTAGGGTGTTGGAATCAGTTTTATAGCCTATGAGAGTCCATCACAACCCACCTATCTACCACCCAACCCCACCACCACTTTCGGCCTGATCGCCAAAGACTGCCACAATAGAGGTTGTCTTAGAGTAGGTTGTACAATCTAGTTCTCCATCTACCAGTGAATCTCCATCAATGCCTAATATATTCACGATGAGATAATGCATTGATGATAATTTTTCATGTTTCATGAATTTTTTTTTACACATATTTGTTTAATTTTCTTGACTTGGTCCTTGTAATTGATGCAGGGTGGCATTTCAGAGAGATTGGGGTGACGGAGGAGGGTAACACCCTCATGATTGATAGTTTTATATACAATGAGTTGTCTTAGGTTAAATTGAAAAGTATCAATTTGTTTATTAATTCACTGATGAAAGAAACTTCTAACATTTTTTATTGTTTGTGCAGTTTCCAGAGTGTTGAAGCATTCCCAGGCCTAGAACCTCTCAAGGTGCATCCTTGAGAAAAAAAAGAAAGATAGATTTCCAGGATGATCCTCAGGGTGGCGAGGGTGGAAATGGTCAATGATTGACCGAGTACTTCCATATCGTATCTAGTCTATGATATAAATTGATTTTATGTTAGGGAACTTGTATACTCGAAATGAGTTATATATATATATATACATTTCATGGAACACTTTTTATGAATCTCATTGTTTCTACATTTGATGTTTATGAATATATGAATTTCAAGGTGTTTGAATTCCAAAGTTTATGAATTTTATGTGTATTAATCCCTTGATTTGTTTCTATTTAGCGATTATAAATACTTACATTACGGATTAAGGAATATCTTATGGGAACACACATTTGAGCTTAATGTTATTTTCTAGGGTACACACAATATTGGCCTCTATGTATGCATGACATATATTAAATCATTTGATTTATGTGTAACCCTTCATAAATGCTAAAAAGACTAGTGAAAGACTCAATAATGCAGATGTTTGTTGAGATTGTGTAGTGGTTATTTGTAAATTGTGTTCAACCCATCAATTATTAATAACATTTATTCAATAATGTATGTTACCAAAATTATATCTAGAAAGTAACGCTACCAAAATTCTATCGAGAAAGTAATTACTTACATGTTTTCCTTCATCCAACCCAATAGAAAATTAGCACATGTGACTCGGTAAATTATGTGTCTCCAATAAATAGATTGATGTAGATAAACTAATTTTATGCGGTTACATGCTAGTATAGTACATCTTATAGATAATCAATGACGCAATATTCAAAATGTAAAACTTGAAAAAGATACTAATGAATTTCCAAATTTGTTATATATGATACAGTTTCATTACCTGCACAATGTGTATATTGACTTGTTGATGATTGCAACTATTTAAAGTTGTCTCTCTCACACTATCTTGATTCTCAAGTAAGCCATCACTTTTACATGAAATGAATTGTGTATCATCCAAGAGAGGGTCTCTATTTAAAGTTTTTTTTAGGGTTTTAATGGTAATTGTCTTAGGGATTCTCAAGTATGCATACCATTGGTATGCATACCATGGTATTTGATAATGAGTGTTTGAGTGTGTGAGAGGGAGGGATAGGGAGAAAAAGAGAGCTGGTATATAGAGAGTGAGAGGAAGGGGGACAGGGATAGATGTATGAAAGAGTGAGAGGAGAGATAGTGAGAGGGATGGGGAGAGAGAGAGGGAGGGAGGAGGGGGTCGAGAGTGAGTGATATTGATTGTGAGAGGAAGGGGGAAGATAGAGGGAAATGAGGGTAGAGAGATATAATGAGAGAAATGTGTGGAGGGTAGAGGAGATAGAGAAAAAGGTGGTAGATGTAGGAGAGAAAGAGAGGAGAGATAGTGGGATGAAGGGGGATAGATAGAGGGAGGAGGGGGTTAGAGAAAGAATGTGTTAGTGTGAAAGGGGAGAGGATATGAATAAAGAGAGGGGTGTTAGACAAGGATGGGGTGGAGAGAGAGTGAGACTGTTTGTGAGTGGAGATATAATGAGAGGGAGGAGGGGAGAGAGAGGGAGGGAGGTAGGATGTATGGAGAGAGAGTGAGACTGACTGTGAGAGGAAGGGGGGAGATAGAGGAAATGGTGGGTAGAGAGATATAAATATCTTAATGGGGGGTAGCAATTGTGTGTGCACGAATGTGGGAGGAAGATAGAGGTATACAAAGAGGGGAAGTAGAGAGTGAGAGAGTGAGAGTATGGTGGGTAGAGAGTGAGAGTATGGGGGACTATGACATGTTCTATGTTAATCTCTGGGTCAATGTATACCTCTAGATATAGCTCTATGTTATGGTCTAGGTCATGACGGGAGATAGTGAGAGTTAGAGAGTTAGAGGAATAGGGGAAAATGAGGGGGGTTATAGAGTTAGGGGGTCTAGGTGATGGTCTAGGTCTAGTCCATGGTCTAGGTCATCCTGATGTTCATATAAGTACTTATATAAGTAATACATTGGAATAAGAACACAAACTTAAAAGTCACGTTATAGGTGAGGCTACATTTCTATGTTTCACATGTATCCTTTATTTGTTATGATACATGTCTCTCCTTAAATGGATAGAGAGAGAGGGAGGTATGACTAGGGGAAAAGAGGCAAAGGCATGAAGAGAGAGAGAGAGAGAGAGTAACACCAAGGAAAGAGAGAGTGAGACTAAGTGTGAGGGGAAGGGGGGATAGTGAGATAAAAAGAGATCAATTTGGGGAGAGTATAGGAGAGAGGTGGAAGGGCATATAATGAGTGAGAATAAAAACAATGAGAGAGAGAAATAGGTGGTAGATGTAGTAGAGAAATATAGGAGAGACAATGAGAGGGAGGGGGATAGATAGAGGGAGGAGGGAGGTCGAGAGAGAATTTGTTCTTGTGAGAGGGGAGAAGAGAAAGAAACAAAGGGGGTTTGAAAATAAGTGTTTGAGTGTGTCATATGGAGGGAGAAGGAGAAAAAGAGAGAGGGCAGACAACGAGTGAGAGGAAGGGAGGAGACATAGTGTAAGGGGTGGATGTATGAGACAGAAATAAGAGAGATAGTTGGAGGGAGGGTGAGAGAGAGAGGGAGGGAGGCAGGGGTAGAGAGAGAGAGAGAATTATTGTGAGAGGAAGGGGGGATATAGAGGGAAAGGGGGGGATATATATATAAATAGAGAAATGGGGAGAGAGTAGAGGAGAGAGAGGGACGAGGATATAGTGAGATTGATACTAACAATAAGAGAGAGAAAGTGGCGGTATATGTAGGAGATAAAGATAGGAGAGATAGCATGAAGGAGGGGGGAGATAGNAAAGAGGTATTTTATGTAGCATAGAAAGAAAGGAGAGATAGTGGGATGGAGGGGGAGAGATAGAGGGAGGAGGCAGGTAGAGAGATAATGTTTAAGTGTGAGAAGGGGGGAACAGAAAGAAAGAGAAGGGGGTTTAACAAGGACAGGTCACTGGGTGGAGAGAGACTAAGACTGATTGTGAGTGGAGAGATAGTGAGAGTGAAGGGTAGAGAGAAAGGGATGGAGGTAGGAGGGGGTGGAGAGAGAGTGATATTGATTTTTATAGGAAGGGGAAAGATAGAGGCAAGGGGTGGTAGAGATATATAAATATATTAATGGTGTATAGAAAGTGTGTGTGTTTGAATGTGGGAGGAAAACAAAGGTAAAAAAATAGGGGAGGTAGAGAGAGGTATACAAAGTATGGAGGTAGACAGTGAGTGTGTTAAAGTGTTTGATACGGATTTATGTAGGAACACAATGAAATACATAAATGCACATAAACACAGAGATACAATGGAAATAAGACTTCATTTAATTAATAACAAATGACTGAAAAATGATTACAGATAGAATGGAAATAAACTAGCTAGGGTGTTGGTACCTTATCTCTAAGAAGAGATGTGGCGGCTACTGGCCTGTGAAATCCCTGTTACAATGAGGCGTGAAGGCCTATATATTATTGAGAAACAATGGAAAACCCTAAACATCTAGAAACCTAACCCTAGGAGATGAAACACCAGAATATGGGCCCCGTTGGGGTAAATTGGTACATCAATTTCCCGGGGATGTAACTTTGGCATACTATCTCCATTTGACGCACATGATACATCATTAGAAATATCTATCCGAGGACTACACTATTGATAGTGAATATCAAGTTCAAAAAAGATTCATATTCATTGGATAATTCATGCCTAAAAAACATCATTTAGGGCCTCAAAACAGCTCTGGAAGTTCAAGACCTGAAGAACTGCTAAAAATAGTAAATTGTGCTACAATTAAGGAAACTGAAAAACTAAAAAAAATAATGGTGAGGGTCCAATTGGAATAGGCGGGTAGCCACCAATAGCCACCTGTATCAGTCCTCCCCCCTTAGGAAGCAATGGTCCCCATTGCGTTGAGTTCCTCCAGGATATGAGCAAACATCTGTTGAACTTGGTCCCTGGTGAGCCACTTGCCCTGGTGAAGGAGTTGGCCTGATTTGACAACTCGATATATATGGATCCTCTATTGGTGGGTGTTCTTGATCTGTGTGTCCATAATTCGATCAATTGTGGATTGTTCCATGCAATCTTGGCTAAACTCTGTTGGTGTGAGTTGTTCTACCATGTCGGATGTGTCTAGCAGAGATGGAAAGTAGGGCTGAAGGCGGTCCACATTGAACACTGGGTGCAGACCAAGGAATGGTGGAATACCGAGCTCAAAGGAATTGTCCCCTACAGCCTTGGTGATGTTGTATGGCCCATATCAGAGCGGGTGAATCTTGCGGTAGGGTCCAACGAGGCACTCCTTTTGCAAATGTAGCCACACTTTGTCACCCACCTAGAAGTTGTGTGGCACCTGATGTTGATCGTGTCGTTGCTTGTACTTAGCATTGGCTCTGTCCAAGATGTCATGAAATTGTTGGCGGATGTGTTGAATGCATTCAATGAAGTTGTTTTCCTTGTTATCCTCAGAACGTACATGGGATGAATCTGCCCGAGTAGCCGCAAATGGCATGGCTACGTCAATGGGACATAGTGGCTGGAATCCAAAGCCCACTTGAAAGGGGCTGTGGCTGTTTGAGCTATGGAGAGCCCGGTTGTAGCAGTGTTGTACATAGGGGAGGCTCCCATCCCATGTTTGTGGATGATTTGATTTGTATATGCGTAGAATGTGTACAATCATTTGGTTGACAACCTCTGTCTGGCCATTAGTTTGCGGATGGAAATTTGTGGACTTGGTGAGCTTGGTGTCCAGCATCGACCAGAGGATGGACCAAAATGTACTGAGGAAATTTCTATCCTGAACTGAGATGATAAACTATGGGATCCGAAAGTGTACCCATGCTCGTTCAAAGTAGAGTTTAGCAGTGGCTTCTGCTGTGATATTCTTCTTGTAGGCCATCATAATGGACATCTTCAAGAATCAATCGACGACCACAAAAACACAGTCATTGCCATGATTAGTAGAAGGAAGACGTGACATGTAATCCATAGAGATGGATTCCCAAGGTCGAATGGGGGTAGGAAGTGGAGTATAGAGGCCTTTCTTCTTGCTGGTCGGTTTGGCAATGGCGCAAGCAGTGCAGGACTTGATGTACTTCCAGAAATGTTGTCGAAGGTTCGGCCAATAGAAATACTTTTGTAGTACTCCCATGGTTTTCTAAACCTCGATATGCCCAGCGACCCAACTGTAGTGTGCCTCCCAAATCATCTTGGAATGCTCTCTTGAAGGAACACAAAGGTGTCCCAGGTGACAAAGCAGGGCATCCTGGAGGTGAAAATTGGGAACTTTCTTACCCTCCAAGAGTGTATTGTATGTGTGTCCGAATTCTGGATCACTTATGTAGAGAAGTGTCCAATAGGAAGTCTCATGCACACAAGAGTTGAGCATAGTGGTCAGCGCCACGATAGGTGGTCGGCTGAGGCAGTCTGCAACATTATTGGTGCTTCCTTTATTGTACTTAATGTTCAAATGAAATTGTTGTAGGTATGTGGACCACTTCTGATGGCGATCATTCTGCAACTTCCCTTATGTTTGTATGAACTACAGGGGTCGGTGGTCTATGTGGATGACCATTTCCTTTCCCAAAATGTAATTCTTCCATTGTCGATAAGCCTACACAATGGAATACATTTTTTTATCATAAGTGGGATACTTCTGGACTGTGTCAGAAAGTGTCTCACTGTGATATGCCATTGGATGCCCATGTTGAGTAAGGACTGCCCCAATGGCATATTCAGAGGCATCTGTCTCGATCTCAAATGGTTGTTGCAAGTTTGGTAATGTGAGCACTGGTGCAGAGTAGAGGCGATGCTTCAACTCCCCAAACGCCTTCTCTTGAGATTCAAACCAAAATAATTTTGCTTTAGCTCCTCCCTTGGTGACTTGATTCAAGGGCCAAGTGATATGAGAGAATCCCAACATAAACCTATGGTAGAAATTGGCAAGACCTAAAAAGTTGCGGAGCTTTATTAGGGTGGTTGGGGCTGGCCAATCCCGAATGACTTGGATCTTTGCTAGATCCACATGCACCCCCTACTCATCAATAATGTATCCCAGACACTGAACCTGGGTCATGACAAAAGTGCATTTCTCCAAATTGGAACACAACTTGTGTTGTCGCAGTGTTTGGAGGACCTCCCAGATGTGGTGGAGGTGATCTTCCCAAATCTGGCTGAAGATCAAAATGTCATCCAAGTACACCACTACAAATGAGTTGGTGAGTGGATGTAGGATGTCGTCCATTAGCCTCATGAAGGTTGCAGGGGCATTCGTCAACCCGAATGGCATGACGAACCATTCGAAAAATCCCTCCTTGAATTTGAAGGCAGTCTTCCACACATCAAACGGTTCGATTGGTACCTGGTGATACCCTGACTTCAAGTCAATCTTGCTGAAATATTTTTCCCCCTTGAGTTGGTCCAAAAGGTCATCAATCAGTGGGATCGGGTACCTATTCCGAATAGTGATCTTGGTTAGTGACTGATAATCAAGGCAAAGTCTCCATGTCCCATCCTTCTTTTGCACCAACACGATCGGGCTCCCACAGGGTGATGAACTCGGCCGGATGTGACCTTTCTGCAATAGTTGTTGAATCTACCTCTTGATTTCGTCATTCTCTAGAATAGAGCGTCAATAGATGGGTCCATTGGGTAACGATGCACCTGGGGTCAGATCGATGGGGTGCTTGACTTGGCAGTGTAGAGGCACCCTTGCGGGGGAGGTGAAGATGTCCTCATACTCCTCCATGACCTTATACATCTGTTGTTTTCATTCAGTGGGGCCCTGTCTGGAGGTCATGGCCACAGTCTTCCTCTTTCCCTTAGGGCAGATCATCAGGAAAACAAATTTCCTGGTTTTGGAAATGAGCTTACTACATTTTTTTGTAGTAACCAAAGATATGGTGGTATGCGGTGCTATCTCGATTATCCTGTATAGCTTATTGCCCAAGGTGATAATAACAACACAAGGCCTGGACTCATACACAACATGTCACTTCCACAGGTATGGTTGGCCTAATAATACATAAGGAACATCAATAGGAGCAATGTCACATAATACCTCATCTATGAAGGGCTTGATGCTATAGGGAAGGTGACATTGTTGGCTGACATGGAGGTCCCGTCCTTGGTGCAACCACTCGATGGTGTATGGTTGTGGGTGTGTTGTAGTCGGCAAGCCCAACCACTTCACAAACTCTACCTAGATAAGGTTCTTCTGGCTTCCGCTATCGACAATGAACTGCAACGGGGAACCCTCTACCCACATCTTGGAATGGAAGAGACGCTCCGCCTCCTTTAGATCTTCTGGTTCCTCCTTATGGATCTTTGTAGTGGCAACAGTGGCATTGGGCTCTGCATCGATAATCTACTTCCCCCTATCATTCCCCTTATCGGGTTCTGATTCAAAGTCATAGCATGCATTCTATTCAGAAGCCTTCAACTCGACTACCAGTGACTGCTTGGCCCGACACTCACTTGTGTTGTGAGTGGATCTCTTATGGAACTCACACCACTTCCCCGTGTCGTCTTTTGGCTTCGTGGTATTGTTCTTTGCTTGTGGATTTGGCGGGTTGTCCTAGGCCACCCCATCTTGTCTTGGTCCTTTGTTCTACAGTTTGTAGGTACCTTTCCCTTGCTTCTAATTCGCAGAACCAAAGTCTCGCTTTTTCTGTTTGAAATTCTGCTCAATCTTGGGAGCATATTGGTACGCCACACCATGCAAGGAGATGTCAAGGAACTCCATTTCCTCCTGAATGCATCTGTGCATACAACTGTAGTACTTTAACACCAAATTTTTCTTTGAATCTTTGATACCCAACTTTGTGCGTAGGGTATGAAATAGATTCATCATCTCATGCACGTCTTGGTCCATTTGCTGCTACAGCGAAGTCCATTGTATGTATTTGTCCTCATAGCTCCGCACGGGATAATATTGTTCCTTGATGGTGTTTCGGAAAGAATTCCAAGTGAGTGTGGCTGAGAATAGAGAGGGTTCCCCCTCACCCTGTTTCTCCGAGTAGGTTTCCCACCAGTCCTTGACATGGGGGGCGGCTTTGAGGAGTGCAAAAATAATCCTTTCTCGGTCGAAAAAATCATGAACCAAGAAATATCCTTCTAATAAATTCAACCATCTATCTACGACATCTGCATCTATTTGGCCCTCAAATATGGGAATGTCAAATTTTACTTGTACCTTAAAAGGAGTGGCGCCTCCAGAGTGGTTGTTGGATGTCGATGCACTGCTAGTGGGAATCCGTTGAAGAATCTGGGCAAAGTTGTCCATCATCGCATTCCTTTGTTTCTTGAGGGCATCCTCGAGCAACATTTTTATAGGATATCCTGCTCCCTCATCTTTCCTTTCTTCCCCCATGGGCGGTCATCGAGGTTTGTGAGGCTGATCCTGCAAAGGTTCAACCAGATCGAGCCCCAACTCCTTATACCTTGACCTCGTTGGGGACATGCAAAGAAAGATCAAGAACGAGAAGACTGCTCTGATGCCATTGATCCAGATTTATGTAGGAACACAATGAAATACAAAAATACACATAAACACAGATATGCAATGGAAATAAGACTTCATTTCATTAATAACAAATGGCTGAAAAATGCTTACAGATAGAATGGAAATAAACTAGCTAGGGCGTTGGTAGCTTATCTCTGAGAAGAGATGTGGTGGATACTGGCCTATGAACTCCCTGTTACAATGAGGCGTGAAGGCCTATATATTATTGAGAAATAATGGAAAACCCTAAACGTCTAGAAACCTAACCCTAGGAGATGAAACGCCAGAATATGGGCCCCGTTGGGGTAAATTGGTACATCAATTTCCTGGGGTCGTAACTTTGGCATACTATCTCTGTTTGACGCACATGATACATTGTTAGAAATATCTATCCGAGGACTACACTGCTAATAGAGAATATCGAGTTCGGAACAGACTCATATTTGTCGGAGCATTCATGCCCAAAAAACGTCATTTAGGGCCTCAAAATAGCTCCGAAAGTTCAGGACCCGAAGAATTGCTAAAAATAGTAAATTGTGCTACAAGTATGGAAACTGAAAAACTAAAAAACTGAAAGAAACAATGGTGTGGGTCCAAGTGGAATAGGTGGGTGGCCACCAATATCCACCTGGATCAGTGTTGGAGGGAGAAAGAGGAAGACATGGAGGAGGGATATAAAATGTGTGTGAGAGAGTGTGGGAGGGAGACAAAGGAAGACATAAAGGGGGGATAGAAAGTGTTTGTGAGAGAGTTTGGGAGGGAGAGAGAGAAAGACAAAGAGGGGAGGTAGAGAGTGAGTATGTTAGAGTGTGGGAGGGAGAGAGAGAAAGACATATAGGGGGTGGTAGAAAGTGTGTGTGGGAGGGAGAGAGAGAAAGGCATAATAAGGCAATAGAGAGTGTGAGAGGGAGAGAGAGGAAAATAAAGAGCGGGATAAAGAGAGAGGTAAATGTAGGAGAGAGGGGTATATGTAGGAGAGATAGAGGAGAGTTATGGGACGAAGAGGGGAGAGAGAGGGATGAGGGGGGAGAGAGACAAAGACGAGAATGAACGCGTTCTTGTAGTGTGTGTGCGCTCTAGAGGGCATGCGTTCTTATTTGAATTCAATTTTTTGGGAAAGATTGACAATATGTATCCTAACTTGGTTGGATCGGACTTACTTTCAGGATGACAAACCTAGTGGTTCGGTCTCCAAATTCATAAAAACCTTCATTTTTTTGAATGCCCATATATAACTATGTATTTGACATTATTTTTCTACAAGATAAACAATTCAATTGTTGACAAAATTATAGACATAGATCGAGTCGGATATGCAGATTTCAAATATATAATTTTATTTTTTTTAAATTATTATTGTTTACTATTTTTAATCTATTTGTGTCTTCACATGTATCAAAATCCTAGAATACATAGCTATCTTGTTTTTACTATAACTCTTTCTGGGATTAACCATTAGTCAAATTATTTATATGCGACTGATCTAGGTGGATATTAGTGGCTAGCTACCTATTCCAACTAGCTCTTCCTGTCCATTTTTTATTCAACGCATCTTTCTATACTGCTTTATAATTGTGAGTTCTACACTTATGGGGTTGTCTAAAGCCTCCCACATTATCCAAGTGGATATGGGTGGCCTCTTGCCTAATCCAACTATTTTATTTTGTATGTTTTCATGTCAGCACATCTTGTTGTACTTCCAAGGCTGTTTTGGGGCCCTAAATGTTGTTTTCTTGCCTCGCCATAGTCAAGCTATAGATGAATTCAAAGTCTAATCATGGAATGTGTATTTATCTTAAATACCTTCCAATGGGCTATCACGCGCCTAAAATGAAGATCATATGAAAAGGTTATGACCCTAGGTAGGAAGTTGAGGTACCAAATTACACCAACTTACCCATAGGGCCCACATGAATTTTGGCGTTTCACCTTCTAGGGTTAGGTTTTTGGATGTCTAGGGTTTTCGCATTCTTGAGTAACATGAAAAGGGCCTCTCGAGCCTCATTGTAATCGATTATTCTCAGACGGATGCACGTAGAAGCCACATCTCTTCTCAAAGATAGCTACCACCATTCAAGCAAGTTTCAATTCTGTAGTTTTACAGTTTCATCCTATTTCATTATTTAATAGAAGATATTGTTCACTAGATATTTGTGGTATTCTTCCTATATCTTTTTTTATTGTATTCATTCTACTAATCAATATGTTCCACTCCTAAATCCATATCAATGGTATGAGATCAATGTGCTCTTCATTTTTTTGGGGGGGGTTATAAGAAGTTGAGACTCGAACCAATCGAGCCATTACCAGATCGGTCACACAGAGGCCGACAACAACCCATGGGAGATGAAAATAAATATGATGGAGTAGGAGATCCTATTAAAATGTTGCCCGAGGAATCCCTCACACGACAAAGGAATGAAATGATGGAAAAATTCACGCATATCCTTCTATGGTTTCTCACGGGAGAAGAATATTCATCAGGCAGCCATGTAACCCCCTTCAATGCACAATCAAATTTTTCTATTCCAATATTTGAAGGAATGATAGATTTAGATGATGTAGATAAATGGTTGAATCTGATCGAAGGATATTTTTCAGTCCACAATTTTTTCGATCGGGAAAAGATCACGTTTTCACTCCTCAAGGTCGTTCCCCATTTTAAAGACCGGTGGGATACTTACTCTGAGAAAAGGGTTCTAGAGGAATTTTCAATTTTTGTGGTGGACCCTACATGGGATTCTTTTCGGGACACCATTAAATAATAGTACTGCCCTGTTGGAAGCTACGAGGACCAGTACACCAGATGGACCACCCTATGTCAAGAAAAGGACCAGACAGTATGAGACTTCACCAATATTTTCCATACCTTGTGCACCAAATTGGGTATCAAATATTATGAGCGTCATCTGGTGCTCAAATACCATGGTTGTTTGCACAGATACATTCAAACATAAATGGAGTTCCTAGACATCTCCTCATTCGAAAATACTTATAGATACGCTATTAAGATTGAGTAGAAATTTAAGTAGAAACAATGAGATTTTGGATCTACAAACTCCTCACAGTCGAAGCAGGGAAAAGGCAACCCCAATGCACACAATAGGGAACCAAGTCTATATGGTTGGCCTCATGACAATCCATCCAAGATGCAACACAATAATGGCAATGCGAAGAGGAAGAAGGACATGGGAAAATGTTGTGAGTATCATAAAAGTCCTTGGCACAACACCGACGAATGTCACTCCAAGAAGTCCCTTGTGGTCGAGCTGAAGGCTTCCGATTTAGAAGTTGATTCTGATTCTGAGTCAAATCTTGAAGGAGGGAAGTGGATTATCGATGTTTAACCCAATTCCACGGTTGCTACCACCAAATTTCGGCCAAGAGAACCAGAAGAACCATAGGAAGGGAAATGCCTCTTTCACTCACAGATCTGGGTCAAAGGGGATTCGATTCATTTCATTGTCGACAATGATAGTTAGAAGAACCTGATTTCAATAGAGGTTGTAAAGCGGCTAACCGCAACCCTACACCATCGGATGGATTTGTCAAGGAATAGATCTATGTGTCAGCCAACAATTTCGTCTTCCCTATAGCATCAATCCTTTCAAAGATGAGGTACTATGTGATATTTCTCCCCTTGAATTTTTTTATGTTCTTTTAGGACAACCATATTTGTTGAAGCGTCATGTTCTGTATGATTCTAGACCCTGCAGTGTTATTATTACTTTGGATAGACAATTGTACAGGATCCCAGAGGTGGCACCACCTACTGTTATTTATTTAATATCTATTAAGAAATGCAGTAAAGTCATTTCATAGACCGAGAATTTTTTCTTCTTTGTGATCCATGCTCATAGTAAATAGAAGGTCGTTGCCACATCCGTGGCCTCTACAGAACACCTCTATTTGCAGTAGAAGAAAGTGGATGGGATTGTGGAAGAATACAGATATATCTTCGTCTCACCTGCAGGGGTATCGACACACTGCCAAGTCAAGCATCCAATTGATCTAACCCCCGACGCACCTCTACCTAATGGACCAGTCTATCAGTGCTCGTTGATGGAGAATGACAAAATTGGGCATCAGATCCAAAATATTCTTAAAAAGGGGCACATCAGACCCAACTCCTCCCCTTGCGAAACCTCGATTGTACTGGTGCAAAATAAGGACAGGACTTGGCGACTCTGCATTGATTACAGAGCCTTATACAAAATCACAGTCAGGAAGCACTACCCCATTCCTAGGATTGTGACCTTCTTGACCAACTCAAGGTGAAAAATTTCTTCAACAAAATTGACCTAAAGTATGGCTACCACCAGGTTCCCATCGAAGCAACTGATGTTTGGAACACAACCTTCAAGTCTAAAGAAGGTCTCTACGAATGGCTAGTCATTCCCTTTGGCTTAACAAATACACCAACCACTTTCATGAGGTTGATGGATGATTTATTGATACCCTTTACCAACTCCTTTGTGGTAGTATATTTGGATTACATCCTCATATTCAGTAGAACGTGTGAGGAGCACATGCGGCATATTCAACAGGTTTTGAGCACTCTGCAGAAAAACAATATTTATGTCAACTTGGAAAAATGCTCTTTTGGCATGAACATGGTCCAACACCTGGGATAAATGTTTGATTAGCATGGGGTAGATGTTGAGCTAGATAATACCTAAGTCATCCGTGACTGGCCAGCCCTGAGCACATTGACCGAGCTTCAGAGCTTCTTGGGACTGGACAATGTTTACCAACGGTTCATGTTGGGATTCTCCCATATTTCATGGGCCCTTCTCCAGGTGACCAAGGGTGGTGGTAGGTACAAGTTTTTGTGGGGGAAGGAGCAAAAATGAGCACTCAAAGATATGAAACATCGTTTTTTCTCAGCTCCAGTACTCTCCTTTCCTGATCTGCAACAATCATTCAAGATTGATACTGATGCATTTGACTATGTTGTGGGTGCAGTTCTCACTCAGAACGGGCATCCAATGGTATAGAATAGTGAGGCACTCTCTGATAATGTCCGTAAATACCCCACCTATGACGAGGAAATGTATTCCATTGTATACGCCTGTCGTCAATGGAAACACTACATTATGGGGAAAGAGACGACCATACAAACTGATCAAAAGCCTCTACAGTTCATACAAACATAGGGGAAATTACATAAATACTGCCATCAGAAGTGGTCCACCTACCTGCAATAGTTCCATCTCAACATCAAGTATAAGACATGTATCTCCAATTGTGTCGCTAACTTCCTCAGTCGGACTCCTGTGGCTGCACTTACCACTATGGTCCATTCCTATGGACATGAAACATCGAAGTGGCCCTAAATTTACCAACATGATATAGACTTCTCCACTACATATCATCTCTTGGGTACATGCGCCACTCTCACTAATTTTCATATTCAGGACGAACTCTTATGCCACCTAGTCCATCTCTATGGTCCTACAAGCAAGCATGCAAAGATTATTTGGGAAGCCCACTACAGTCGGGCGGCAGGATATTTTGGCGTAGAGAAAACTGTGGTTGTTCTTCAGAAACATTTTTATTAGCCAAAACTTCAACACGATGTCAGCAATTATAACATATATTTCACTTCCTACGCCATTTCCAAGATCGCCATCAAGAATCAAGGCTTATACACATTTCTTCCTAATCCCGAGAAGCCGTGGGAATCCATCTCCATGGATTATATGTCTGGTTTGTCATCCACCAATCACGGAAATGGTTGTGTGTTTCTGTTCGTTGATTGGTTTTCAAAGATGGCCATCCTCACAGCCTGTAAGAAGAATGTCATATCAAAAGAGACTTTGAAGCTCATGTTCCAATGATTTTTCATTCACTTTGGGATACCATAGAATATCATCTTTGACCAAGATGACAGGTTCCTCAACACCTTTTGGTCGAGTCTCTAGTCTATGTTGGACACCAAGTTCACAAAATCCACTTCTTTCCACCCCCAAACTGATCGCCAAACCGAGGTCGTCAATTAGATGATTCTTCACATCCTGTGCATGTCCAATTCTAAGCATTCCTGCACATGGGATGAGAGTCTCCCATATGTCCAACACAGTTACAAAAGGGCTCTCCATAGCTCCACTAATCATAGCCCATTTCAGGTGGGTCCGGGATTCCAACCCTTGGGACCCATTGATGTTGCACTTCCTCTTTCCATCACACAAACATAATCTTCCCCTAATCAATCTGTGATCGAGAAAGCCACCAGATTGAGCGGATTTAGCACATGTGCCAACAGGTCCAAGATATTTTGCAGAAATCCAATACCAAGTACAAGCAGTGCCATGATAAACATAGGGTACCACACCAATTTCAGGTTGGCAACAAAGTTTGGTTACATTTGCATAAGGAACAACTCACCGGGCCCCATCGAAATCTTCACTCACTTCGTTATGGGCCTTACACTATCACCAAGGACGTGGGTAGAAATTATTTTGATCTCAACACTCCACCCTTCCTTGGTGTGCAACCAGTATTCAATGTGGACCTCCTTCGGACATGTTTTCCACCATTATTGGAAACCTTTGAGATCGTCGAACAACTTACACGCATAGAGCTCAACCCTGACTGCATGGAACAAGAATCCACCAATCAGATAGTGGACACATAGGACAAGGGAACTCACTAGCAACAGATCCAACTTTATCGGGTTGTTAAGGTAGGGAAACTCCTACACTAAGGAAAGTGTCTCACCTGGGGCCAAATCCAGTAGAATTTTCCTCACTGGATGAGGGAACTCAATGCAATGGAGACCATTTTTTCCTAAGGGGGGAGGATTGATCCAGGTGGATATTGGTGGCCACCTACCTATTCCAACTAGATCCTCATGTCTATTTTTTATTCAACACGTCTTTATGTATTGCTCTATAATTGCGAGTTCTACACTTCTCGTGTTGTATGAAGTCTCCCACATTCTCTAGGTGGATATGGGTGGCCTCTCGCCTAATCCAACTGGTTTATTTTGAATTTTTTCATGTTATCAAATCTTGTTGTACCTCCACAAAGTTTTTGGGGCCCTAAACATTTTTTTCTTAACTCACCACAGTCAGATTGTACACGAAATTACAGTCTCATGACGAAATGTGTATTTCTCTAAAAGAACTTTCCAACAGTCTATAACGCACCTAAAACAAAGGTCGTATGCAAAAGTTACAACCCTAGGAAGTTGAGGTACCAAATTACAACAACTTATCCATAGGGCCCACATGAGTTTTGTTGTTTCACCTTCTAGGGTTAGGTTTTTGGACGTCTAGGGTTTTGGCTTTCATGAAAAATATTAAAAGGGCCTCTCGAGCCTCATTGTAATTGATTATGCTAAGATAGATGCGCGTAGTAGCCACATCTCTTCTTAGAGATAGATACCACCAATCGAGCAAGTTTCAGTTCTGCAGTTTCACAGTTTCATCCTATTTCATTATTTAATAGAAGATATTTTTCACTCAATATTTGTGTTATTCTTCCTATATCTGTGTTTATTGTATTCAGTTTGTTAATCAGTTCGTTCCTCTCCTAAATCTGGATCAACGATACAATATCAGAGTGATACCTACGATCTAAAAAAAAATGTTTTGATCATTTGAAGACCCTCTTATCCTGCACAAACAAAAGGCATGGTAATTTTAGGCATATGTTGACTTTGATAATTTAAAATAAATATAAAAGGAATATTAAAAATTTCCAAAAATACACGGCACAAGAAAAACAGGTTCTCTCAAGTATACAAGCTTTTGGAATGAAATTCCATCCTCAAGACAATCAACACCTACACGAACGAAAGCATATACCTTACATTTTGTTGGAAAAATAAGGTACCACTTTTAGAAAAAAACAAATTTGACCTAGTTATTCACAATGTCTATTAATAAAAGACTAATATTGAGAAAGCTAATTCAATTTCCTATGTTTCATGTTGTTACACCATATTCAAATTCATTGTAAAAGTACCTTGAATAATCCCTCCAAGTTAATAGATTGATGTTTTTCCACGTCTTCATTGTCACTAATGCATCATGAGAGACCATCATTAGCTTGCACTCACCCATGAAGTTTTTTCATAACAGGAGATTATAATTTATAGGGGTACCAATGACCTCAATATCAACACAATTATATTTGCCTCCCATGTTCATGGGATAGTTGATGCAGACCCCCTCCCTCAACTGGTGTCAACTCGACGTCTCGGTCTAAGATTGTTATAGTCGGGACCTAAAATTAGCTTAGGTGCCTCTTCTGAGCCAAAAATATCAATACATAGGTCCTTAAAAACCTCTTCCTAAATTCAAATTTTTCGTTTTTAGGAGTTCCTGAGCACTTACAAAGCCTCCCCGAAGATCAAGGGCCAAGACAATGGGTCAAAGCTTCTTCCTCTGAAAGTTTTGAGACATCACAACTGTTATATCTTCTTATATCCCACCACAAATTCTGTGAATTTCGAACACTAAGAGGTTAGATCAACGCTCCAAAATGAGCATTGAGATCGACGACTCATATTACACCTTTTAGGCTTCACTGATCTCTGATCGCACCAACACACACACAACACTCGCGAATTGTCGATTGCCAAAAAGGGGCATATCTGACGCCTACTATTCTTCCACTAGATCGATGACTCTCAGCCTTTTTCTCACTCCGAGATTTGGCAATCTCTTCGCAACGTCTCTTCCAAAAATCTCCAGATCAATTCCCTTTGGGCTTGGACGATTTCATTTGGTCATCAAACAACACGAATTCTCATATCTCTTGACGTTGAAATGCCAAACGATTATCCTTCCTCCATGCGTCCCCTACTAGATCGACAACTAGGATGCCTTCGGGACTTCGAGAGTCGTCCACAAGGTTTTATTATGTTTTCTCTAGAGTGTCGGACCTCTGGATCTGCTACCACATGTTCTTCTTTTGATCAATAGTCCAGAGTAACTCAGCTTCCTTCTAATCCCCTAGATTTTTTACCCTGTAGATCTCTGAATCTGGCGACACGTGTCATTTCCAATGGATGACCCAGATGACTTTGGGACTCTGGGATTTGGCAGCCCTAACTTCCCCAACCTATTGTTCTCCCAAACCTCCAAACCGATAGAGGCTCTATTCATCTGCCACATGTCCACTGGATCCAACAATCCAGATTTTCTTCAGGTTCCTAGGAATTCGCAAACGTACATGCCTCCTTCGACCAATTACCTCCTGGCATATTATACCTTCGTTCGACAGATCTTCTACCATGTCCCGTTTGTAACAGATGGTTTCAATGACCTCCAGGTCTCCAACACTTCAAGATTCCAACCACTTTTACACATACACTCTCCAGTTCCTCTAGAATATGGGATCCCCCACCACGTGTCCCTAGAAATCGGATGGACCATATCCACTTCGATATTCGGGAGTTCGACATATTTGCCAACTCCACGATTTGATTCTTCCTTAGTGCTAAATTGGAACTCCTCCGATCTACTGACACCTATCCTTATAAATTGACAACCACGATGAGCTCCACTCTTCAGAGCTTCGTGATTTATGTACACTCCTTATCTTTGATTCCTTCATATTACCTCCCCTCTAGATTTCAGGATCTACTTACACACATCCAATGAATATACGGTGGCTCCCCACGACTTCGAGAGTGTTCTCTTAAGTATAAAAGAAACCTTTGGACCTCCAAAGTCTTAAGGACCCCTAGGTTTAAAGCACACACTACTTACTTGGATCTGATGAGTCGTGATCCTTGTGCCTATATGCAATGAACGAGATTTGTTCCTCTTCATGCATTCTCCTTCTCCTATCTGGACTCATATCTAACAGTCCAGAATGATCCCAACAACATATTTGAAATTTGTTGTAGCTTCTCCTCCTCTATGGCTACACTTTCCCTGTCGATGAAGGATTTTCGATATTTTTCGAAGGCACAACCTTCGATATTTTTCAAAGGCAGATCCTTCTATCTTTCTTATGCATGCCTAATTGTTGAACTTCATTTTCATTTTGAAAAAAATCCTCTCCCTCCTGATCTTTTAACTTTTTTGAGGGTTTCAAAGGATCTTGGCCTTTGAACTTCCCTTTGCAAATCTCAATGACTTGTCTTCTGTCTGCATTGTCGGAAACGTTATCCCTTCTAATCTTTTGTCAACTTTAAGGGATTTCAACCCTGGCACACACTTGCACTTCTCCCACAGTACGAGACTTCGATTTTTTTTGGCTTTCTGCCCTCCTGGCAGGGAATTTGTGCACAACTGTGCTATTCCTCCTCATCTTCCAACTCACTAAAATTCTAAGGATCTCGATCCTTTGTTCCTTCAAAGGAATTCTTGTGCTTTCCTAGCACTTTCCACTCGTCATCCTAATCTTGTGGACTTCTATAATGGTCCTTAGTGAATTCATGCCACTAGATTCTCTTCGAGTCTTGAACTCCAAAGACTCTAACTATGCATTCCTTGCACTCATATTCCCTCAAAATTTATCAACACCTATCTAAGGATTTGGAAAGTGGTTGAGTGTGGCAATGATGTCTAAAGGACCTTGAGCGACATCATGACAGTGGGAGACTGAGCTAGTTCATTGATGATGCTATAATGATGAGTTTCTTTCCCATGTAGGTTAACCACATTCTATGATAATGGAAGCTTGGGAACCTTGGAAGGGACGTCCGTGTATGGGAGACGAATATGCAAAGGTCGAGTGGTGGATGAAGGAGAATTAGGAGGTGTAGTTGATTATGTCTTAGCGGATATACTACACATGTAGGATCGAGTAGCTAAATTCACATCAGTTGAATCCAGAAGAAGAATAGGTTCCATTACCAAAACAGTGGGTGACATGGTAAGTCAATACCAAAAGGGTGGGTGACATGGTAAGCCAAGAAGGAGGGGAGATGGAAGTAAACACATACCCCTCAACTGGAAAATGGTTATGCAGCACAATCAATTATGATGAGGATGGAGGGGAAGGTTAAGCATTAGTTGTCTCAATAACCTTAGTGGCTTCATTGGTCCCTCGCGAAGGGTGGAGTATCCACTTCACCCACAATTTATTTCAAGAAAGTTTAAGTATATTATGAGTGATTGTGAAAACCTATACAATGAGATAATAATATATTGAACCACCAACAAGTTGAAGTCCATTAACTTTTCCATAAAAAGAAATGACCCTAAAACATAAAAAGAATGCTAAATTAAAAATGAAAAATTGAATTAAAAAGAAGAAGAAAGAAGAAAGATTGACATTACTTTTAATTGGACGAATTCATTTCTAGATTTCATAAACATTGAAGAGAATAAAAATCCAAAAATATAATTTTGTGAATATTAAAATTTGAGAGATTAAAATAAATCAACTGTTATTTATATTATAATATTTTTTTTATATTTATTATGATACTCTTTATTTATATTTTATCATTATATTCGGGACTTTTCAAATTTCATGGTTATGGAAATCAATTTGTCGGTTCTTAATAAATCCTACATGGCGATCACTATAATGACTATTATAAAAGTAAAGTCATCCACATCAAGCTGACTCTAAAACGACTCTATTGTATAAAGGGAGCGCATCTTGCGTTGCTTCTTTCATCGGGCCTCATTGTACCACTGGTACAAAGGTGTACGTATCTTCTATTGTTTTCCATTTTTAATTCATCAATAAAAGATTTCAGGTAATCTTACGTGATCGCCAATCTAATACGATTTGCTGTGGCCATCCATTTTATTTCTGAGATATCGAAATGGAAGGGGAATTATTACGTCCACGTCATGAGTTGGCTACAAGGCTACATTCTGTTATTGAAACCTGGCGAGAAACTAATCGTTAGCTACTAACGCTTCTTATTGAAACCCTTCCAGAAACTAATCCTGAGCTACTACCTCTGCTGGAGAGAGGCAGAGACCTCTATCATGACAGAGACCCCCATACAACATTGCCTCCTACCATCAGGATTTCAGAACATCATATAAATAATAATACTGTCACTTCATCCTGCCCAGTTTGCCGGGACGATTTTGAATTGGGTGAGGATGCATCTCAACTTCAGTGCGGCCACATCTACCATCCCTCTTGCATTTTCACATGGCTGGGTTTTGGCCATACCTGTCCACTCTGCCAATTCCAAATGCCCACATAGTGTTACTGAAAGGTGTTTTGTGAAAGCATGAGTTGTCATAAGGGAAGGATAACTAATTAGCATATGAATTAATTAATTTTCTATTTTTTTAATTGAAGCTATTGTTACCTGTATATATTAGCACAACTACAATAGTGAAAGTAGTTTATACAATCATTTTCTATCTTTAAAAATTAAGCATACATATCAGTTACCATAATTTTTTTTTTATACTAAATCATGTTTATATAAAAACTTTTTATAATTAAACTCATCAATTATGATAGTTTTCAATTCAATAAGTATATGTCGCTAAAAATAACTTAAATCTTAGCCTTTGATTTGTACTAAATCATAAATCATGTTTATAAAAAACTTTTTATAATTAAAAAATCATCAATTATGATTGTTTTTATAATTAAAAACCCAAGGCTGAAGTTAAGCAAGGAAGCTAAAGGACCCAAGGTGGATCCCACACTATTTAAAACACTCATATAAACTGTTATGTATCTCACAACGATAAGACCTAATATTATGTATGGACTGATCCTAGATTCAAGGTTCATGGAAAATCTAAATGTAATACCCTCAAAATTTAAAAAAAATAAATTCCAAGTTGAATTTAGAAATAAAATTCCTTTTTTGGAAATTCGGATTTGGAAACAAATTGTTATTTTTTGGAAATTCGGATTTGGAAACTCTCTATATATTGACCTGGGACATGCAGTAAGAAACAAAAAGGAGGACCCTCCTTTGATACGACTGATCCATATTATTTTGAGAATGAAATGAAGGTAGATATATAACAATGAATTACACAAAGATATTACAAGAAACACAAAGTTAGAATAATACACAATTTCTACTAATGAGATAAATGTACAAAAACTATAAAAATACAAAGTTAATTAACTCGCTAGCATAGTGGGAACTTATCTCTAAGAAGAGATGTGATGGATATGCTCATTTGCAAGAAGATGATTACAATGAGGCTCCAAAGTATTTTTTAAGATAAATCATAATTCAGAGAACCCTAAACATCCAAAACCCTAACCTCGAAAGATTAAATGCCAAAAGGTTGGTGGGCCCCAATGGCGGTAGTTTATACATCAAATTCTCGACAATGTAACTTTTTCATATGATCTTTGTTTTCATATGTAACTTTTTCATATGATCTCCATTTTGGTTGCTCTATACCTCAAAGAAGCCTTGGAAGTTCAGGACCCAAAAAAGCATAGAAAAACTGCCAAGGTGGGAACTCATATTTTGAGTCAATGGAATAGATAGATGGCCAGAGATATCCATCTATATAATATATTTAGTAGACTATATGGTCATTGATAATTTTTGTGAAATAATGAGTATGAAACTATAAATTCCTAAAAAAATAAATCACATTTTATGCCCACAGCAACCCATTTTACTAATCCAATATCTGATGCCACTTTGTACCATACTTGAATTCCTTTCTTGGCCATCAATACATCCAATTCGATGTCCCTTCCTCTAATAACCAATTGTTAGGAAAAATCCCCCCCTAAAAATTATAGACAAAAAAGTTCATATGAAAATATAAATATGCACTACAAATAACATTGTTTCTTCCCAAATCACTCATTACTCATTTAATTAGAGGCATTAGAAAAATAGAAAGCATTCTACAAGAGATATTTAAGAACGCTTACTTCTAAATGTATGCAAGTTCTCACCAATTTCACTGATGAGGTTTGATTTACCACTAAATAGTAGGATTCTAATATGGACTCCATCACCAAGTCATACCATCATATTTTTGTTTTAAAATAAGATCCTATGTTGTTCTTATTTAACTTAGTGTAACCCATTACTCTCATGGAATGTTGATATGCACATTATTAAGCACTACATCTCCTCATCCAACTATTAATAAAACACACCTCTCTCTTATGGTACCCCACAAAACATAAGAAATATCTATCCTTATATGTTAAATAGTACAATAGGGATCTTCTTCATTTCTAGTGCTCTTTAATGCAAGTAGAAAGAGTCAGATTGTTGGTTTTCTTCGAGGAGTAACATGGAAGAAGAAATTATTAGCCCAAAATCAATCAATGAGAAATAATTAGAAGTTTTTACTTCAACTACTGTGTACATTCCATCCATGCTCTTCCCTAAACACCACCACATTTCCTCTCAAATTTTTAACAAAAAATTCGCCAACTTGTTCAAGCTCTTAGAAACCACAATTCCATGAGATTATCTTACCGTTTTCAAGGAATAAACAACTATGGTTTTACGCATTCTCCATAAATAAAAAAGATTAAAAATATGCTCATAACATAAGTGATGCAACTCCCCCTTCTCTCCTAAGGGCTACGTGACCTCCCGGTCAGGGATATTCAACTCCGAGCGAAATTGGATCTCTCAGACCTTAATGGTCTCACTTGAGAATTAACACATGTCCTTTCAATCCTCTGGTGTAGGTTCTATGGCATCCACGACCTCTTTTCGTAAATGCTGAACTGTCAGGTTTTAGTTACTAGCTCTTTTCTCGTTATCCCCTCGTCACATATGACCTCGGGCTAGGTCCTTGCGGTAATGCATGATTGCGGGCACTCCCAAAAGTGGTTTGGGATCAACCGTTTTTCTCCCCGCAATTTACCTCCAATTTCCACATACCTATTCACCAATATCGGGGTTTCGATTGTGGCCCGCCCTCAAAATTTTAACGTCCAAGCACTTTTTGGCCCCGCAATCGAGCATGACCATCGATCTTAGGATCTTGATGGTGATTCTGGACTGATCAATGAGATCCACCTCTTCCAAACAAACAATTCAGATCTAATTCTCCCAAATCATGTGACTGATATTTACTTATGGTTTTTACCTGGAGCCCATGGATTTATGCCACCTGCCCTCTAGATTGGAGGATTGATGTTTACTTCAAGTATTTATCTAGGATCCATAGATTCGCACCACCTATTCTTTAGATCTGACAGCTCAGATCTACTTCAGACGATTCGATGCTTAAGATTTCCTTCGAACGATCAAACGATTGAGATTTACTTCCGATGATTCGACGGTCCCAAATTACTTCGGGACATCGAAACTTTGGAAATTTCCCTCTATTGCGTGTGTGAAATACTAAGGCTCCCACACCTTGAT
Source organism: Picea engelmannii (assembly GCA_009831015.1). Taxonomy (NCBI): domain Eukaryota; kingdom Viridiplantae; phylum Streptophyta; class Pinopsida; order Pinales; family Pinaceae; genus Picea; species Picea engelmannii. The sequence goes on along the minus strand of ML783927.1, from coordinate 50,619 downwards.
TTGATCGGATGGTTGTTGGTCCTCTGAATCAGTGATCCAATGACCATTATCGCTCTCCCTCCTGAGCTTTTGACTTCCTTTGACTTAGAACAATTTCTAAGTATCCAAAGGCCTCGAACTTTGTTCCTCCTACGAGTTTGTCTCTTAAACCTCATCTGCACTTCTGGAAAGAGATATCCCTTATGAACTTTCATCAATAGACTTCGACTTCACCCTAGCGCACACTTGATCTCTACGTGCAAACTTGCAATGGTTCTCCCTGAGTTTTCAACTTACTCAGTCTCTAAGGGACTCGACCCTTCTGTGTCTTTTAAAAGACTTGTTGGGGCCCTCCTAGCACAATTTATGCTCGATCTCTTGAGCTTTCAAACTTGAAATAAGTTCACCTCTATGCACACTCCTTGCTCTTAGTATGCATACACTACATACAAAAGTTCCATTGTATCTCTTCTGAGCTTAGAGTCGAAAAAGATTCTCTTACATGCAATCCGTGCATTTAGTATGCACTCCTTGTGTAACTTACATAAGAGAACAATTCAAGGTTATACTAACATCTTACAGTTTTAGATACCCGAAATGAAAACTCATTCATTCATGAAAATAACAATAACATGTAATTGCAAATAGTAACAACACTGTGCATTTGGATCAATTTTGCTCTGTTATATTCATTCAAAAGTAAATGGCTACAGCTATGATCAAACAAGAACTAAAAAATCATAATTTTCCTACTAATTCTCAACAACTTCATTTGGGTGTACAAAATATCTATTTATCTCATAGGGTCCTTAGGGTATTCCCTAACTACTCATCTACTCGAAACAAAAAACTAACTTCTACCTAATTTCGGTTACATTCAAGGCTAAGAGTGAAACTCCTAGATCACTTGTGATCATCAGCTTCCAAGAACTTGATATTCTTCCATTTTTCCAATCAAATCCAAAAGATTCACAGTAACTCCCAGTGTTTCAAACTCTGAAATGATCCCCAGGTGTTGAGTTGTCCTTCCACGCGTGCTCACTGAAGATTCTCCTGCATCATACTCCCTTGGACACAAATTTTATGGACTCCTGTCCATGAGTTCCTTCACCAAATTTCCATGCTTCTGGATATCAGCTTCATTTTCCCAACTGGCATCTTTTATTGGGTGTCCCTTCCACTTGACAAGATATTTAATATGGGTCTTCCTCCTAGTATTCTCGCTAATCATCTGATCAATGATATTCTCCATCTATGGTTTTTCTGCTATAGGAATTTAATTCTCCAACTGAATCTTCTCTTGAACTCCTGATCCCTCTTAGTCATATTTCATGTAGGGGTACAGGTCTGAAACATTGAATATGGGTGATATGCCCACATCATATAGAAGCTCAATCTCACAGGCGTTTGCACCAAACTTCCTTAATATCTTACATGGCCCTATCTTCTTCATCTTCAACTTGGTATATGTTCCCCTGGGGAACCTTTCTTTCCTGAGATGTGCCAGAAGCTGATCTCCTACGTAAAATTGAAGTTCTCTGTAATGTTGATCAACTTTGCTCTTGTACTCTTGGTTAGAGCTCTACAACTGTCCTCTGATCTAGTTATGGAGATTATGCATTTCTGCAGCAAAATATTCTTCTCCAATTCTTCTGATCTTACTTTGTTCCAAGTCTCTCAACTCATATACTCCCCTGGGTTGCATTCCATACAGTATTTGGAATGGGTTCTTTCCAGTGCTCATGTTGGGTGAGTCATGGTATGCAAATTATTGTTGTGGCAGAGTCTGATCCCACTGATTATGATGCTCAGTGACCAGAATCCTCAATAAGTTTCCCAAATTTCTATTTACCACCTAAGTCGACCCATCTATCTAAGGGTGATAAGTTGAGATGAAGGAAACATATGTCCCCAACTTCTTCCAGATTGTTCTCTAAAAATGACCAACAAATTTGGTGTCTCTATCTGAGACAATTCTCCTGTTAGTCCGTGAAGTCTCACAACAGGGGAGGATGATTTTAGGGGCTAAATTCCACTCATGAGCTAATTTTCCATGGTTTTTGGAAAAACGAGATTCGTTATTTTAAAAATGATTCGCCCAAATTCTATAGGATAAAATTATTTTACCTTAAAAATCACCAAAATTTTATAAAAACTATATAAAATAATTAGAAATTTGAATATTTTTACAAAAATATCGCCAAACATTTATAGTTGACATATGAAGAGTTAGTAAGATTCGCCAAGGTTTCTACATTTTAAAATAAATTTCCATCCTTAAATTCATCCTTGTCACAACTTCCTTGAAAAACATATTTGCAACATGTTTTGCGTCACTGGTCTTCTGGGATGGGATAAACTGTGCCATCTTTGAAAACCTACTCACCACCACAAATATGGAATCACATCCTCTTTGTGTTCTTGATAGTCTGAACGCAAAATCCATGATTATTCCATCTCAAGGTCTCTTTGGTATTGGCAATGGTTGATACAATTCAGTGTTCTGTCTTTTTCCTTTTTGTATATTGACAGATTCTGCATCTATTCACAAACTTTGTTACTTCTTTTATCATACCTGATCAATAGTATGAACTTCTCAACTGTGCAAATGTCTTCTCATGGCCGAAATGTCCAGCCAATCCCCCACTATTATTTTACTTCAAAAGGTTATCCCTCATTGAGCATTCTGGTATGCACAACTGATTTCCCTTGAACAACAATCCCTCCTGAACCATATACTTTGTCCATTGGCTCTTGTCTCTCAACACATGATTCACACATGCTTCGTATGCTTCCTTGAAATATGGATCATCATTGTACATTTGCTTAAGGTGTTCAAACCCTAAGGTATTCACCTAAAACTCCTGTAGAATCAAACATCTCCTGCTCAATGAATCAACAACTTTTTTAGCATTCCGAACAATATGTTTTATGAGAAAAGTAAAATTCTGCATAAATTATATCCACTTTGCATGCCTCTGATTCAAATTTTTCTATCTGGTTATGAATTGTAAAGCTTGGTTGTCGCTATACAAGACAAATTCTTGTGGAACAAGGTAATGTCTCCATTTCTTCAAGGCTTGAATTATGGCATAAAACTCCTTAACATATGTGGAGTATTTTCTCTTGGTCTCATTTAGCTTCTCACTGAAATAGGAAATTGGTCTATTATCCTGGCTCAAAACTGCTCCAATTGCAACTCCACTTGCATCACATCTCACTTGAAATGTCTTTCCAAAATTTGGTAAGATTAGAATTGGTCATTCTCTTATTTTCTCCTTCAGTATATGGAAGCTCCTCTTGGCCTCCTCTATCCATTTAAAAGGCTTGTTCTTCTTCTTCACTGTATCCATCATTGGTGCATAAATTCCACTGAAATCTTTGATGATCTTCCTATAGAAACTTGCTAATCAATGGAAGCTTCTTACCTCAAACATACTCCTTGGTGATGGACATTATTTGATTGCTTTCACCTTCTTTGGATCCATCTTCAGTTCATTTGAAGAGATCACAAAACCTAAGTAAGTGAGTTCTCTCTTCATAAAAGAGGACTTCTTTAGATTTATCAACAACTTCTCATGATTTAGTCTCCTCATCACTAGTGCCAGGTGTCTCAAATGCTCCTCTTTAGTCTTTCTAAAGATCAATATATGATCCAGATGCACAACCAAAAACTTGCCAATGAAATATTTCAGTATTTCATGCATCAACCTCATAAAAGTACTCAAGGCATTTGTTAAGACAAATGGAATAATAAGCTACTCATACAAACCTTCATTTTTCTTAAAGGTTGTTTTCCATTCATCACCTTCTCTCATCCTTATCTAGTGATATCCACTTTTCAAATCTATGCTACAAAAGAAATTTTATCCACTTAAACAATCCATTAAGTCATCCATTCTTGACAAAGGAAATCTATACCTGATGGTGATCTTGTTAATGGCTCTTGAGTCTGTACACATTCTCCATGCTCCATCCTTATTTGGACTCAACATAATTGGTACTACACATGGATTGAATATCTCTCTCGCCAACCCCTTGTCTAAAAATTCCTGGACTTGGTTATTTACCTCCTCATTCTCTCGAGGTGTTAGTCTGTATGCTTCTTTGTTTGGAAAACTTGCTCCTGGTATCAAATCAATATGATGGCTGATACTTCTGATGAGTGGAAATGATTTAGGAAAATCATCCACCACTATGTCAGCAAAATTATCCAACAATTCCTAAAATTCTTAAGGAAAATCATCCATCGAAGTATTTGTAAGGATAACTCTCATTTTCCTCACCACAGTAAACTACATCTCCTGTTCCTTCTTAAATTCTTTTAGGATTTCCTTCCCACTCATGAGAAGTATGCTTGTGTTGGCTTCCTATTTCACTTTCTTCTCCTCTATAGGAAGCAACATGTGTGTCCTACCATTCTTCTCCAAGGTCTATGTATTCTTTCTCCCACCATGAATGAGATTCCTTTAAAATTGGTATGGTCTTCCAAACAAAATATAGAATACATACATGGGAATTACATCACATAGAATTTCATATGTATATCATCTGATATTAAATTCAACCAAGCGTTGTTTAGTAACCATTGCCTGGTGTCATTTCTACAACCATGAGCCTTTGTATGGTTTCAGGTGTGCAATTCTCTCCAGATCCAATTTCTCCACCATCTCTGTGGATACTAGGTTATCAGTGCTCCAATTGTCTATTATAACCTTGCATACTCTATCTTTCGTCTTTCAAGTTGTCTTGAATAGACTGTTCCTCTGCACTGGTCCTTTACACTGGATTTTCAACTTCTGCCTCTAGTTTTAAGAGAACCATTCTCAACATTAGGGATGTTCCATCCTCTACTCCTTCTGCTTTAACATTCCTTCTCTATGCTTTTGAAATATGACATTCACCTCCTCCTTCTTTATTTTTATAGGGACATTCCAAAGACATGTGCCCTATCTTTCCACATGCATAACACCTTAATTCTCCTCAGCTTCTTCCTCTTCCATTAGAAAAAATTCTTCCACCATCTTGTCTTCTTCAGGAACTTCCTCCTCTTTCCGAGTGACTATGTGGTTTCTCAGTCTCATCTTTGGATTTATGTGCCTTGTCATGGGAAACTCCATTTCTTTTGTTCGAGATTGGGGTTTTACCTCTGCCTCACTAGCTTTGTTTTCTAGTCAACTTTTCCTCTTCCTTCATTGCAAAATGATAAGCATCCTCCACTGTCCTTACTGACATCATGTTGATCTCATCCTAGATTTCATACCTTGGGCCATTTATTTATCTGGAAAAATTTTCTTCATCTTTCTTTCTTTATCCAATTTTGATGTTCATCTTGTAGAACTCCTCTATGTGATCTTTAACTGTCATACCCTTCTGCCTCGGGTTCTGCAACTTCCTAAACAAAATGATATAATAGTCTTTGGGCATGAATTTAGCCTTCATCCTTGCTACCATTCTGTCCCAATTATTTATCTTTTGTTTTCCTTTGTTGCTCCTCTCATCTTCCAATCATCCCACCACAGTGATGCATGCCCTTTTATTCTGGTGACAACATGTCTCACCCTTTTCTCTTCATCGACATCTTCATAGTCGAAATATTTTTCCATGGATCTTATCCAATCCAACATCTCTTCAACATCCAAATTACCTTCATACATTGGAACCTTTATCTTGGCTCTAGCTCCCAATCTAACAACTTCTCTCAGTAAGTGTTCTTCAAAAAACTTTTCCCCTACAAATTCTTAGACTTCCACTTATTCATTCTTTGCATCGATGATGTCTCCAACATCAGGTGCCCTTCTCTGCGCTACCTCCATCACCTCCATTCTTGCAAAAATTTCTCTCATTTCCATTTCTACAACCCTATTGGCTAAAGGTGGCTCCCCTCGTCTCATTAATAGAATTTTGTTGACTATCTCTCACTCACAGAGTACCTTGGGTCTTTACCCAGAGCCCATGGATTTATGCCACCTACCCTATATATCAGATGATTGATGTTTACTTCCGGTCTTTGTCCAGGATCCATAGATTCGTGATCCGGATTATTTTCAGCACGAAATGAGAGCAGAGATATAATAAAGAAATGCACAAAGATATCGTGTATATCTAGTAATATAACAGAAATATATCAGAGATGCAACCATAAACACAGATATACAGTAATACACGATTTCTATTAATGAAAGAAATGTACATAGACTGTAAAAATACAGAGTGAAAGACTCGCTAGAATGGTGGCAGCTTATCTCTGAGAAGAGATGTGACGGCTACTCGCATTCGCCAGAAGATGATTACAATGAGGCTCGGAAGGCCTTTTTACAATAGATGGGAATGCCAAAATTCCTAGACATCCAAAAACCTAACCCTAGGAGATGAAGTGCCAAAAGTCATGTGGGCCCCGTTTAGGTAAGTTGGTGCATCAACTTCCCGGGGTCGTAACGTTTGCATGCGATCTCCGTTTTAGGCGTATGATAGCTCATTGGAAAGATCTATCCGAGGAGTACAACATCTTTGACAAAATTCCATGATGGAATTTTGCATCCGCAACATACCCCAAAAAACGTCGTTTAGGGCCTCAAAACGGCTCCAGAAGTTCAGGACCCAAA
>ML783927.1:15820-27902 GCA_009831015.1 Picea engelmannii | reverse complement strand
CCCACCAATGTTTGACATGGGGGAGAGCCTTAAGGAGTGCGAAGGTGATATTTTCCTTGTCTGAAAAGTTATGAACAGAGAAATAACCTTCTAGCAGATTTAACCATTTATCTAGGGCATCTGCATCTATTTGACCTTCAAATGCGGGAATATCAAAATTAACCTGTACCTTGAAAGGCGAGGTGCCTCCAAAGTGGTCGCTTGATGAATATGCGTCTGATGCTATCGGGAGGCATTGAAGGATGTGGGAAAAATTCTCCATCATTTCGTCCCTCTGTCGCGTGAGAGCTTGCTCAAGCAACAGACTGATAGGATCGTCTGCTCCGTCGTTTTTCTTTTCTTCCGCCATTGAGGGTTTCTTGGGTGTGCGAGAGCGATTGTCTTCAAGAGAGACAAGCTCGAGACCGAACTTGCTATACTCGGTCCTTGTCGGGGACATGCACTGAAAAACGATCAAGAGCAGCCTGCTCCGATACCACTGATCCGGATTATTTTCGGCATGAAATGAGAGCGGAGATATAATAAAGAAATGCATAGAGATAAAGAAATGTACGCATCTTTTGTTGTTTTCCATTTTCTAACATATCGAAATGGAAGGGGATGGCTTTGATAATCACATGGAAGAATCATTACGTCCATGTCATGAGTTGGCGACAAGGCTACACGCTGTTATTGAAACCTGGCGAGAAACTCGTCGTGAGCTACACGCTCTTATCGAAGCCCGGCGAGAAACTAATCGTTAGCTACTAACGCTTCTTATTGAAACCCTTCTAGAAACTAATCCTGAGCTACTACCTCTGTTGGAGAGAGGCAAACACCTCTATCATGACAGAGACCCCCGTACAGCATTGCCTCCTACCATCAGGATTTCGGAACATCATATAAATAATTATACTGTCACTTCATCCTGCCCAGTTTGTCGTGACGATTTTGAATTGGGTGAGGAGGCATCTCAACTTCAGTGCGGCCACATCTACCATCCCTCTTGCATTTTCACATGGCTGGGTTTTGGCCATGCCTGTCCACTCTGTCGATTCCAAATGCCCACATAGTGTTACTGAAAGGTGTTTTGTGAAAGCATGAGTTGTCATAAGGGAAGGATAACTAATTAGCATATGAATTAATTAATTTTCTATTTTTTTAATTAAAGCTATTATTACCTGTATATATTAGCACAACTACAATAGTGAAAGTAGTTTATAGAGTCATTTTCTATCTTTAAAAATTAAGCATACATATCAGTTACCATAAAAAAAAAATTATACTAAATCATGTTTATATAAAAACTTTTTATAATTAAACTCATCAATTATGATAGTTTTCAATTCAATAAGTATATGTCGCTAAAAATAACTTAAATCTTAGCCTTTGATTTGTGTAAATCATAAATCATGTTTATACAAAAACTTTTTATAATTAAAAAATCATCAATTATGATTGTTTTTATAATTAAAAACTCACTTCCCTCGCCATGGGTGGAGTATCAACTTTAAGTACAATTTATTTAAGAAAGTTCAAGTACATTATAAGTATTATAAGTGATTGTGAAAACCTACAGAAATAGATAATAATATATTAACTTTAAGCACAATTTATTTTAAGAAAGTTCAAGTACATTATAAGTGATTGTGAAAATCTACACAACTAGATAATAATATATTGAACCACTCAATTATGATAATTTTTATAATTAAAAATCCTCGCCATGGGTGAAGTATACACTTTAAGCACAATTTATTTCAAGAAATTTCAAGTACATTATGAGTGATTGTGAAAACCTACACACTGAGAAGATAATAATATATTGAACCACCAACAAGTTCAAGTCCATTAACTTTTTCATAAAAAAGATACCATAAACATAATAAGAATGTTAAATGGAAAATGATAAATTGAATTTAAAAAAGACAAAGAAGAAAGATTGACATTGCTTTTAATTAGATGAATTCATTTCTAGATTTCATAATCATTGAAGAGAATAAAAATCCAAAAATATAAATTTGTCAATATTAAAATTTGAGAGATTAAAACATAAAAATGTTTTTTATTTTCAATCTTTTTCTTTAATGTTAGAATATTTTAAAATTTTTCATTTTCAACCCTTTTTTTTAATGTTACAATATTCTTAAATTTATCATTTTCAAGTCTTTCTACCCTTCGATAAATTTAAATTTAGGGTACCTATACTCAATTGGAAGAGATGTAAAATTCCATTGAATTGTAGTTTTCTATGGTTCATAAATCAGGTACATAAGTTTATTCTTTTACTTTATTTTCTTTTTCAATATGAGCATTTCACCACATATTGAAAACCTCAATGTAATAATGGGAGGCCTAGGAAAATCATTAGAAAAAATGAGAGAAGAGAGAAGGAAAAATCCAAATAAATAGAAGCAATGCTTCATAACAAATCTAGATTGTTAGAATACAATATGTAGGTATGGATAGAGAATAGAATATTAGGGTTTGAGACTCACTTGCAGAAAATCTAGCATGAATATAAGAAATGAAAAAAAAATAATCAACCTAAGGAGAGGTAGAAACAAATCTCAACATGAGAGATAAGATTAAAGAGCTAGAAGTAAAAATAACTAAAAATTGGCCCTAATTAGTCTTCAAAATAATTTGGATATATCAAGTCCATCAAAGAGGAAATGAATATTGTAATCAAGTTGGATCATGATAATAACAAAAGAACCTTGAACCTCATAACTTTTGGTATAAAAGAACAAGAACATAAGGAAACATTAGAAATATTTTAAGAGAATAACTAAAAAATAAATTTGTGTCTCCCAAAAATTGCTCAGCTACCCTAAATGGGTAGGAAAACTTAAATACACCATGTATAGTATGAGTATCACATGTTTACACCCACTTTCACATCCCTTTTCACTAAAATAACTTAAGAAACCACTTTTCCTAAAGTTATTTTCATTTAATAAAGTTATTTGATGACTTTTTCATTTTGAGACTATCAAAAAAAGAAAAATTAAAATAATAATAGTTAAAATTTATTTGGTCAAATATTATTATTTTATTATTTTGACATTATCAAGAATAACCACTATTTTTCTTATAAATTCAAGAGGTTTCCCCATTTTCACTAGAGGAACAAGAATAATATAATGTGGTTCATATACTCAATGAATAATAGAATGCATGTCATACATGACAATCAACGGTGGAAAACAAAATGCATAGAAAGTTTTGATAGGCTTACGGAGAGTTACGACTCGACAAAGTTAAAAATTGGGTCATGGCATGAGTGTATGTGGAGAACAAGGCCTCATTTGAAGCGTTGGTAGATTGATGCATGTAACAGAGAATTCAGATCTCTTTACAAGAGAACTTCCAAGATGAGTGGAATTGATTTTATAATTAGTTATTCCAAGAGATGTGCTATCCACATTATCCTGTTGGAATTTTTGTTTGGAATATTTATCTCCGTCAAAACATCAACAAAATTATTCAAACAAAATTGAACTAAGAAAATCCTTGCCTTGTGATACTATGAATTGTGTCTTTCTTTCTTCCAAGAGCTCAAAATAGAAGTCAGTGGTGTGACAAGTCTTTTAACCACGGGACCTCTAAATACCCATCTAATCTCATGGATTTGAAGACCTTCCAAGGATTCTAATTCCATTATATCTAATAAAGAAATGAATTCATTATTTCTCTTTGTTGAATTTCCAATCCATGAGCATATTTTATCTCTTGTTTTTTCAACATACAAAAAATGTGGTATCTTCCTTGAAGCATATGATGTTGCAAGTGTTTCACGGTGTGCGATGCAATGAGTAACAATATGATTTGGTTGATCATTCTTTAACAATGTGACAAATCCATTTCCACATCCAATCATAGATGAAGCATTATTAGAAACTGCTATTAGCTTTTCATTTTTTTAATTAATTGTTTCTTTTATATTAATGATGATATATAATATAATATTTCATTTTCCATTATGAAAACTCATCATTTTCATAAATGGTGGGATTGAAAGGTCAAAACCTTTTAATTTTAGATATGTGTAATACACTACAAGGTGTTGTTTCAAACCATTATTTCTACTTTCATCTAACAATATAGATAAAAATGGATTTTATAACATTTTTGTAACTTTTACCTCTTCAAAGTAATATGATATAGTGTGAATAAATTCATCGAAATATTTTATATTTATGTAGGAAGAATAGTCCAGTCGAGAAGGCATATTAGTTGTGTGTAAATGCATTTGAAGATGACATAGATCTTCGTAAGTAGAAATTGCAATATCATTTTGTGCAATAAAATATGCTAACTTCAAGGTGGTTATCACCCTTTCCTTATTTCTCTCATTTATAATGAGTATGTGTTATGAAATGCACTTTTCGAGCGTTTCGGTTTCATATAATTTTCTTATAACTCATGTTTGTTGATTAGAATATTTTGAATGATTTTTCACAACATCATATTGAATAGTATTACATCCATTTCCAGTATCTGATGATCATTTATCCTTGTATTTCTCACAAAGTTTCCACTTCATTCTAGTCATTCCATCTTCAACATTGATACTATACACCAAATGATGTTTTATCTTCTACTCTTCTCAAAAATCATGGGACTACTAGATCCCCCATCTTCTCCTTCTTTTCATGGTCAAGAATTTTTAAATCATCAACAAGCTCCTCATCCATATATTCATTAGGTTCATCATTCAAATCGGGTATATAAAATATCTTCAACATTATAATTTTTTTGACATGGAAGAATATCCAAAAGAAATTGTCCATAGTTGTTTGACCCTTACTTTTTAGAAGAATTTCTATTTAAATATTTTACTTATACACAATATGACAGAAATAATTAAATTATCATAATCAACAACTATAATAATTCAATATAATTTGATAATTCAAAATATTCGTATAAAAACTCAAATATTTAAGTCATTTAAATATGATTATTTCTTTACCTAATAAAATTATCATAATCAATAGTTGTAGCTAGAATAATTAATTTTCAATCCATTATGTATGATTGTATTGTTTTTGTATTTTCAATTCATTATGAATGATTGTATTGTTTGTCGTTGTGGTGAGAATGACTTAACAACAACTCATATCTATATATGTTAGTGCTATGATTTTTTATATATTTATTTATATTTGTATTTGAAACATTTATTATAAAAATATATTCAAATACAAATTAAAGATTTTATTTTCAAAATTTTATTTTGAATTTATTTTTTGTTTAGTCATTTTGACAAGTACCTGAAAGTGGGGCCTTAGACCAACTCGACCATCTTGACATTGTTCTTATTTTGAATTTATTAAAAATAATTTAAGATTTCATTTTTCAAAATATGAATATATATTCAAATTAATCAAGGATATCATTTTAACAAGCCCGCATAGGTTTGGCCTCAAAACCTTAAAAAAATAGTTACATCCACAAGGAGTTGGTACACTTGAAAGTGGAGTAGAAAACATTAAGATGTAACAGTAATAAAATAAATGAAAAAATCTCACTCAAAACATAAAATTCATCTTAGATCAAATTTAAAAAGTTAATATAAATTAATTTAATTTAATCTTAATTTAAAGTCGAAAAATTACTTTAACTAGAAGGTTACTAGTTAAACAAAGAAGGAATTATGCTAATTTTAAAAAACTATTAATTAGATCCATCCTAAATATACATTAAAATTAGATTAATGTCAAATCCAAAGTAGAAGATGGATAAGAACTATGTTTACATTAAAATTAGATTAATGTCAAATCCAAAGTAGAAGATGGATAAGAACTATGTTAAATTTAAAAATTTAACCTAAATGTTTAAAGTTTTTGAACCAACTTATCTCTATTTGATCTAGATTTTATGACCACCTATATTAAATTTAAAAACTTAACCCCAGAGTTTAAAGTTTTTGAACCAACTTATCTCTCTTTGATCGAGATTTCATGGCCAAGACATGCAAATTATCCCTGACTACATGGAGATTATCCCTTATTAGTATATGGGTGCATGGTGTATAAATATCAAAACCTTCAGTCGCACAAAATCCCTTTTCCAACATAAATAAATGAACTGTGGGTAAAGGAGAATATTTTATTATGGATGATTCCATATTGCGTGGAATAAAAGCAAAGTGATACTAAATTATTTTAAGACTCAGTTGTGTTTATTCCATATAATTTCTACTTCAATAATTTTATCAAGAAGTTGGTTATATTTACGATTTATTTATAAAATAAATCTGTGGGATAAGAATAAGTCGGTCAGTAATTTTAAAGAGAACGATGGTAGGAATTTTGGAGGAATTTTAAAGAGACGATTGGAGGAATTTTGTTGGTAGGCCCTCATCTGGCTACCAATCAGGAGTTGGCTTTTCTCAATGTGTATGGGCCGTGCGTTGATAGAAAACAGTTCTGGACGTCTTTAGCAAACAGCGGTGATCTGAACATTATTCTTTCGGAGGATGAACACTGCGGGGCGCCTCTCCCTCAGGGCATAACAAAGCTTTCTACAGAGATCTTTTTGCTTCAAAGAACTTAATCGATGTCTTGCCGACAAGTCTGGTTCCCACCTGGAGAAACTGGCGCTCAGGTACAGATTCAATTGCTAGGCGTCTAGATAGATTCTTAGTTTCATATCACTTACTGGCTCGGGCAAGACTGTCAAAATCTTGGGTGGAATTACCCTTTGTGTCAGACCATGCCCCCGTCCTCTTTCAATTGGAAGCCTCTCCTTTGTATAAAGATTTCCCGTTCAAGTTCAATCATCACTGGCTGGCGGATTGTGATTTCTCTCTTTTAGTTCATAGAGTATGGAAGGACCCATATTTTTTTGCAGGAAGACAGTCCTCAGCTGCGTATGGTGTGGAAATTAAAGGTAATTAAAGCACAAACAAAAGCTTGGCGCAAAGCTAAAAAGGAAAAAGAAAATTTCAAGCTAAATAAACTGGAGTTTGAGATCATTCAGATCTTAAAAAAATCTGTCAGTTATGCCTTATCTGTGGAAGACAGCGAATCTTTAAAAGTGCTGGAATGTAGTAGGAACGCCCTTCTTCATGAGGAGGAAAACAGCTGGAGATTACGGAGCAGAGCCACCTGGTTAAGAAGCGGAGACTCTAACACAAAGTTTTTTCACAAGGTGGCCAGTTACACAAAAATAAAAAATATATCTGGTCCATTTCAAGTGAGTATGGTGGCACTCATTGTGAGCATGAAGCAATCAAAGAGGAGGCAGTTTCACATTACAAACATTTCTTCAAAGCCAGCAATAGATCAAACTTAAATGAAATTTTCAACATTGCTAGCCTTTACCCAAAATGGTTACAGAGGAGGAAGCTGATGACCTCTATAAACCAGCCACTCTGCTGGAGCTGAAAGGAATCCTGGATCATTTCAAAAAAGAGAGAAGCCCTGGACCGGATGGATGGACGTCTGAATTCTTCATCTACTTCTTTGACCTTGTAGGAGAAGAACTTCTTCAGATGGCTTCATCTACTTCTTTGACCTTGTAGGAGAAGAACTTCTTCAGATGGTGGAGGATTCACAATTAAATGGTAAAGCATTGGAAGCATAAACTCTACCTTTCTGGCATTAATACCAAAGAAAAATAACTATGTTTCCTTCAACGACTACGTCCAATCTCCCTTTGCAATCTTATTTACAAAATTATCTCAAAAGTTCTCTTAAACATAATCAAGCCTATTTTAGAAAGATGTATTTCTGCCGAACAGATGGAGTTTCTCAAGGGCAGAAGAATCCAGGATGCTATTGGTGCGGCTCATGAAGGACTTCACAGCATAAAAAAGAAACACTCTAAGGCCCTGGTTTTGAAGCTGGATCTCAAAAAAGACTTTGACAACATCGACTGGGGATTCTTAAGGTTGATTTTACTTTCAACTGGCTTTGGTATAAAGATTATTGATTGGGTTATGTCCTGTGTTACTAGTGCAAATTTTTCCGTGTTGATTAATGGAGAGGCAACCAAGTTTTTCAAGAGTGAGAGGGGATTCCGCCAGGGATGCCCACTCTCACCATACCTATTCATCATGATAATGGAAGGCCTCAACTTGTTGCTAACAAAAAATGTCTCAGATCATCATATCTCAGGTATAAAGGTTTCTAAGTTTATAAATATTGTATATCTAATGTTTGTTGATGATGTTCTCTTGATGTCAAAGGCCAATCATTCGGAATGGATAGTGATCCTGCAGCTGCTTCATAAATTCTGCAATGCTTCGGGCCTTTGCATCAATTATGCAAAGTCCACAACACATTATTGGGGGCTAGCATAAACAGAACTCTGCTCCTTAAAAGCGACTCTCCCCTTTTCCTTCATTGATTTAAGTCAAGGCTTCAAGTACCTGGGATATGTTTTAAAGCTCGGAGCAAAAAATTCCAAAGATTGGCGCTGGCTGGTGGCTAAGTTTTAAAGAAAAATAAGTTTTTGGTGCAACAAGTGGTTGTCCCTGGGAGGGCATTTTATCCTTGTCAATTCAGTGCTACAAAGTCTATCTGTCTTCTGGATGTCTTTGGAGAAGATTCCCTCTTCGATCCTGAAACTTCTCCGTAGGCTTTCCTTCAATTTTCTTTGGAGTGGGAAGAATGATAATCACCGTTTCTACCTGTGCAACTCGGAAACTTTATCTAGACCCATTAAAGCTAGGGGTTGGGGACTCAAAAACCTAGCCATTTTCAACACGGCTCTCCTAGTGAATTCTTTTTGGCGGGAACTTACACATGACATCCTTTGGAATCGAATTATTGTTGATAAATACCTGGGAACCTGCCTCTTATAGACTAGATTAGAAAACCATCGCATTTTCAACAGAGGGTGTCTTCATTTTGGAAGGGTCTGACATTATCATCGAAGGTTATCTTGCATTGGCTTAGATGGAGGCCTGGCATGGGTTCTGATATCTTTCTCAGAAGAGAAAAGATACTTGGTATGGAGGACTGTTCGCTTCTCCCTTCATCGCTTAGAACTCATCTTGCAACTTTCAATATTATGTGTTTAGCTCAAGCGCGAGATTTGTCCCATGTCTTCCCACTGTCGGATTTATGGGTTAACAGTGGTCGTCTAAATCTTAGCGGTGATGCCGCTTTAGATTGGGATGCCTTCACCTATGCACCGAGGAGCGCAAGCATCTCCCTAACCTCAACATCAGATACAAATATTTGGGTGGGTGGAGATGCTTCGGGAGTTACTTCAGTAAAGAATATATACATGGCCCTACTATAGCAGTTGAATTTTGGTGTTGACCTGCTGTGGTTCCAATGATTGTGGAAATGGTTGGTTCCTCTCAAGATAAAATTATTCATTTGGATCTCTGTTAAAGGGAAAGCTCTTACTTGGGAGATGTTGCGGAAGAGAGGTTGAGAAGGTCCTGGTATTTTCAAATTATGTAATCGCTCTTCAGAAGATATCCACCATATCTTAATCCACTGCCATTTTACGAGGGTTGTCTGGCATCACCTGACCACCCATTTTTCTCTCGACTTACAATGGAAAGGCGCCTCAGTCTGGGATTGTTTTATGTTGTGGTCAATGGAGAAATCTTCCCCTGTCGGCTTGGCTGCTCATGCATGCTGACAGATTTGGATTGAAAGGAATAAGGTGATCTTTGATGACCGTGCTCCCTCCTTACTTTCTGTAGTTCATAGAATCTTGTCATCTTTTTCCTGGCAGCCTTCCTCTATTAAAGCTCTTCCAATCCAAGTCTGTGAGTTTACTGAGGAGGAGGGCTTCACCTTCGCATGCTTTGATCGAGCAGCTCAGTCCAATGGATTATGTTGTGGGGCCAGAGGAATTTTCAAGTCTCATCCATCGAGAGTTACCAAGTGGTTCATCAACTGCGGAGTGGGATCAAATACTAAAGCGGAACTGATGGGTTTATGGGATACCCTCACTCTGGCAACTTTCTGGTCAACTAATCAATTACAAATCCTTGACGATTTGAGGGTCATATCTATTGAAACTCAACACAATGAATATTGAATGCTGGAAACAAAAAACGATGGAATTGGCAAAAAATATCAAAGATCTCATCATTCATCATATCTATAGAGTTCACAATAAAGAAGTCGATGCTCTCTCTAAAAGGGATCTAACTGAAGTCAAAGGAAGGCTATCGATATACCACTCGGACAGTGGAAAGGAAATCCAGCCCTCTTGCATTAATATCTTCGAATTGCCAATAAACATGTAGACACAAGACTCAAAAAGTGTTACACCCACATCTACTTGTATTCCCATAACTTATCAATCGAATTAAGGTAAAGAACAGATAGTGGGACAATACCCTTAAAAACAGATCATATTAAACAAACATAAATAAATAATTTGTTGACAGAAAATTGGAATACACATAGAAAAAAAATGATATATCAACACACTACTCAATTTAGAAGTAAGACCAAGACACAAACTACTCAATGATATCTCACTTAAAAATTATTATTGTTTACTATTTGTAATCTATTTTTTTCTTAACATGTATCAAAATCATAGAATACATACCTCTCTTATTTGTGCTATAACATTTTCCGGGCTTAAGAATTACTCAAATGAGTTATATGACACAAACGATGAGAGCAATACCTACCATCTAAAAAATTAATGTTTTGCTCATTTTCAGACCCTTTTAGCGTGCATGAACAAAAGACATGGTAATTTCAGGAATATGTTGACTTTGATAATTTTTTAAAAATATAAAATTAATATTAAAATTTTCAAAAAATACGCGACACAAGAAAAAAAGGTTCTCTACAAGTATACAAGTTTTTGGAACAAAATTCCATTGTTAAAACACTCAACAATTGCACGAACACAAATTTATACCTTATATTTTGTTGGAAAAATAGGATACCACTTTTAGAAAAAAAACAAATTTGACCTAGTTATTCACAATCTCAATGAATACAAGTTTTATATTCGGAAAGATAATTCAATTTTCTACATTTCATCTTCTTACACCATATTCAAATTCATTGTAAAAGTACCTTGAATAATCCTTGAAGTTAACAGATTGATGTTTTTCTAGGTTTGCATTGCCACTAACTCGTCCTAAAAGACCATCAATATCTTCCACTCACCCATGAATCTTTTTCATAAGACGAGATTATAATTTAGAGGGTCGTTAATGACCTCAATATCAAAACAAATGTATTTTCCTCCCATGTTCATGGGACAGTTCTTGTAAATGCCTTGAGGTTGGGAAGGTCGACCATCATATGCTTGAAGGGAGGTTGTAGATCAATCAAGGGTGGGGGAGCCTAAATGTTTCCAAACTTGAGTAGAAATGACACATGTCGTTGTACCTTCATCTATAATGCACCAATGAATGTTCTATTTGATTATGGTAACTTAGATTTGGAAAGTGAGGAGTGTGGAAATCAGAAAGGTTCAGGTTGGTCAATATAAAAGGTGATCATATGATGATGTGAGGGATCAACAACGCCAAGAGTGGAAATAAAATCCTTGGGCATGTCTAAAGGACCTCGATGGGCATCATGACACCGGGAGACTGAGCTAGTTCATCGATAATTCTATAATGATGAGTTTCTTTCCCATGTAGGTTAACAACATTCCATCATAATGGAAGCTTGGGAACCTTGGAAGGGATGTTCGTGTATGGGCGAGGAATATTCAAAGGTACAGTGGTGGACAAAGGACGATTAAGTGGTGTAGTCGATTATGTCTTAGTGAATCGAGTAGCTAAATTCACATCAGCTGGATCCAAAAGAAGGATAGGTTCCATTACCAAAATGGTGGGGGAAAGGGGTAGGTCAAGAAGGAGGGGAGATGGAAGTAAACACACACCCCTCAATTGAAAAATGATTATGCAACACAATCGATTATGATGAGGATGGAGAGGAAGGTTAGGCATTAGTTGTATAAATAATCTTAGTGGCTTCATCGGTTCGTGGAGATGGGTGAAATATCCACTCTAAAATTTGAATGTTTCAAAACTTCTCTCACAATTTATTTCAAGAAAGTTCAAGCAGATTATGTGTAATTATGGAAACCTACACAATGAGATAATAATATATTGATAGACCAACAAGTTGAAGGCAAATAACTT
>ML783926.1:1139469-1166384 GCA_009831015.1 Picea engelmannii | reverse complement strand
CTTTGGATGATCTTGTTCCATTTGAGCTTGCATATTTGGCTCCATCTTTGGCTCTGAATAGAGAACAATTTCTAATTGTGTGTCTAGCAGGACTTGGACATGTGGAACCTGGGGAAAATTGGACTATATTGGAATGATGGTGTTTGCAGTCATAACAGAGGGGACTTTAGACTTTGGCAGTCATAACCGAGGGGACTTCCAACGGTACCTGCAACTGAAACAAAAATATTAGCAGATAATGGCTATGGCTGGGTAGATGGATGGATCAGTGAGTGGGGGGAAATTGTCTGGTGCGTGGAGAGAGTGAACAGTGTGCAAATGGCGGGACATAGGTTACTTTTGAGTGAACGGGTATCCGTTGGGCGTGGGGGACAGGTCAGCAGGCTAATGGTTATGTAGTCTGTAATAAATTGCCAACGGATCCTTAGGAATGTGAGGAGGCAAGAGAAGGACATATGACGTGTGTACCCGGGTGATGTGGAGGATGATGATTGGGGGATAAGAGAGGGAGACATGACCTATAACGGGTGGACGGTTAAGACAGGCGAAGATGGATATTGAGATGTGACATCATGAGGTGGTGGTAGTCTGTCAGAAGGGAAGAGGTGCGGCCCAATAGATTAGCGACATGTTGGGATGGGGCCCACTGGGAACAGACGACTCATTCCAGACCCCAATGACTTCCATGGGTGTTGTCTATTCCTTCTCCTTTACAAACCTTTCCAGCTCTTCTTCCATCTCCCTTAACTGCGCATTCTGCTCCATGATCAACTTGAGCATCTCATCCTTCTCACCTTATGTCTCAACAAACTCCTTAGCTTGTGCATCCTCTGTGGCTGACAATTTTATTTGTTTTCTCAAAGATGCTATATCAACGTTCTTTTTCTTTAGCAACTCCTCTGTTCCTTTCACATTCGAGGGATCATACCCGATCTTGGCTACCAATTCCTCTAAGGATTTAATCCTGTTATCCTTTGCAAAAGAGGATATCTTTTCCAGTTTCAACTGGGTCTGAACATTGTTTAGAGCTACCTGTAATTTTGCAGCTGTAGAGGAAGCATGGGCCAAAGTGGAAAAAACCATTTCTCCAGTCCATCTATGCAGATCCATCTGATCAGCTGGATGAACTTGTTTGGTATCAAACACATGGGTTGACCTTTTGTAGTCAGTGATTTCTTTGGGTTGTGGTACCTCTGCCTGTAGAAATGCCAGATGCATTCTTCATTTTTCTGTGTCAAAAGTTGATAACAGTCTGTGTTGTGCTGTGGATGTTTGCTTCCAGAACTGAGCATAGGTGATATTGGTCAGTGTCTGGTTTTTCTTCTTAATTAGATCATATTTTTCAAAGATGTTTAGCTTTGCGGATCCCCGTGGAATTTGGGTGGCCACAGTTATATCAGTCTGCTTCTTTAAAGAAGAAGTAGACGTTGTCCGACAACTGATTGAAGGAATTGGTGTACCTTCTCCCATAGCCCCTTTGGTAGATTGAGTATCTTCCTCACCAGACCTGGGAATAGTATGAATGGTATTAGGCTTTTTACTGTGTAAATGAAAATCCTCCGCTGATACTTTTGTGACCGAAAGAGAGGTATCTCTCCTTGGTATTTTTTCCTTTGGCACTGGTGGAGTGGTAGTCTGTGAGGTCAGGATTAAGGATTAAGGATTAAGGTGTTCTCTTCCCACTGTGTCTAATTTACATACTTCTCAATTTCTGGTTTGAGTGTGTGAGCATACTGTGCAATTTTGTTTTTAACTCTCATTTATGTGATGATTCCACTTGGATCATATTGCCAAATGAAACTGGTGTTGAATTTGATTTCCTTTAATATCTTTTCTGCCTCTTCTCCAACGGCTCGACTATTGCAGATAAAAGGTCCTATCTGCCCCTTAATCCTCAGTTGTTGTTTTTTCTTCAGAGATAGAAAGTGAATATCATCTGAATTTATCATCTGGTGAATATACTCCAGTGCAAATATCCACACGGGAAAATATTTGGGAAATTTCTATGGAGCTAACTCACATCCATACACTCCGATCTTTGTGTGATCTTGATAAAGGAATTGGTCTCCCGTCTTTGCGAGGTCTGAGAGGTGTAAGATTCTATGGATCTCATCACTTATCCTTGGCTCTGGTCTCCCATTGAGCATTCTCACCACCAGATGATAAAACCTCTCGATAAACTGTTTAAAATTGAACTCCGTGGAGTTTCTTCTGAGAAGTGAAGTCCATAGGGTTACTACCTACGATTTTTGTCCTGGTCCATTTTCTGCATAAGGAAAGAGAATTTATCTGCTTGATAAAACATGAACATGTATGCCAGTATCGAGGAATACCGAAACATGCCCTTTGAGGCGAATTTAGAAAGCTGGTCATGGATGTTCTCTGCCAGGAAAGTGCTGTAGTCAAACTGGATCATGGCCTTTTCCTCAACAGAGAAAACAGATAGGAACCCCAATATAGGTTCATCTACCCATTCATCTGAAAAGTATCCAAGTAGACAACAAAGTGATGAAATCACTTGGTTTCCCTTTTCTGAGAACAGGGAGGAATGATACGGGGGATTTTTTTGGGGAGCTAAGCATCCCGTGGGAGGAAAAGCTCAAAGATCTGGGCTCTTTGAGGAAAAGACAGGTTCTGGTATAACTCTGTTAGGATTTCAAGGTTGAAAGGGGAGGCAGATTCAACTCTAGATATATGCATGATTTGATCAATGGCCTCTAGTGTGATAAAGAAAAGAGTTTCTCCAGATGAAGAAACTATGTCTCTCTGGTCGGGGAGGTAATGAGCTTGACACTTGAGGGCGAATTCGGGGAAATGATGGACCTGGGGAAAGAGATACAGGGGGAAATTTGACTCCCAGAGCCCAAACTCATCGCTTTTATCTAGGATTGTGTCTTTAAACCATTATTGCAATTCTACGAAATCGAATTTGCACTTGGTCTCTGAGATTAGATAATATTTGTCTGCTAATGGAATCCAGTCGAGATCGACAGGAGGGGGGAGGAATGGATTCTCCTTGACCTCTGCTTTTTTAGACTTTGGCACCATCACTTCCAACGGTACCTGCAACTGAAACAAAAATGTTAGCGGATAATGGCTATGGATGGGTAGATGGCTAGATCAATTGGGGGGGGGGGATTGTCTGGTGCGCGGAGATAGTGAATAGTATGCAAATGGCGGGACATGGGTTACTTTTGAGTGAACGGGTATCCATTGGGCGCGGGGGACAGGTCATCATGCTAACGAATATGTAGCCTGTAATAAATTGCCAATGGATCCTTAGGAATGTGAGGAGGCTGGAGAAGGATGTATGACGTGTGTACCCGAGTGATGGGGAGGATGATGATTGGGGGATAAGAGAGGGAGACATGACCTGTAACGGGTAGACGAATAAGACAGGCGGAGATGGATATTGAGATGTGACATCATGAGGTGGTGGCGGTATGTCAGAAGGGAATAGGTGCGACGCAATAGATTAGCGACACGTTGGGATGGGGCCCGCTGGGAGCATACGCCTCATTCTAGACCCCAATGACTTCCATGGGTGTTTTCTGTTCCTTCTCCTTTACCAACCTTTCCATCTCTGCTTCTATCTCCCTTAATCGCGCGTTCTTCTCCATGATAAACTTGAGCATCTCATCCTTCTCACCTTCTGTCTCAATGATCTCCTTAGCTTGTGCATCCTCTGTGGGTGGAAATTTTAGTTGTTTTCTTAGAGATGCTGTATCAATGTTCTTTTTCTTTAGCAAGTCCTCTGTTCCTTTCACATTCGAGGGATCATACCTGATCTTGACTACCAATTCGTCTAAGTATTTTATCTTGTTATCCTTCGCAAAAGAGGATATCTTTTCCAGTTTCAACTGGGTTTGAACATTGTTTAGAGCTACCTGTAATTTTGCAGCTGTAGAGGAAGCATGGGCCAAAGTGGAAAAAACCATTTCTCCAGTCTGTCTATGCAGATCCATCTGATCAGTGGGATGAAATTGTTTGGTATCAAACACAAGGGTTGACCTTTTGTAGTTAGTGATTTCTTTGGGTTGAGGTACCTGTGCCTGCAAAAATGCCAAATGCATTCTTCCTTTTTCTGTGTCGAAAGTTGATAACAGTTTGTGTTGTGCTGTGGATGTTTGCTTCCATAACTGAGCATAGGTGCTATTGGTCAGTGTCTGGTTTTTCTTCTTAATCAGATCATATTTTTCAAAGATGTTCAGCTTTGCGGATCCCTGTGGAATTTGGGTGGCCATAGTTATATCAGTCTGCTTCTTTGAAGAAGAAGTAGATGTTGTCTGACAACTGATTGAAGGAATTGGTGTACCTTCTCCCTTAGCCCCTTTGGCAGACTGAGTATCTTCTTCACCAGACTTGGAAATAATATGAATGGTCTTAGGATTTTTATTGTGTAAATGAAAATCCTCCGTTGATACTTCAGTGACCGAAAGAGAGGTATCTTTCCTTGGTATTTTTTCCTTTGGCACTGGTGGAGTGTTAGACTGTGAGGTCAGGATTAAGGAAGACTGTTGTTCAGTGTCTTCCAAGGTGTTCTCTTCCCACTGTGTCTGATTTACATACTTCTCAATTTCCGGTTTGAGTGTGTGAGCATACTGTGCAATTTTGTTTTTATCTCTCATTTATGCGATGATTCCACTTGGATCATATTGCCAAATGAAACTGGTGCTGAATTTCATTTCCTTTAATATCTTTTTTGCCTCTTCTCCAACGGCTTGACTATTGTAGATAAAAGGTCCTATCTGCCCCTTAATCCTCAACTGCTGTTTTTTTTCCAGAGATACAAAGTGAATATCATCTGAATTTATCATCTGGCGAATATACTCCAGTGCAAATATCCACACGGGAAAATATTTGGGCAATTTGTATGGAGCTAACTCACATCCATACACTCTGATCTTTGTGTGATCTTGATAATGGAACCGGTCTCCCGTCTTTGCGAGGTCCAAGAGGTGTAATATTTTCTGGATCTCTTCATTTATCCTTGGCTCTGGTCTCCCACTGAGCATGATCACCACCGGATGATAAAACATCTTGATAAACTGTTTAAAACTGAACTCCATGGAGTTTCTTCTGAGAAGTGAAGTCCATAGGGTTACTGCCTGCGGTTTTCCATGCTGGTCCATTTTTTGCATAGGGACGGAGAATTTATCTTCTTGATAAAACATGAACATGTATGCCAGTATCGAGGAATACTAGAACATGCCCTCTGTGGCGAATTTAGAAAGCTGATCATGGATGTTCTCTACCAGGAAAGTGCTGTAGTCAAACTGGATGGTGGCCTTTTCCTTAGCAGAGAAAATAGATAGGAACTCCAATATAGGTTCATCTACCCATTCATCTGAAAAGTAGCCAAGTAGACAATGAAGCGATGAAATCACTTGGTTTCCCTTTTTTGAGAACAAGGAGGAATGATACGGGGGATTTTTCTTATGGAGCTGAGCATCCCGTGGGAGGAAAAGCTCAAAGATCTGGGCTCTTTGAGGAAAAGATAGGTTCGGGTATAACTCTATTAGGATTTCAAGGTTGAAAGGGGAGGCATATTCGGCTCTAGATATCTGCATTATCTGATCAATGGCCTTTGGTGTGATAAAGAAAAGAGTTTCTCTGGATGAAGAAACTATGGCTCTCTGGTCGAGGAGGTAATGAGCTTGACACTTGAGGGCGAATTTGGGGAAATGATGGACCTGGGGAAAGAGATACATGGGAAAATTTGACTCCCATAGCCCAAAATCATCACTTTGATCTAGGAATGTGTCTTTAAACCATGACTGCAGTTCTGCGAAATCGAATTCACACCTAGTCTCTGAGATCAGACAATCTTTGTTTGCTAATGAAATCTGGTCTAGATCGACGGGAGGGGGGAAGAATGGATTCTCCTAGACCTTTGTTTTTTTAGACTTTGGCGCCATCGCTTCCAACGGTACCTGCAACTGAAACAAAAATGTTAGCGGATAATGGCTATCCCTGGGTAGATGGCTGGATCAGTGAGGGGGGGAAATTGTCTGGTGCGTAGAGAGAGTGAACAGTGTGTAAATGGCAAGACATGGGTTACTTTTGTGTGAACGGGTATCTGTTGGGCACGGGGGACAGGTCAGTAGGCTAATGGATATGTAGCCTGTAATAAATTTCCAGTGGGTCCTTAGGAATGTGAGGAGGCAAGAGAAGGATGTATGACTTGTGTACCCGGGTGATGTGGAGGATGATGATTGGGGATAAGAGAGGGAGACATGACCTGTAACGGGTGGATGGATAAGATAGGCGGAGATGGATATTGAGATGTGACATCTTGAGGTGGTGGCGGTATGTTAGAAGGGAAGAGGTGCGATGCAATAGATTAGCGACACGTTGGGATGGGGCTCGCTGGGAACATACGCCTCATTCCAGACCCCAATGACTTCCATGGGTGTTGTCTGTTCCTTCTCCTTTACCAAACTTTCCATCTCTGCTTCCATCTCCCTTAACCACGCATTCTGCTCCATGATAAACTTGAGCATCTCATCCTTCTCACCTTCTGTTTCAGTGATCTCCTTAGCTTGTGCATCCTCCGTGGTTGGAAATTTTAGTTGTTTTCTCAGAGCTTCTATATCAATGTTCTTTTTCTTTAGCAACTCCTCTGTTCCTTTCACATTCAAGGGATCATACCCGATCTTGACTACCATTTCCTCTAAGGATTTTATCCTATTATCCTTTGCAAAAGAGGATATTTTTCCAGTTTCAACTGGGTCTGAACATTGTTTAGAGCTACCTGTAATTTTGCAGCTGTAGAGGAAGCATGGGCCAAAGTGGAAAAAACCATTTCTCCAGTCTGTTTGTGAAGATCCATCTGATCAGCTGGATGAACTTGTTTGGTATCAAACACAAGGGTTGACCTTTTGTAGTCAGTGATTTCTTTGTGTCGAGGTACCTGTGCTTGCAGAAATGAAAGATGCATTCTTCCTTTTTCTGTGTCGAAAGATGATAATAGTCTGTGTTGTGCTGTGGATGTTTTCTTCCAGAACTGAGCATAGGTGCTATTGGTCAGTGTCTGGTTTTTCTTCTTAATCAGATCATATTTTTCAAAGATATTAAGCTTTGTGGATCCCTGTGGAACTTGGGTGGCCACAATTATATCAGTTTGCTTCTTTGAAGAAGAAGTAGACGTTGTCTGACAGATGATTGAAGGAATTGGTGTACCTTCTCCCTTACCCCCTTTGGCAGACTGAGTATCTTCCTCACTAGACCTGAGAATAGTATGAGTTGTCTTAGGATTTTTACTGTGTAAATGAAAATTCTCCGCTGATACTTCAGTGACCGAAAGAGAGGTATCTTTCCTTGGTCTTTTTTCTTTTGGCACGATGGAGTGGTAGTCTGTGAGGTTAGGATTAAGCAAGACTTCTGTTCAATGTCTTCCAAGGTGTTCTCTTCCCACTGTGTCTGATTTACATACTTCTCAATTTTCGGTTTGAGTGTGTGAGCATACTGTGCCCTTTTGTTTTTATCTCTCATTTCCGCGATGATTCCACTTGGATCATATTGCCAAATGAAACTGGTGCTGAATTTTGTTTCCTTTAATATATTTTCTGCCTCTTCTCCAGCGGCTCGACTATTGTAGATAAAAGGTCCTATATGCCCCTTAATCCTCAGCTGCTGTTTTTTCTTCAGAGATACAAAGTGAATATCATATGAATTTATCATCTGGCAAATATACTCCAGTGCAAATATCCGCATAGGCAAATATTTGGGTTACTTTTATGGAGCTAACTCACATCCATACACTCTGATCTCTGTGTGATCTTGATAAAGGAACTAGTCTCCCATCTTTGCAAGGTCTGAGAGGTGTAAGATTCTCTGGATCTCTTCATTTATCCTTGGCTTTGGTCTCCTATTGAGCATGCTCACCACCGGATGATAAAACATCTCGATAAACTGTTTAAAACTGAACTACATGGAGTTTCTTCTGAGAAGTGAAGTCCATAGGGTTACTGCTTGCGGTTTTCCATCTTGGTCCATTTTTTGCATAAGTAAGGAGAATTTATTTGCTTGATAAAACATGAACATGTATGCCAGTATTGAGGAATAATGAAACATGCCCTCAGTGGTGAATTTAGAAAGCTGATCGTGGATGTTCTTTGCCAGGAAAGTGTTGTAGTCAAACTGGATGGTGGCCTTTTCCTCAACAGAGAAAATAGATAGGAACCCCAATATAGGTTCATCTACCCATTCGTTTGAGAAGTAGCCAAGTAGACAACAAAGTGATGAAATCACTTGGTTTCCCTTTTCTGAGAACAAGGAGGAATGATACGGGGGATTTTTCTTGGGGAGCTGAGCGAACCATCAAGGAAGTGTTAGTCCAGTGGAAAGATACAACCCCAACAGATGCCACTTGGGAACCAACTACCATTATGCAAAAATTTCCACATCTCAAGGCTTGAGGACAAGGCTGTTTTTAAGGGGGAGGACATGTTAGGGACCTAACCCCTCATGTAGGTAGAATAATATATTTCGATGTATTAAAGGTCAATATTAATAAGGCTGAGCAAAAAGGAAGAATAAGTCGAATGTAAGAAGACCTAATAGAAGCTTCTGCTTCTAGAAGGATCTTCCTCTAGATGGTTCTTTTGATAGACATATTTAGTATAAATAGGAGTCAAGGGTATGAGAACTTTTTCCTTGGATATTATTGTAATAGAGCTCTGCTCGACTGGATTTTTCCCCCTCGAAGAGGCAAGTGAACATTACTCTTAGTAATCAAAGTGCTCTTTCTGGTGTTATTCTGGTATCATTTTGGTATTATTGTGGTGTTGTTCTGGTTATATTGTTGTTCATCTGCCATTTCTAGCATTTTATTTCTGTTCTGCATACTTTTTATATCTGGAATATTACAATGAAAGGGAGCTATGTGTGAAGCCCAGGATATTAGTAATGTGAAGTTGGATAAGGAGAAAAGCGTTAAAAAACAAGATCTAAGGTTTGTCTTGATTGATGTCCCTTCCTGAAGCATCACAAAAGGTTTGAAGGATATAGAGGATCCGATGTGCTTCTCAAACCATTGGGGAACCCAACATTAAGGTATCATCAACAAAATGGCTGTGGAAGACTGGAGGATCAATGTCATGTAGGGGTAGCCCTGCTAAATACCTGTCAATAATGGATGCTTTGATGAAGCGTCTTAGACCTTCTGCCATGATGATGAAAAGGAAGGGGGACATGGGATCCCCTTACCATATGCCATGAGTGGGCGAGAAGGGGCGGGAGGGAACACCATTGATTAGGATAGAGAAGAAAGCAGAGGAAGTGAGGTTGAGGATCCAATCTACCGAGGCAGGTGCAAAACCAAAAGCAAGAAGAACATATTTCATGTAAGCCCAACTTATTTTGTCAAAAGATTTAGAGAGATCTAACTTTAATAACATACCTGGAGTACCGGTACTTTGAAGAGAGTGGATAACTTCATGAGTGAGGATGACGATATTAAGAATTTTCCTACCTTCAACATATCCCGACTGCTCGGGAGAAATGATGAAGGGAAGGAGGGGTTTAAGGTGTCGGGCAATCACCTTCGTTAAAAGCTTATAGATTACATTGCAGATAGAAATTGGCCTGAACTGTTTAGGGTGAGTAACTCGCTCTTCTTTTGGGATAAGGGTAAGGAAGGTTGCATTGAGTGCAGGGAGAGCCTAACCAGAAATTTGAGAGTCTTCAATGATTTCCCATACTTCCTCCCGAATCATGTGCTAATAGTAGTGAAACAAATCCGCTTTGAAGTCGTCGGGACTAGGAGCTTTTCCTTCCTGAGTGTCTTGAAGAGCCAGGTTTACTTCTTCAATTGTGATTGGACTAAAAAAGGAATTAGGTTCCTGATTTATGTTGATTGGAATGTGCTGAGTAATTTTTTCAATGGCTGGAGATCGGTCTCCTGGGGGTTCGGATAACAGATCTTGATAATAGGACACCAGTTCCTGCTCAAGGTCTTCATGAGTTTGGATCATTTGACCTTGCTCCATGACAAGGTGCGAGATGCAGTTGATATGTCTACGCTAGATTTTCGATCTATGGAAGAACTTGGTGTTTCATTACCCCTCTTGAAGCCATTGTATCTTGGATTTTTTCCTCCACAGGGTCTCCTCTTGTGAATGCCTTTCATCCAACTTTTGTTTGATTAATGCTTCCTTCTCTTTGAGTTGCTCTGTGAGGCTTTGATTCTTGATTTGGATCTGAAGTAGCCTCATTCGGTCATTCAAATTCCTTTGGGCTTTGAAAATATTACCAATTTTTGTTTGTTCCAAAGCTTGAGGCATTGTTTAAATTTTTTTAGTCTTTGCTAAAACCGATACATTTTGGAACCATCAGGGATGGTCGCTTCTTGCGACCAAATGGGGGCCATGGTTTGGAATTCTGAATGATTGATCCATAAACGCTCGAATCTGAAAGGCTTTATCCTGGAGAGCCAAGGATATCCAACCAGAGTTGAATGGGCCAATGATTAGATCCGTAGGTGTCTAGGATACTAGCTTCTAGCGAGAGTCCATCCATCAAGAGGGATTATGAAATTAGGAAGTGGTCTAGATGGCACATGACCTATTTGGACCCTGAGCACTTGTTCGACCAGGTAAATAGGCCTTTTTTGGTTTCAAGGTCAATGAGACAAAGCTTATCAATTAAGGATTGAAAGTGCCTACTTTCCACCTCGAGTATACATATCCCTCCTCTTTTCTCTTCTAGGTTGCAGATCATATTGAAATCACCACCTAGTATCCATATACAATCGTTGGTGAGGGTGGGAAGCTAGTCCAAATTATGAATGAAGGTTAGCTTGTCCTTCTAAGTAGTGGGGCCATAAACATTTGTAATGAATCTTTGCCTATTGGAGCAACCATAGACAATAATGTTGCAACAACTAAGATCACAAGAAGAAACACCATGCACAAGAACATAAGAAGTATCCTGGGAAACCCTTCTCAACAAGGGAAGAAAATCCAGCCAAACCCTTTGCTATATTCTTAAAGAGAAAGAACTTCACCACCATGAAAGACCTAGCACACAAGAGGGTTCTTCAAACCCTAAAAATCTAGCGCCCAAGAGGGGTGCGCCCTTTTTCCAAAGAAGTGTACTTGCTGAAATTTCCAAACACACAAGAAAGATATGATTCCACAATGGGGAATTTCCCTTTACTTGTATTAGACTTGTCCTATCAACTGAAGTGTTTATTGGCTCAACAGGGCCGACCTGTCTAAGTCATATTATAATTATAATTATAATAATTAATATTATCCATATTAATTATCTTTTATATTTATTATTAATCACATTGAGGTAGGGTCGACCTGTACCCTTTACATTAAAATTAGGGTTACATGCAAGTCTAACTCTTGAATAATATATAACAAAGGATCTGATACACCCACTACTGCTCATCCACTAGGGGCACATCCATAGGGATGTCATATCTCTGGTTCACTGCATTACACAGAAGAACGAACTATTCACACATTCCAAGTATGGTACTCAAGGCCACAGAGTTTTGTTTCCTACTGCATTAGGAAACCATGGAAATATTCATGATAAACATTAGCCGGATGTGATTTTCCGGTTCACTGTACTTTCTACTCAATTTAAATTGGCATATCCTGCACACTCAAGTTCACACTGGAGGCATATCTTAGGCCATATCTTGCATATATATCTCAATACATGTTTTGCTGTTGTCCAGTGAGCCTGTCTCGGTTGACTCATGAAATGACTAAGCACATTCACTGCATGGCATGAATCAAGTCTGGTGTTAACCAGATACATCAGTGATCTAATCAGCTATGGATCAGTCTCGTCTGGATCATCATCAATATTTTTCTTTAAATAATTTCACTGTATATTTTCCTTGACTCAGGAAAATCTCATCGGTCCTCTGTCATACTTATTGTCCCAAGAAGTAGTGCATCATACTCAAATTCTTCATCTCAAATTCAGAAGTCAAGGATTACTTGTATCCAAAAACAAGGCTTTCTGAATGAGTCATCAGGATCAGGTTCTCATCACCAACACTGTAGTGATATAGGTTTGGATCAACAACACTCTTGCTGAAATCCAAACGCATCAAGAATCTATCTCTCTGATATAGTTTCCAACTCATGGATGATAGTACAAATGGAAGTGTATTGGGTTCACTAGATCAAGTGTCTCATCATAGACAACTCCCTCTGTTTGTGAGAAACCTCTGGCTATAAATTTCGTTTTTTATTTCTCAACACTTCCATCAGTTGTATGCTTGATCTTATAGATCCACTTGGAAGTTACCATTGACTTCTCTTCTGGTCGCTGAATAATGTCTTATACATCATTCTTAAAGATATACTGGTATTCTTCTGTTATGGCATATTTCCATACTTGTTCTCATGTTGTTTCTCTAAGACCAAGAATCTCAACATTAGTGAAGTGGCTCATGACTGAAGGATAGCTTGAAAATCTCTTTTTCTTTCTTGGGATGTGCCTTGAGAGACTTGCATGTTTCTCTGCCTCTTGTAGAGTGAGTCTAGGTATGCCTTTTATGCCCTACTGCAATATCTCTGAACATATCAATTGGAGCAAATGGATCAACTGAAATAATGTGTGTCTCCCTCTAAAATGTTGAAGGGGGAGAAGGTATTGTTTCAATGTCAATCTCCATCTGAGATTCTATGGGTCTTTGAAAGACTATCTCCTTTTCAAGGACATTGTTTCTGCTTGTCTCAATTTCTCTATGACCAGGGATGTCGATCTGGAATTTCTTTGAAGATTCAATGTATCCTTTCATTCTAAAGGATCTAGCTTGGACTTCTTCTCTTTCGGTACATGAAAATACACTGGGCACCCAAATGACCAGAAGTGTTCAATCTCAAGCTTCATTCCGGTGAAGAATTCTTTGAGAGTTATGTTTTTTTTTTTTTAAAGTCCGGTGAAGACTCTTGTTATGCACATATACTGTGTCATGCACGCTTCTTCCCATGGAATCCTAGAAAGATTCTGATCATGAATTGTAGCATTGGTTGTCTCAATGATGGTTCTATTCTTCCTCTTTCTCAAATAGTTTTGGCTCCCTCCGAGTCAAGTGGATCCCTCTGAGGGATAAGCATCTTATTTTCTTGTTAACCTATTTGGAACAAGAAAACAAAAAGAACCAACACAAGAATATCTCCTAAAGGAGAATAATGAGTACATCTCTAGAATCAAAACAATTTAAAGAAATTTGTCACAACTACTACACCTACTTGTAATGTAGCAAACTTTTAGAAATATAGGTTAGAGGAATGACAATTACAACAATCAAACCTGGAGTCTTCACTTCAAGTGTTTTTTCATCTGAATGCACTGAGATCCTTCTGGATCCACGACTTCAATAAAAGGTTCCTTCGTCCTGCAATTACCCTCACGACAATGATACAAATAATATATACAAGTGCATACCTGAGGATGCTGATATGATTTTCTCCAATGGCTCTTGGCCGATCTCTATCCTCTGAGATCTTTATGATGAAGATAGTCACGTTGTCATATTTGTTATTTTGAAGCTGGCCTTTCAATGTAAGGGCTTGAGTAAGTGATTTGCTTCCTTGTCCCGACGTCATCTTTCTTCCATTCATTGATAGCTGTCTCTGGTAAACCCTTTTGAATTACCCACAATAATTCTTCCTCTGAAGTCTTGTCTTCCAAGAACTTTAAGTTGCTTGATCCATCAAGCTTATCTTCCATCATAGTTTTTGTTCATCCTAATTTTAAATTCTTCACAACCCTTTGTCAACTAGGCTAGAAAACCTAACGGCTAGGCCATGCTAGCACTTTTAGGTTTTATTGGACTTATGATTGCCAACAATAATCCTTTGAAAGATAGGAGAACACTGGTGAGATGAAGAGCTCCTTCAATGAGTTTGCAAAAACCCTAATGCTGAAATTCCTGCAGAAATTAGTGAAACCCTAGGGCCAAAAAATTCAAAATGATCAGAATGTCACCCTGAGAGTCCCTGGAGATGCACTAGAGGAGGCCATACTCTCCTATGCCAAAATTAGCCCCAACGTTCAAGTGTTAAAGGGATGAAACACCTCATAAAGGAAGGCCGTACAAATTTTCTTGAAACCTTAGGAGGGTCGTACGGTTCTGTAGAAAAGAGAGGAGACTGGTAGATGCTTGTGCAATGGGTTCTTCAAGACCTATGCTCTGAAACCATTTTGATTTATCAATAAGATAGGTTAAGCATGAATTTCATTCCATTTTTTCATTTAACTTAACCATAGACAATAATGTTGCAACAACCAAGATCACAAGAAGAAACACCATGCACAAGAACACAAGAAGTATCTTGGGAAACCCTTCTCAATAAGGGAAGAAAACCCATCCAAATCCTTTTCTATATTCTTCAAGAAGAAGACCTTCACCACCAAGAAAGACCTAGCACACAAGAGGGTGCTTCAAACCCTAAAACTCTAGCGCCCAAGAGAGGTGTGCCCTTTTCCCAAAGAAGTGTACTTGCTGAAAGTTCCAAACACACAAGAAATATATGATTCCACAATGAATAATTTCCCTTTACTTATATTAGACTTGTCCTATCAACTGAAGTGTCTATTGGCTCAACAGGGCTGACCTCTCTAAGTCATATTATAATTATAATTATAATAATTATTATTACAATTAATATTATCCAGATTAATTATCTTTTACATTTATTATTAATCACATTAAGGTAGGGCTGACCTGTACCCTTTACATTACAATTAGGGTTACAGGCAGGTCTGACTCTTGAACAATATAGAACAAAGGATTTGATACACCCACTAGTACTCATCCACTAGGGGCACATCCATAGGGATGTCATATCTCTAGTTCATTTCATTACACAGAAGAACCAGATTTTCACACGTTCACTTGTGCTCGTCCACAGGCACGCCCACTCTACAGATCTTCTTTCTCACTGCCTCTCACAGGAGAATCATCTGGAGTCTTCTCATCAACTTTGTTGCTCAGAGGAGGATAATACATCATCTTCATTTCTGTTCACATGACGATGCACCCAACACTTTTGGATTTCACACGTTCACCTTGTGATCAACCACATGCACGTCTAACTCAACAGATCGCCTTTCCCACTTAATAATCATCTAGAGTTCTTCTCAACTCTCTGAATGGATGAGGTCATCTCTATGTTCCTAGCTCCGTCTCAGGCAGGAACCACATACCCTTCTTAGGGTCTTTCTCTCAGGTTTGTAAGCTGAGAGAAAGACTCACATAACTGCAATGATCCACACCTCACAGGTTTGTAAGCTGAGAGAAAGTCTCACATAACTGCAATGATCCACACCTCATAGGTTTGTAAGCTGGAGAATGTCTCACATAGATGCAATCATCAACATGAACTTCTCCGTCCAGAAGTGTAGAAAGAGGCTGTCTAAGTTGAATAAAAATGGTTCCCCATCAAAGATGCGGTTTTGATCTTCTAGGTTGCGAAAGATGATGGTAAAAAAACCCTTGGAGCCTAACTATAGGTCATAATGTCCTTTGGGTTTCCACCACTGGTGTATCCATTTGACGAGCTCGTGTTCAGAAGGCCATAGGCCTAAGAATTTTCCTACCAGAGAATAATCCCTCATGTATTGTTTTTTTTCTTCGATTCTGGGCGTGATGATCACATATTTTGGTGCTAGTGGTGCTCGAGGGATTCATTTCTCGAGTTCCCAAGGATGCACCACCTTTGCTTGAACTAGTCCTGTATCAATCTCAATTTCTTTGTCTTTAGCTGCGCCTTCGAAGAAAAAATGAGAGCGAAGGTCAGGGGGTGGTTCAAAAGACGATCGACGGAAGCCATTGCTTGAGTTTTCTTGCACCACGACTTGGCTGTATGCGGTGCCTCACGACCCTCCTTCGTTCTGAATCACGATTTTCCCCACCCGGGGCGGCTGAGTGCAACAAAGAGCCAAGCAAAAACCCTAGTTCTTGGCCATTCTTACGACAAGTTTTTTCTTCCCATAATGGAATTTGATCCACAATAGTTCATATAGATGAAATACATTCATATGATTAGATGATTCCTTCAATGTTTCTACATAATAACAAGTTGGTTGTCATGGAGAGTGGTGTTGAACATCTTCATTCACTTTGTAGATGTGTCAAATACATCTTTTGTAATACTTTTGTAGTTTCTTTTGTCATATTAGGCCTATAGTATTTCTGGTTTCTGATGTATGATGAGTTGATTACTAAATACATGATTTTGGATATGAGGAATATTGTAAGAATATTCCTTCAACATTGCCAACAAAATTCCAAGTAGAGAATTGACTTGATTTTTTTGTGTATGTGAAAAGTTGTGGTCCTTTTCTAACTTTATTTATCTTAGTATGAAATATGTAAGAAAATATTGAAAGTTGGAAACTAGTCTAGGTAAGTTTTTCTATTGACTAAAGTGTTTGGACCAACTAAAATTTATAACATCAAGGATATATTATGTAGTTTATCCAAAAATTATTTTAGCTTCCCGCTGCATGAAATTTTTGATGGTTTATCACCTGTTATCATGTTCAAAATGGAAAATCTTATCATCTAATTTTCAATTTCATATCCAAGTTAGTAACATATCATGTTAACAAAATCCCTAACGAGTTTTCTCCACTAACCACTACTTCCACTTGCTCTAGATTGATGGCAATTAGAAATTAGACTGATACCATTAGAATTAGTTATAGGAACCTAGTAATTCAAAGGCGATCGAGATGTGGCTTTTGTTGGTCCATCCCTATTGTTGTTTGGTGCTACTTCAATAGTCTAGGATTATCTTCTTCTTCTTCTTCAAAGAAGTGACACAGATTAGTGAGTACATTGCCTATGTCGATATTCCCAGGTTCTTCTAATTCAGGCTATGTATTTGCAGGTAGAGACAAAGCAACCTCAACCCTGACATAGAGAGTCTCACTCATTGATGCATCCCTCGTGATTGCAGGATGGGTGCAAAACAACTATCTCCTTACACACTGATTGAAAAATGAGTAGAGTAATATAAGGTTTTGGTGAATTCAATAAACAACAACAAAGGAGAAACACACTAGCCAAATACTCAAAACAAATTTTGCATGCGACTCAACATATGCTGCTAGACAAGAATTTTGCATGGGTCTTAGCCTTCGCCGCTGGACACGTAACAAGGGGATATGCCATAAATAGGTGATAAACATGGGGTAAGAAAAAACATTTAATGTTTTTGATTAATGCTAACCTCAAGTATAGAATTAATCTACCTCACCGTAATGCAATGTAAATATATCATCAATTTCCTAAGTTTTAAATGAAACATTTTGCACAAATTGTCCCTTGCCTCGATATGAGACCAAAAAAGACCTCAAAGTTTCTTATTGGATAAACAAAAGTGTTGTAAATATTTGATATGACGATAACAAGTGTTCAATGGAACACGGGGCTAAAACTTTGGGTTAAGCCCCTTTATTTGCATTCCGAAGTACTTAAAAAACAACAAGTCGTTCACAATATTTCCTGCTGCCTTCAGGGATGGACTAATAAGATCCCTTATGATGATAACCAAAATGAAAAAATTCTATTAAATTATGATACTTTTAATAGGTGGTCAATGCAGTAGTGAATGCAAGATAAGTTGCATTTGGCTAGGATAAAATGTGAATAGATAGGAGGATAATACAACCTGCAAGCATAATAGAAATTGACTGAGTACAATTTCACTCATAGAAACCTCTCTTTCTTTTTTATTTTCTTTTTTGACTCATAGAGACCTACATTCACATGTCTTTAAATCCGCTTACTTGAAAATATTTTATAGTAACTCCAATGCCAAAGCTTCAAATTTGAGATAATGCAAACACTCGATCCATGAATTGCCACTTCCCCAAATTGTAGGTGAAGTGGAAGCTTCATGATATTTTTCTCCTAGTTTCGGGGATGTGTTTTCAGAGGTATCATACTAGGATTTCTTCCAAATGGTAGAAACAAAAGTAGATCAACAATAATAACTAATATAAAATTTAGAGCCAATGAGGATTTGTCTTAATGAGAGAGAAATCCAATAATTTATGTTTATGAAAAGTGAAACTTGGAGCATACATTCTCAATTTTTTTTGTCTTACAAAAAATATTTCCCTATCGGAGATAAATTAGAATAGGTTAGGGGTAGCAGGCGTGGGGGGATCCTCATTGATCCAGGAGGAAAAACAAAACTTTCCTATGCATGGGGACTAGGAATATCATCTAATAACCAAGTTGAAGCGTATGCCTTCCTTCAAGGATCACATATGACATTGGAATATCAAATTCATTCCCTTATAATGGTGGGAGACTTAAGCATAATCATTTAGGTGATGAATAAGAAATCCCTTCTGATTGACTATAAGCTCACTTCCATATTGGCTCGAGCCCAACACGAGGTAACTAGATTTCAAAAAATATCCTTCTACCAGGTCTGGAAGGAAAATAATCATTAGGATGACTCTATTGCAAACAATATCATTACTTAAAAATGGCGAGTTTGGGGATAATGGCTCATTAATCTCCCAAATCACATCGTAATCAATTGACATGCACTCAATGGTAAGTGCCAACATTTTAGTAAGCCACATGTCAATCACATGCCAATCCCATTACCAAAGCAAGGTATTAAACACGATGAGACTCGAGCTCCCCTTTCACATACTCAAGCTTGAGGTTATCTGAGAATTTGAAGGTTGGGTTGGTTTATATCCTAGGCAAGGTGATATTATGGAGAGTTCTTGTGCCAGGTGCTAAAAATTCCATGGGAAGCCTCCTAAGCCAATCTTCGCCTAAACAGGTCAGCTACGGTATTCAGGTTGGTTTCACTCTATACTCTAGTGAAGTTGAAGTGTGGTGGTTCTTTTGTAAGGTTGTTTGTTATGAGTGTTTCTAGTGCAATGGAGCCTCAATTCTTGCAAAGTTTGTGTGCATGAGGTTTTGGTTTTCTTGGTCTGGTTCACCTCGGATTGATTAGAGAGATATTTTAAATTGGGAAGACTATCTCTTTGGATATGTTTTTACTCTGTTTATAATTCCTAAGTAATTCTCTTGAAAATTAGAAGTTGCTTTCTAGTTCAGGTGTCAGGGTTTCTGTTCTTTTTTCTTGAGTTCTTTGTTGATTCTTTAAAGGAGGTCTTGGATTTGGCTCTGTGTGTCTATTGGCTTGTTAGGTCCTCGTCTTCCATTTTGGATTGGCTCTCTATATTTGTATTTGTTGAATTTAAAGTAGCTGCAAGAGCCATTCTTCGTGAGGATGGAAAAGACCCTAGCCGAGATCTAGGGCCCCCAGTGCACTCCTGGGGTACTTGGTCTGGGACCAAATAGTCAGTGCCATGGAAAAAGACCCTTGTAAGGGCCCCCAGTAGATGACTAGGGTTCTTGGTCTCGGACCGAGCAGTAAAGACCCCTGAGAGGGCCCCCAGTATATGACTGGGGTTCTTGGTCTGGGACTAAGCAGTTAAAGTCCCTAGATATGTCTAGGGCCCCTGGAGATGTTCCAGGGTACCCATGCCTGGGGCATGGGTTGATCCTTGGTCTTGTACCTTGGTGGATAAGACCCCATAAATGTTCTAGGGCTACCTAGTCTTTGATCAGGTGTTTGTTGGTATATGTCCTTCTTTGAAGGCGGACATGACCACATGAGGGATGTATCCCATATGCAATGATGATAAAATTAAAATGGTCACTTTGAGAAAGAATGGACAAGTATTTCCGCCAAGTCACCCTTCCTAAACCCCCCCTTCACCCTTGCTTATGTTTATTTGGGGTTTTGTTTTGCTTTAGGGGTTAATGAGAAAATATAAATTAAATGTTTTAATTATAACATGTTTAATTGTTATTTTAATTAATATTTTTATTACCCTAACCTAGCCTAAAAAGTATAAATAGAGAACCTACCTCTATCTTTATTACACATTCATTTTGTTCTCTTCTAAAGTGGATGAATCTCTTCTTTGAAGCTACAACCCCTTTGTAACAGTTGTTGAGGTTTCCTGTGGTGATTCGATCCCTCTGTAACCTTCTGTTTTAGCCTAGGTTTTGGCCCCCATAATTATTGCCATCTACTTTTGTTTTTGAGGATGATCCAAGGGTTATAGCAGATCTACCTTATGGTGTGGTTACCTATGACTGAAGCTGCTGTCACCTCTTTCTAGCACAGATCTAAACCTTTCTTTGTGCCATGGTCTCTCTCTAGTGTAGATCTGGTCCTATAATGAGCCGTGGCCTCTATAACATAGGGCTGACCCCTGCCATGCCCTCTTAAGTTCAGAACTATCCCTCCTCATTGAGCCGCGGCCCCTCTAAGTTACCCATAACCTCTGTTCTGTGTGAGGGTTTGGGTCCTTGGATTTTTATGTGTGTGTGAGGGTTTAAGAACAAAACTTGTGTGTGGTGTCTATGTGTTTTTTTCCTCCTGGTGGCAAGAAAGTCCACTCATCTCTTGGCAAGAGATCTAACCTATATGGTAGATCTATGATCCAGAATTTTTTCTGAGCATAATTACAAGTGGTTTTACATCTCCTGTGTGTGGCATGGACTCCTACAAAGGTAAGACTATAAGGTAGGTGACTTGTTCAATTTACTATGGTTTAAGTTGTTATATATCATGATCTAGATATGTTTAATCTTGTTTAGATCTGATCTATGTTAGATCCATAGATTAAATCTTCATCTATTTATCTAGATCAGTCTTTTGCTCAGATCAATTTATCTTCATCTAGATCTGTTATTCCTTGTTTATGAAGTTTGATAAATTGCTCATTATTAGATATGGGTATTAGTTTGAGTTTTGATATGTTTAAAGATCTACATGAGCATTGTAGATTAGATTTGAATACTGTTGATTATTCTAGATCTACTAATCTTAGCTAATATCTAACTCTGCTAGATTAGATCTGAGTGACAGTACCCACTCAGGAATTTGTTGACAATCTAGAATCAATTTATTGTTTCTCTAATTTTAAGCAGTATTGTTTTGTTTACTATTCTGAGAATGAGACTAAGTTGTTATTCTAACTGAAAATTGAAAAAGATAGTTCTGTTCTGCTTTACTTCTTTAATTCTAACATGGTATTAGAGCTTAGGGCGTGAAAAGAGCTCAAGAAGTGTGTAGACTTGAGCCTGCGTAGATCCTACTCTTAGAATATGTTTTGCAGATCAGAAGTAAGCAATGTCCTCCTTTGTGGATCTGAGAAAGGGAACATGATTTCCATAATGATAAGCTACAAGGTAATTGTTTAATGCTCAATTATGCCTTTGGAAATGAATTCGATTTATTGACATTTCCCTAAATTCTATCATTTAGAAAATGACTAGAACAGATTGAACATAAAAGAAAGTTCAATCTCTCTAAATTTAATTGAGCATTGTTAGTCAAGGTCCAAATGAAGAGACCTCATCTAGCATGTATCCTAGCTAGCAGAAAGTTACTCCTTGGAAATTGTTTCTGCATATCTAAACCTTTGAGTCACTAACAGGCTTGGAAAGTTTTTGAAGGTTGTTATCTTTGCATCTTTTTAGCAAAGTGAGATCTGAATGACCGTGGCTATGGCTATGGCTATGATCAAAAGTGCATGCCTAGGTAGCATGATAGTTTTAAGTGAAATTTGATTTGGGTCAAAAGGTTGGAAAGTGCATAACAAGATATAAGCACATCCTTATCACAATACTAGATTGTCACTTTGATGCATGCTAAGGTTGACCACTGTAACATGCATGTTCATACTAACACTCTACTATGATTAGCTTCTCATAAGCATGACTTCTCTAATTATCGACATAGTCCATCTCCAACTCCATTTGGGATCAAGCCTCTTTGCCTCTGCTTTATCAAAGCCCTTTCACCACACCATGCTGGGACTACCTCTATGACAAGAAGATATCCATTACACTTTTTATTTGGACTGATTGATATGGAGAGGATAGTGAAAGACTATCTTGTTTATTACACTTGTGAGATGCAAGTTTGGGTGCCAAAGAAAACATGTTTGGATCTTTGGTGGAGTGATCAATGCTAGTTGGTGAGTGTCCTTGTTAGGAGTTTTGACTAAAATTAGAATGATAACTCTTACCTCCAGTAACCCCTTTCTCACTTCTGAGCTAGGCCGAGCTAGTTGAAGATATAATACAGGATGCTTGGGATTGTAACCACCATCTTGAAGATCACAAGAGATAGGTTTCATCTTGTATAATGTTATTGATGCTTGGTGAGTTCTTAGTAAATTACAATGGCTTTAACAGAATCACTGGTAAAGAATTTTTAATGGAAATCTGTGTAACTTCAGTAAATGACAACACCTTA
Organism: Picea engelmannii; assembly: GCA_009831015.1. Classification (NCBI taxonomy): domain Eukaryota; kingdom Viridiplantae; phylum Streptophyta; class Pinopsida; order Pinales; family Pinaceae; genus Picea; species Picea engelmannii. Next base: position 1,144,083 of record ML783926.1, on the reverse strand, counting down.
TGTATCTATATGTTCTGTACTACAAAGAGTACATGAATTTTAAAGTTAACCACAATTCTTGAGTGGTGGAAACTTGGAAATGACTTTGGTATTTGGCTTTGAGGAAAACATGTGTGGGCTAACTTTTGACAATGCAGTCTTTGGCCTCATTTTTTTTTCTAGACGCATTGTTTGCATATGGATGAATATACAAAGGACAATGGGATATTCTCTTAAGGATATTAGCAATACTTGAACTAATAGTTTTTTTATCAAACATCTGCATACATAGAAGAAGTCCTAGATAACTTGAGCCTGCAAAGGTCAAGTATGTCTTAAGCCTAAGAAAGTTTCATGGATACTCCATTTACATTCATTCTTATGACTCAAACGTCAACAAGAGAGATATGTTTACCTTCCTGTCATCTTTATGTATCCATGTCTCAATGGAATACTGTCATAATCTCATGTGCATTTTTTTTTATATGACCAAGGAAGCTGTGATCTCAGCACATACTTATTTTTGATGTAAGCTAGGTCTTTCTCCCTGGTTTGGAAACCTAGCTGTCTATTGGTATTTTATCTATGATATGAAAGACATCATGTAACCTTAGGTTATTTCCTTGGTTAAAGAGCCCAACAAATTATCCTGGTATTTGGGGTATTTTTTTTGTTTTGGGAACCCTACAAATATCTCTTTTCATTGTAATTGAGCCATTATCCTTGGCATAGGAGCTCAATAAGTTTGACTCACCTTTTTATATTGAAATTGGTACTGGCACCAAGAACATCTTGAAAAGATATGACACCAGATCAAAGTTAAAAGTTCGTATAGGTTCAGAGGGAGACAATTTGCATATGACAGAGAGGCAGACATCTTATAAGACTCAAAGGGAGCAGTCCCTGCATATGAGTTAGTCCTTGACCTATAGCAGAAATGGTAGCTTAGCAGAATCAAGGGATACTATCGGTTTCTTTTAAAGAAATTTTCTACTAAAAGGAAACTAGCTTGGTGCCGGGTAATACTAAAGGAAGTAGAAAACCTAACGACACTTTCAAAGAAATCAAGAAACTAGATAAGTACTCTAGCCTCATAGCTAAATTGAATCTTGTGATTGATTCAGAACCTTCCACATTTGAAGTGTGGGAAGACGCTGTGATAGACGAATATTGAAGAATGATGTATGGTCAGTGTTTCAAAGACCTCGTGACAAATCAGTGGTAACCTCCAATGGCTTTATAAGGTAAAGCCTACAATAGATGGTTGTATTGAGGTTAAATTTGTGACTCATGATTTGTGAAAGAAGGGGTTATCTTTGACAAGATCCTTACTTCCATCAGGATTTTTTTTGTCGTAGTTTTTGATTTGAATACTTCATCTGATAGATGTTAAGAATTTTTCTTAATAGTGAAGTTAAGCAAGATGCTATCCATGGGAAAGAATCCCATGGATTATAACAAGCTCCGAGAGCTCGGTATGAAAGTATTGACAGTCTCTCTACAGAGTCTTGGGTTCACAAATAGTTTTATCTTCATATAAAGATTTTCCAAAATCTTCATGTTATCTTAGGATGATCTGTTCCTTACATGAAAGGAAATTTTGATAGCTCAGACTAAGAAGGAGCTCTTCAACAGAAGTTGATATGAAATACTTGAGTCCTTTACATTACTTTCTGAGCTTAGAGGTGTGGCAGAAACCGTGTGAGATGGTTCTCTCACAAGGGTAAATATACAGTTGATGTACTCCGCAGATTTGGCATGATGGTCTGCAAGTCCATGACAACTCCAATGATCTCTAACCTAAAGAAACTACAAGATCAAGTTACAGATTCAGATCTAGAAGACCCCACCTTATATTGGCAGATCATTGGGTCTTTGATATATCTCATACATACGAGACTAGACATCTGTTATGCGGTAAATGCTCTTAGCCAGTTCATGTGTGAACCAATTGATTGCTGTGAAGCATATTCTGAGATATGTTCGGGGAACCATAGCTTATGGTCCCAGATACACTTCCAGTGGAGGTGAAATGCTCCATGATTTTACAGACTCAGATTGGATGGGTAGTACAGTGGATCGGAAGAGCACTTCTAGATATTGCTTCAGTTAGGGTTCGACAATGATTTCCTAGTCCAGCAGGAAATAGGGCTCCATAGCCCAAAGCACTACAAAAGTAGAATACATTACTGCGAGTGCTGCTAGCAGAGAAGTAGTGTGGCTTAGGAAGCTACTTTCAAACTTGTTCAGTTCAGAGCTTGAACCCACAGTCATTCACTGTGACAATCAGAGCTGTATAAATCTCACCAAGAATCTAGTGTTTCATGACAGATCGAAACACATTGAGATGAGATACCACTATGTCCGGGACATAGTTCATAAGAATGTTCTCAACATTCAGTATGTTCCGACGACAGAACAAACAACATATATTTTTACCAAGCCACTGTCTTTGACAAAGTTTGTATACTTTCGTGACAAGCTTGGTGTAGTTGAGAATGCCTCTCTTGCTGAGAGGGAGTTTTGAATTTAAAGCATCCGCAAGAGCCATTCTCCATGAGGATGGAAAAGACCCTAGCCAAGATCTAGGGCTCCCAATGCACTCCTGGGGTACTTGGTCTGGGACCAAACAATCAGTGCCATGGAAAAAGACCCTTGTAAGCCCCCCCAATAGATGACTGGGGTTCTTGGTCTGGGATCGAGCAGTAAAGACCCCTGAGAGGGCCCCCAAAATATGAATGGGGTTCTTGGTCTGGGACCAAGCAGTTAAAGTCCCTAGATATGTCTAGGGCCCCTGGAGATGTTCCAGGGTACCCATGCCTGGGGCATGGGTTGATCCTTGGTCTTGTACCTTAGTGGATAAGACCCCATAAATGTTCTGGGGCCACCTAGTCTTTGATCAGGTGTTTGTTGGTATATGTCCTTGTTTGAAGGCAGAAATGACCACATGAGGGATGTATCCCATATGCAATGATGATAAAATTAAAAAGGTCACTTTGAGAAAGAATGGACAAGTATTTTCGCCAAGTCACCCTTCCTAAACCCCCCCTTCACCCTTGCTTATGTTTATTTGGGGTTTTGTTTTGCTTTAGGGGTTAATGAGAAATTATAAATTAAATGTTTTAATTATAACATGTTTAATTAATATTTATATTAATTAAACATGTTGTTTTTAATTATTATTTTAATTAATATTTTTACTACCCTAACCTAGCCTAAAAAGTATAAATAGAGAACCTACCTCTATCTTTATTACACATTCATTTTGTTCTCTTCTAAAGTGGATGAATATCCTCTTTGAAGCTACGACCCCTTTGTAATAGTTGCTGGGGTTTCCTGTGGTGATTCGGCCCCTCTGTAACCTTCTGTTTCAGCCTAGGTTTTGGCCCCCAGAATTATTGCCGTCTACTTCTGTTTTTGAGGATGATCCAAGGGTTATAGCAGATTTGCCTTATGGTGTGGTTACCTATGACTGAAGCTGCCGTCACCTCTTTCTAGCACAGATCTGAACCTTGCTTTGTGCCGTGGTCTCTCTCTAGTGTAGATCTGGTCCTATAGTGGGCCGTGGCTTCTCTAACACAGGGCTGACCCCTTCCGTGACCTCTTAAGTTAAGAACTGTCCCTCCTCATTGAGCCACGACCCCTCTAAGTTACCCATAACCTCTGTTCTGTGTGAGGGTTTGGGTCCTTGGACTTTTGTGTGTGTGTGAGGGTTTAAGCACAAAACTTGTGTGTGGTGTCTATGTGTTCTTCTCCTCCCGATGGCAAGAAAGTCTACTCATCTCTTGGCAAGAGATCTAACCTATATGGTAGATCTATGATCCAGAATTTTTTTCTGAGCATAATTACAAGTGGTTTTACATCTCCTGTGTGTGGCATGGATTCCTACAAAGGTAAGACTACAAGGTAGGTGACTTGTTCAATTTACTATGGTTTAAGTTGTTATATATCATGATCTAGATATGTTTAATCTTGTTTAGATCTGATCTATATCAGATCCATAGATTAAATCTTCATCTATTTATCTAGATTAGTCTTTTGCTTAGATCAATTTATCTTTATCTAGATCTGTTATTCCTTGTTTATGAAGTTTGATAAATTGCTCATTATCAGATCTGGGCATTAGTTTGAGCTTTGATCTGTTTACAGATCTACATCAGCATTGTAGATTAGATTTGAATACTATTGATTATTCTAGATCTACTAATCTTAGCTAATATCTAACTCTGCTAGCTTAGATCTGAGTGACAGTACCCACTCAGGAATTTGTTGACAATCTAGAATCAATTTATTGTTTCTTTGATTTTAAGCAGTATTGTTTTGTTTACTATTCTGGGAATGAGACTTAGTTGTTATTCTAACTGAAAATTGAAAACTTCTTTAATTCTAACAGTATTAATATTCATGGATTACATAGAATTAAAAGAAATTGGGAGAGTACTTCAATCTCATGAAGAAATGATCCAAATCAACAAGACCTCTATATTTTTTGTTACATCTAAAGTTCATGATAGTGAACAACAACTAATATCTCAAATTGCTTCCATCATCCATACACTGGTTCAATTAAACCATAAAATTTCCACCCTTGAAGTTGAATGCAACATGATAAGGAACTTGGTACTCAACCTATGC
>ML783926.1:1099306-1116519 GCA_009831015.1 Picea engelmannii | reverse complement strand
ATTTTTACCAAACCATTAGCAGCGACCCCTTTTGGATATCTTCGTCAAAAGTTGGGGGTTATGATTTCTGGTGTTTAAAATGTTCATCTAGTCAGGGGGAGTATTGATTGAATATCTGGTGTCTTTTCTAGATGTTTATAGACGACAGGGGGAGTATGTTCTATAACAAGATCAGTGGAAGAATGCTTCTTCTTTGACATTGATGTCAAAAGGGGAGAAAGGAGTCGAGTTTGAAATGTTTCGGGAACAGAGTCGAGCCTGAATGGCCGAATGCAAAGGAGAGTCTGAATGGTCGAATGCAGAGGAGATTTGGGTCTGGAGTTGGGTATGAATGCAAGTGTTTCCATCAATGCCAAAGGGGGAGATTGCTGGCAAATTCAGTGAACAGACAGTGAATGCTTGTCATTGATCGAAACAGTGAAAATGACAGGCAAACAGAAGACAAGTTTAGAGAGGTGAATGATCAAAAGCAGTGAATGATCGAACGCAGTGAGAGCCGTTAGATTTGGTGAAGGGTCGCTGATAGCCGTCAGATCTGCAGAAGCTGCGAGGGAGATAAGTCTCGGGAGCAATAAGAGAAGTCCCGACAAGCATCGAGATATCGGCCATTGGGAAATCGGAGTTCTCGAGGTCGTGTGCATTGGGACAGCAGCAGTCGCGAAATCCCGACGGGATCTGGACCGTCCATTTGGAAGGACGCGTGGCAGCAATCGGGCGCCACCGGGAGAAGCTCGACAGAAGGCTTCATCGGAGAATCGGGAATCGGAGTTTCATGAGTCCCGTGAACAATTACAACAGAAACCCCGAAATCGCGATGAAATAAATTTCGACTGAACCTGAACCGTCAGATCAACATGTGATCTAGACTGTCGATCCAACTCACGACAACAGACCACGTCAGCTAGGGACACATGGCACAACCAGGTAATGACAGGTGTCAGGCAAATTCAACACTTCAGGCACATGTAAGTCACGAATCAGAGTGACACGTGGCAGTATTTAACACGTGTCAAACCACGTGAGACGTCAGCAGAGTATCGGGGATCGGGACTTTGAAATGACAAAGTCACTTGACATCAGGAATGTCGATCTTGCGATGAGCGATTTCGCGATTTAATCGCAGCCGCTGAATAAAGATTGCATCTGGACCGTTGATTCAATTCTGTATCGGAGTTTCGCGGATCGTAAATTCATGAGGCAAAGAACACAATGCAACGAGAATCTCGATTTCACGATATGCGAAATCGCGAGTGAATCTGGACCGTCAGATCCAGAAATGATCAGGACCGTAGATGTAACTCCATATCGGAGTTTTGGGGATCGCGAATTCAAAAGGGCAAGAACACAATGCAACAAGAATCCTGATTTCGCGAAATGTGAAATTGCGAGTGAATCTGGACCGTCAAATCCAGAAATGATCAGGACCGTTGATCACAGCCCGTATCGGAGTATTGATGATCGGGACTTTGAAATGCCAAAATCTCTTGACATCAAGAACTCCGAAATCGTGATATGTGATTTCGCGATTTAATCGCAGCCGTTAAAGATAGAAGTGATATGGACCGTTAATTCTAGTCACTGTCGGAGTATCGGGGATCGGGACTTTGAAATGCCAAAATCTCTTGACATCAAGAACTCTGAAATCGCGATATGCGATTTCGTGATTTAATCACAGTTGTTGGATAATAAGTGATCTAGACTGTTGATTTAACTTCTTATCAGAGTTTCGGGGATCGGGATTTGTAAGTGACAAAAACTTTGATCGCCAAGAGTGTCGAAATCGCAATGTGGGAAATCCCGATTGGATCTGAACCGTTGGATCAAGTATTGATCGGAGGGTTATTGTTCTCTCTCACAGTTAACTACTGAGTTTGGATTTTTTTAGCAAAACGGACTCATGATGACGAATCGGTTAGCGTTTCAGTTGCTAGGACATGTGTTCTTGTTTCGGCTGAGGGAAGGCGAAGTGGAACAGTCGGGAAGGTATGCATAAAAGAAGATGAGACAGATTGTGGAAGGCTAGTTGTTCTAATGAGGAAAGGAGTGAAACAGTTAGGAAGAATACAGAAGAGGATGCGTGGTAGGAAAGGAAGCAGATGTGCAGAGTGAAATGGAACGTAGAGAAGAATAGCAGAGCAAGAGAAAACAAAGAGCAGAATAGCAGAACAGATCAGACTTACAGAACAGAGAAAGGAAGGTAAGAATTGATTTATCTGGGAAATTGTCTGTGTATTCATTATTTTGATATTCAAGGGTGGTTGGGAGGTGCTCGGAAGGACTGTTGTCCTCAGAGGTTCAAGTGGGATCTTGAACACAGGAAGTTGTTGCTTCCATCTGGTTGCAGCCAGAGAAACAAGGGTGGCAGGGTGGTGCTAGGGAGAACAAGTGTTCTCTGTTATACAGGTTGGAGCCTGTGTAACTGGAAGTTGGTGCTTCCATTCAGTTGGTGCTGGAACATTCTGGAAGTTGGTGCTTCCATCCAGTTGGTGCTAGAATATTCAGGGAGTTGGTGCTTCCTTCTAGTGGGTGCTAGAGAAACCAGAGAGTTGGTGCTCTCAAACAAGTTGCAGCTTGTAAAATAGAGGCAGTAGCCTCACATTGAGTTGGTGCTCAATTGTAAATGATGTACAGAACTGAAAAAGACTGCCTATGATTTCGAAGAAGAAGAGGTTTTCTCCCTTTATGGGTTTCCTCGTGAAAATATGTCTCTGTGTGTACTTTATGTGTGATTGATGGTCTTTAATTTTACTGTACATATGTTGTATGTTGTTGATGATCACTTGAAGGAAGATTAATAATATTTAAAAGGTANATTGTTTAAGCTCATAAACAACTGATTCACCCCCCCCCCCTCTCATTTGTTTCAGTATTTCCAACAAATCAAGGGGTTTAACCCAAAGTTTTAGCCCCATGTTCCATTGAACACTTGTTATCGCCATATCAAATATTTACAACACTTTTGTTTATCCAATAAGAAACTTTGAGGTCTTATCTGGCCTCATATCGAGGCAAGGGACAATTTGTGTGAAATGTTTTGTTTAAAACTTAGGAAATTGATGATATATTTACATTGCATTACGGTGAGGTAGATTAATGTTAGTCTTGAGGTTAGCATTAGATCAAAAACATTTAAAAATGTTTGTGCTTAGCCCATGTTTATCGCATATTTATGGCATAACCCTTTTTTATGTACCCAACAATGGAGGCTAAGACCGTTGCAAAATTCTTGTCTAGCAGCAGAGGCTGAGTCCCATGAAAAAATTGCTTTGAGTCTTTGGTTAGTGTGTTGCTCCTTTGTTGTTGTTTATTGAACTCACCCAAACCTTGTATTACTCTACTCATTTTTCAATTGGTATGTAAGGAGATAGTTGATTTGCACCCATCCTGCAATCACGAGGGATGCATCAGTGAGTGGGACTCTCTATGTTAGGGTTGAAGTTGATCTGTCTCTACCTACAAATACATAGCCTGAATTAGAAGAACTTGGGAATATTGACATAGGCAATGTACTCACTAATCTATGTCACCTCTTTGAAGAATAACAAGAAGAAGACGATACCCCTGGACTATTGAAGGAGCATCGAACAACAGTAGAGATGGACCAATAGAAGCCACATCTCGATCGCCTTTGAATTATTAGGTAGCTATAACTAATTCTAATAATTTTGGTCTAATTTCTAATTGCCATCAATCTAGAGCAAGTGGAAGTAGTGGTTAGAGTAGCAAACTCGTTGGGGATTTTGTTAACATGATAAGTTATTGACTTGGATATGAAATTCAAAATTAGATGATAATATTTTTCATTTTGAACATGATAACATGTGACAAAACCATAAAAAAATTTCATGCAGCAGGAAGCCAAAATAATTTTTGGATAAACTACATAATATATCCATGATGTTATAAATTTGAGTTGGTCCAAACACATTAGTCAATAGAAAAACTCACCTAGACTGGTTTCCAAATTTCAATATTTTCTTACAAATTTCATACTAAGTTGAATAAAAGCTATAAAAGGACCAGATAACATCTTTTCACATACACAAAAAAAATCAAGTCAATTCTCTACTTGAAATTTTGTTGGCGATGTTGAAGGATTCTTACAATATTCCTCATATCCAAAATCATATATTTAGTAATCAACTCATCATACATCAAAAACCAGAAATACTATAGGCCTAATATGATAGAAGAAACTAAAAAAGTGTTACAAAATATGTATTTGACCCATCTACGAAGCGAATGAAGATGTTCAACGCCACTCTCCATGACCAACAACTTTTTATTATGTAGAAACATTAAAGGAATCATCTAATCATATGAATGTGTTGCATCAATATGGACTATTGTGGATCAAATTCCATTATGGAAATGCTTTCTAAACTATTTTGGGTTACATCATTTATTTTTCTATGAACAAATTGAAACAAAATATAAAATTTTAGATTTTGAAAAGAAATACCACCTATTCTTCTAAACATTATACCAAGAGTTTCTAGTTTTAGAGATTGCCACAAAATACAACCTATTCTTTTGAACAGTGTAATAGGAAATATGTGAAATTTAAAGTGATATAAATTGTCAAGTACACAACATTATGCATACATAGACACTATCAAATCAATGCCTATATACATTCAAGTTCCAACACTGTATATACAAACATATACTCCATGAATGTTATAGATCTAGTGGCATGGTTATCCTCATCTTGTAAAATTCCTCGATGAGTAGATAACATTACATGAAAACATAGGTACTACATGGTTCGAAGACAAAACCACTACCTCGGTGGAAGACAAAACCACAATGTTGTCTCAACTGCAATTCAAGACCACCAGATTCGACCATAGACATTCCCTCTTCTTGAAAATGGCATCGGACATAGAACCATGAAATGTGTGACTCAATACAACTAACACATGGTTGCATTCTCCAATGTTCTATTCTTAGTGTCACCCTCCTTCCAAATGGATTGATTGGGTATGCATTAGAATTGGATGTGTGCCCATTTGTCAATAGTACATTGTCCATTTGTCAGTGAAATGTCAATTGGCCTCCACCTGTTATGATATTCCTTTTCTACGCGCCTTCTTTCTCATCAATGATTTTGAACAATAAATAATTGTTATTTAAAAACTTTAAAAAATTACACAATCAAATTAAACTAAACAATAGCAAATATGAAACAATACATGATGAATTTGTGAATTAAACTCTTCTTAGGTCTCCCTAAGCTCTTCTTAAATGTGTTATTGATAGAGATGACAAATTAGACCAGGCTTGACCTGCTTAGAAATGGAGGCATAGTTGGACGTATACACAAGTAAAGTTTTTATATTACCATCAATTCAATGAGTGTGAGCTTTGCTTCACCTCTATCTTCGTTCTCTTCCAATTTGCCAACCCTTCCATTCCATTCATTGAATTCCATTGTTTCCCATTGTGAATTAATCCATTTCATTGTAATTTCTCCGCCCAAAAGAAGACGTCGATGATGAGAGGAGTTGTAAAAGTAGAGATATATTAGTTTATATCATGATATGAGAGGAGAGGAGATAAATTGGTTTAATTTGGTTTTGTATAAATTGAGAGTTATGTGAGAATACAAAGGCATTTTAGTATTTATAAATGGAGAGCACCATAATGAGAATAAAGATGTGTAGTTAGAGAAGATTTGTTTTTTTTAATTGGAAAACAACAAACAAATCTGCATTGATATAAATCAAATCAACAACCCTAGAGGGGATAGTAGTAGTTGGGCTAAAAGTGATATCTCAAAGTTCTAGTTTATGATTATTTTAGTACTCATTACTTAAATGCTACTTGTATATTGAAGAATATATAGACCGCACAAGGAAAGAGAATGGATTAATAACATTGGTATCTATGAGTTCTAACATATGGTTAGTTCTTTGAGATGCTTTGCGATAACTAATGGGCTTTCAACCTTGTTGGATAGATGTAAAGAATTAGCTCTATTCTATATGAATGTGATTATTTAAAAGTATTATGGGATTTCTTGTAAGAGTGAGGATAGAGGTGGGGGAAGATACAGAACAAAACTTAATATATCTTCTTCCATGAAACTTTTAACCTTTATATAATAGAGCAATGAAAACTATTTCTACCCTTTATGATTTAATTTTTTTCGCTATTTTAAAACTCTTATAAAGATCTTTTACTTGAAAATGTTAATTATAATGTAATGGAAAAACTTATTTACATGACTAATATATATATATATATATATATATATATATATATATATATATATATATATATAATATTTACTTAAGTGTATAATCAATTACAATCAAAGAGTTGGGTTTGCCATTATAATTTATCATGGTACATTTTTTTGTAAATATGAGGAAAACTACTAATTTTTAACTACTAGGCAAAGGCATAATCATTGTGAAACCTCGAGGAAAACTACTAATTTTTAACTACTAGGCAAAATCATAATCATTGCGAAACCTCAACATGGCCATCAATTGAAGCTTCATGCCATAGCCATAGGTAGGGACCACAAAAAATGGTCACTCGCTACAATAATTATTTTCATGTTTGAGCTCGATATTCACATCAACGAAAATTTGATGGAGACTCCAACCCTTGGGAGTGGATGGATAGCTGTCCTACAAAAAATAGTGTGAAGATGAAGACCATGTTTTTGGAAAGTTTTCAAAAAGTTAGGATTGTAAGTTGTCCTACAAAAGATGTTTATATTCATCCCATATACAATAGGTTTGTTAGAAAATTTTCTTGTACTTTAATATATTCAACTTCGAAGTTAACAACTTTGAAGTTGGATCACTTCAAATAGTGTGAAGACCGTGTTTTTAGAAAGTTTGGAAAGTTACGAATTATTCGTATATTTTCCTTTTTAGAGTCTATGAAAGTTTGCCATAAGTGCTTGCTACTTATATCATTCAATTTGATCTATTAGGACACTTGCTTTTAATTTGCCTTTCACCTTTATCATAGAAAACAAGTTTGTTTAATTTGTACACAAATTACAATGTAAATTAGATTTAACTCCAAGACAAGTGTAAAGGTCAAAGTAGCAAATGACTTATATTTGCCATTTTTATAAAAATGTCCTTTTGAGATGCACTTGCAGGTAAGCAAAATATTGCAATAATTTGTCAAATATGAATATAACAAAGTCTTTGTTTGCAAAGAAAAACTCTGCTACACATTATGTAGACAGTAAGTGTCTCACTATGTAATGCATAGTGTAATGAAATTAGTATGTTAAAACGGATTAATACGCCATAAATTCAAATAAAATTAATCAAGGGAAGCATGCTCATAATTTCATATGCATCTAACATCAATTTAAAAATTCATGAATAAAATTAACTAAGCAAACATGCATTATCTAGTAAACATTTTACACAGTGGAATTAATTATAAAAAAATAAAACATAAACTTATTTTGAATGGGGAAACCAATTAGCTGCGTACAGGGGACATTCCTCCTATCCATAGGTTTGTTGTTCATTTTCTCTCAACAACAAACCACCCCCGAGCTGAGGCTATCAATCCACAAGGAGATCCGGTCCACTTGGTTGTCCACTCTCTACACTCAGTAGCCCAAAACCCCTCTTTCCCTTCAACCTACACAACCTAAGGAATGGAATCCCCCTTCTCTACTACGCAGTCCCTTGGGCCTTCCCACTTCCCTCTAGGGCTCCAATGCACATGGTTGGCCATGAAATCTCTTTGCACATTCATTCTTAAGGAAGTGGCTTGACTACTAATGACATTAAGCTACCTTAGTGGATAGAAACAATATCAACAACACTTGAAGTCCAAAAGTCGATTCAACATTCCTTAAAGTTTACACATAAATTACTCATTAATGTTTTGATCTAATTAAACTATTTTATCTAGAAAAGAGATCAACTTCAAATTTGTTCTTTTAATAATTGAACCATTTTTAGCTTAAAAAATCATTATCCATAAAAGAACATAAGTATATTAGAAAAGAGATCAACTTCAAATTTGTTCTTTTAATAATTGAACCATTTTTTGGCTTAAAAAAATAATTATCAATAGAAGAACATAAGTATATTATGTTTTTGGTAGATAACAAAAGAGAGTCTTTAAAAAATTGTTTCTTTCCATATGGAGAAAAGTGGTGAAACTACCACTTCTTCTCTATAAGGTAGTTTTTTTCCCCGGGAAAAAAGTAGTTTCATTGTTATTCATATAGAATCAAAGGAAACTTTCTAGTACAAAATGTGACTTATGAAAGTCATAAGCATGACTACATTTATCAACCCTTCATCCTCCTGAAAAAAAACATTTACTTGTAGACATCTAAATAAACTATGCTCGATCAATATGAGTTCTTACATCAGGTAACATATTTCGACCACTAATGTATGTTACTTCAAAATATCAAAAAACAATATGTATATAAAAAGAAGTACAAATGTAACCATCTGACGATGTACTTTTTAAAAAATGTATAGGGAACTAGTGTTAATCACAACATCATTATAGACTTCATCAAATATCAACCAACCAAGCTGCTTCCCCAGTGCTTGTTTTGACAAAGAGTTTGCCAAATATTTGAACTATCTATGAACATGGAAGCACTTTAACCAACTAAAATTATGCTTGAGATCCATGATCTTTGTCTTCCAAGGCAGTAAGTTGAAAGCACTTAATTATGAATTTCCATCAAACCAATCCAAGACAACCTTTGAATCTCTTTCCAACATTAACTATGCAATATGACATATTTTCGCAAACATAAGGAGACCCCATAAACCAAACAACTCTACTTTGATATTTGTACCTACACCTACAACAAGATGAACTCTATAAAAATGAAAACCACTTAATTTTAGAACAATGCCCACACCACACTCACCCCCTGTAGCAGCACCATCAAAGAAACCTATAGGCCTCTCTTCAAAATAAACAGGATTCATAAGATAATCAATATTTTTACCTCTATTATCACATGGCATCTCCTTAATTGCCAACACAATCCTAGAACATAAAGCAACATCATTTCTATAATAGTCCTCAAACTAAATCTTGTTTATGTACCACCATATGCCCCATAGAACAAAGAGAGGGACCACCCGGTTCCTTGGAAAAGTCAAGAACCAAAACAGTAAATTTTCAGTCAAAGACGGGAGATTCCAGGATCCATTTATCCTTAGTTGTTCACAAACCTCCTTCCAGATAGTCTAGGAAACCTCACAATGTACAAACAAATGTTGTGTTGTCTCTTCATCTTTTAGACATAGGGTGCAAACCGAAGGCCCAACATCACCCCTAAGCCTATACTTTTCCCCAGTGAGGACACAATCATGAAGGCATAACCAAATAAAAAGAAGAATTTTTACAGGAGCCTACAATTTCCATAATGCTTTGTGCCACCGCTCTTGTTCCACCGCCACATACTGAGCGACCAGAGCATCATAAGATAACTTCATAGTCACAGAACCCTTTGATTGATTCCAAGTCCAAACAATAGAGTCTTTATCACTGTTAAGTGAAACCCCATTGCCCCTCAACATCATCAAGAAACCATTCCATTCCATGGCCAGTCCACCATCTAGATTGAGGTCTTCAGCAGAAATTCAATCTTGTGAGTCTGAAGCATTTAACATAAAGAATGAGGAAATATGTGCTAGAGAGTATATTTGTTTTCCCGTAAATGTTGAATGAGAGCATCCGAGAGTTTGTAGGAGGAGCCAATTCCTATAAAAGGATCTTGGCCAATCAGAACTCGAGCCCCATTTCCCACTGAACACATTAGCCATATCTTCAGTAGGGGCATTGTATCCAAGAACTTCCTCCAAAAGTTTGAGGCAATAAGATAATTGTACTTTTTAGTACGCAACCACAAGATCACATATGCTCCCTTCAGATACTTTTTTATCAATACTTTGCTCCATAGACCAGTACCAAACAGACCCCACCAAAGGGATTTTGCAACCAAATCTTGGGCAAACCAATGGATGTTCCGAAAAACCCATACACCTATGATCCGAAAAGATCTTTTACACGACTATGGTTGAGTTATAAATGCATGTGTTGATTAACCAATTAGGAAACTTAATGAAAGACGAAGAAGATAAATAAGAAATATGGCATCCATATACACATGTGCAGATCTGAAATAAAACATAAACAATAGAAAACCATAACACAAATGTGATAACGGAGTTCGGAAATCTCGCCTACGTCTTCGGGCCTTGTCTCAGTGGGATTTGATTATTTCTATTTGAAGCTTTACAAGTACATCATGATAGTGCCAAAAGGTTACAACAATGAGTTGGTCGTTCTCTACCAGATCTCATGAACCCATCAAAACTGACGGCACCCAAATCGGATGACCGAGGGTCCCAGAAATGGCCCGTAGAGGTGCGCTCCTCAATAGCTTCCCTGCATAACAATGGCCTTTGGCTCAACAATCCGACAACATAAACTTGTTCTAAACCTCCTCTTATCTCCCCTCATGGCCTCAAGAAGTCCTGGTTTATATAGGCTTGAAGTTGGTAACCATCTCCCAACTTCCTCCCGAGATCTGGCCTCAAAAAGGGCCCAATATTAGCCAAATATCTTCAATAACAGACATAAAATCATTTAAAAATCTTAAACCATAGTTTAAAAACCCAAAACTGCAGTATAATTGGGCTAAGCCCTTTTTTCCTGGTGTGTGCCCCCTTAATAGGATCATATGGCATATAATGTGGACAAGCGCCAGCCCAAAGGGCTACGCGCTGGCCCCTTAGTCTGAATCATAGGTCACATGGCACATGGTGATACAACCGCGCCCTAAATATGCCCGACCAACTTCTTTCCATACTTGGCCATTTCTTGGAATCTCTTTCACAGATTGGCGGGTGGACGAAATGTGCAATGCTTAATCGCTCTTCGCCATCCCTGCCACCTTCGCACTTCTTTCTAGATATGCAATTATTAATCTTTAATATCAATAGCTCATCGTGCAGGAACTGTTAAGATTGTCATTAATGTCCGAAAGGCTGGAGAATATTTGTCATTAATACGAATTAAACCAATATTTGTGGAGAGTTGTGTTATTCTTTCCAAGTATTCATATCAAGCATCATGCAATCTCTTTTGTGCGGCATCTGGTTGGCTACTTTACGAAATCTCTAATCCTTAATCACTCTTCGTCGTCACCGCCACCTTCGCACTTTTTTCTAAATATGCAATTAGTAAGCTTTAATGGTAACAACTCATTGCGCACGAACCGTGGAGATTGTCATTGATCAGCGAAAGGCTCCAGGATATGTTCCATTGATACGCATTAAACCGATATTTGTCAAGGGTTATATTATCCCTTCTGAATTTTCATTTCAAACATCATCTGGAGCAAACGAAATTCTCGTTAACTTATGGCAGCAGTTCGACAGCAGTTCTGTCTAGATACAGTAAACACCTTCATGCATGATGACCAGAGGTTCCAGTACTCTAGGGAATATTCTTACTACTCATTTCCCTCCACCCATGAGGAAAAAAGGAGATGGTCCCTTGGTGCACCGAGAGATATATTTCAAGACAAAGAATTCCAAGGCAACCCCGCCTGCCCAAACAGCCTGCCCGCCTGCATTGATGGTTGGTGCAGAGGTTGATGTGGTCGATTGCGAGCCAGGACAAGATGATATGATGAACAATGACACGGAAATAGATGATGGCAATGCATACGTTGTTCCCATTCCTGCATCAAAATTGAAATCAACCATAACAGGGGGCACTTCCCAGCTCGGCGATGGAGGCCCTGATAAGACCAAAAGAAGGGTTTTCAGAAAAGAAACTGATGTTGAATGCAATAGCCGCTTTACAGCTCAAGAGTAGGAATTCTAGAGGTCCAAATTAGTTCATTCTGGGTGGAAGTCTTTCACTGTAAGGAAATGGTCTCTTGATGCTCACAGAGATATATTTCAAGCCAAAAAACTATTCAATTGTGGGACCACTCTCCTATTCTCTAGATATACAATTAAAATTTTAGGGGATGAGGACCAGAACTCTCACTGGTGCAAGGCATATTCCTACTACTCATCTCCTTCTGTCGAAATGGACTAATTTGGGCCTCTGGAATTGTTGGTGCAGCCTGTGTCCCTAAAGTCTTCGACTATGAGGAGGTGGTCTTTTGGTGTGTCCTAACTTTCAGTTTTAGGCTCTTCTACTTGCCCTGCAACGTCTTGTCATCTTCTTCCTCACGAGAAGCTTGTGAGAACTATCAATTTTACTGTGAAGATGGGTTCTTATGTCCTCCTATGTTTGAAAAAATTTGGGTTGCTTTCTTGCTGGGGTGCAACATTGGAGCGATGTTAGCGTCAAGAGAAGGAGTGTTGTTCACCTGCTTCAAGCCAAGGATTTATTCCACTGCGGTACCACTCTCATGTTTCTTTGTCGCCTCAGGTCTTCTGCAAGATATTGAGATTGTGGCAGTGAACAATGACCTTCCGAGGAGAAGACTGCAATGATTTCCTAAAAAAGGGCATGGTAATCAGTTTTGTATGCATGTTGAAGAGCATATCGATGGCCCCTGCATGTTGCAGATCCTGTGCCTGTGTCTATGACAAATATGTTCAATGTTTTGGTGCAAAGAACTCGGTCCAATATCTATGGATAGATATACATTGCCCAGTATTTATTTATTTTAATGGATTTACTATTAAAAAAAATTCCTTGGAGTCTTGGTTGTTGCTTCTTTTCTTAATTTAAAGCCTCTTCGCATTGGCATGGTTCGATAGTCTCGTAGTTCTTGAATATTGTATTGGCTCAAGTAATTTGATCTAATATGGAGCATTTAACAATTATATGACAATGCATTGTGTTGATCCCATCAGGCTTTTATGGAAACAAAAACGAATTTCAGACAGTTTTAAACCAACATTCAATTATATTTGTAATGTAGATAGAACATAGCAAGACCAAATCACAATGCGGCAGTCAAGGCGCCGCCCTAGAAATTTAATTTTCATCTCGGCCTTGCTAAGCAAACGATTTATTATTTCCCTTTCGCTTCCTTCATTCCTTTACTCCGAAAGGGAACATTTTATTAGTTGTCCATCCCCTGGCCTCTATTTGAGCACTTTTTACTTTATTAATTAAATTACCAAATTTCTTGTTCGTGGATAAAAAAAAATGATCTATGGTGGTTGTAGTCAAATGGGACTATGAAATCAACTACAATATTAAAATTCAAGATCGTCATTGTTGTTTCTAGACATGTAATTATTAAGCTTTAATGCTAACAACCCATCATGCAAGAAGTTTAATACTTAAGTTAATATGTCAAAGTCATGGAAGAATGTATCAAGAACACAATTACTCCCACAAGTTGCAATAAAAACTAATATTTAACAAAGCATTTGCTCACACCCTTTTTAATGTACAAGCACAATAGAAAACAAGTAAGTGGATAAAATATTGGACTAGAAAATGATGGTTTTGCAACAATGGGGCTTGTTTGAGACCAATTCCCACTTACGAAAATTTGGTTACTTAGTCGTTTTTTTCCGAAAATGTCTTGTTGCGCGGGTTGGCGGATTCACGGGTTCACATTTTTATTCATGCTTTTATATCGCCATTCTGATCGAGTGCTTCCCCTTTCCATACCAAGACAATTTTTCGATTGCAGGTTCCCACTCAGGCGGTCTCTAAATTGCACTTCCATTGTTTTATGACCTACAAACAACACTCTAGCTTCTGTGATATGCAAATTTACTTCCGAACTCCCACATCATCCCCTCTTCTGTGTTACACATTTTGCACTGAAATGTTCTGATACATACAATTTTACCTTCGGGGCCTCACATCTCCTCAGGAACCCTTGTCACCCTATTTTGAAGCTCAGCCAACCTCTTTCCACACTTGGCTATTTCTTGGAATCTCTTTCACGGATCATCGGGTTGGTGGGTTCACAAAATTTCCAATTTCTAGTCTAGGTTCCCTATTCCTGCCACCATTACACTTCTTTCCAAGTATATCCAATAAGTATACAACTTCTCCAGAAACATACAGAAAATATCTTCCCAGGAAATGGAATATCTATTACATATTTGAATATACTGGCCCTTATTTTCCCTCTTCTATACTTAACCAAATTCTCATTTCTTTATCCCCTCTACTTTCTCTTTCTGGTTACTTAATCATTTTTTCGAAAATGTCTTAATGTGCGGGTTGGAGGACACACATGTTCACATTTTCACTCGTGCTTTTATATCGCGACTCCGATCGATCGCTTCCCATTCCATGCCTAGGCACTTTTCAGATCGCGGATTCCTGGGTAGGCGGGCTCTAGATTGCACTTCCATTGTTCTGTGACCTACAAACACCACCCGGACCTCTGCGATATACAAATTTATTGTTGGACTCCCACATCATGCCCTCTTACATAATACATAGTTTGCACTCAAAATTTTCGAGACCTTCAACTTGACCTTCGGGTCCTCATGTCTCCTGGGGAACTATTGTCACCCCATTTTGAAGCTCGTGCGTCCGCTTTCCATATTTCACCATTTCTTGCAATCTCTTTCGCACCTTCAATTCCATACTTACCCGACTTTTTTGCTTGTGGGTTCCTAGACAGGTGGGCTACACTTCCAGTGTTCCTTAACCTACAGACAGCCCCCCGGCTTCTACGATATACAAATTGACTTCTGAACTCTTACATCATTCCCTCTTCCATGTTACATAGTTTGCACTCAAAAGTTTTGATGCATTCAATTTGACCGTTGGGGCCTCACGTCTCCTCGAGAACCCTTGCCACCCTATTTTGAATCTCGTCTGACCGCTTTCCACACTTAGCCATTTCTTGGAATCTTTTTCGCGGATCGTCGGGTTGACAGGTTCAGGCAATTTCCAATTCCTAGTCGTTGTTTCATGTTCCCGCCACCTTCGCACTTCTTTCCAAGTATGTGCAATAAGTATACAAATTCTCCAGAAACATGCAGAAAATATCTTGCTAGGAAATGGGATATATATTACACATTTGAATATATTAGCCCTTATTTTCCCTCTTCTATACTTAACCAAATTATTGTTTCTCTTTCCCCTCTACTTTCTCTTTCTCGTTACTTAGTCGATTTTTCTGAAAATGTCTAGTTGCGCTGGTTTGCAGACTCACGGGTTCACATTTGCACTTGTGCTTTTATATCGTGACTCCGACCGACCGCTTCCCCATTCTATACTTAACCACTTTTTCGACCGTGGATTCCCAGGTAGGCGGGCTCTAGATTGCACTTCCATTGTTCTGTGACCTACAAACAGCACCCTGACTTCCATGATATACAAATTTACAACCGAACTCTCACATCATACCCTCTTCCGTGTTACACAGTCTGCACTCAAAAGTTCCAAGACCTACAATTTGACCATCAGGTCCTCACGTCTCATGTGGAACTATTGTCATCCCATTTTGAAGCTCGTGCGTTCGCTTTCCATACTTCGCCATTTCTTCGAATCTCTAACGCAGATCGTCAGGTTGGCGGGTTCACGAAATATTCAATTCTTAATCGTTGTTTCATGTGCCCACCACCTTCCCACTTCTTTCCAAGTATGCAATAACTGTGGTTTAATGTTGACATCTCACCATGCCTCGAGGAGACTGTCATAATAACTGTTCCTACACAACTTGTCCAGAAACATGCAGAAAATATCCTGCCAGGTAATGGGATATCTATTACAAATATCAATATATTAGAAAAAATGAATTCCACTGACCATTTCCCTATTCCATACTTACGGACTTTTTCGCTTGTCGGTTCCCGTATAGGCGGGTTCAAGATTGCCCTTGCATTTTTGCACGACCTACAAACAACACCCAGAATTTTGCAATATACATGCAGAAAAGATCTTGCCAAGTAATGGGATATTAAAAATTTCAATATATTAGCGAAAACGAGTCTGACCGATCGTTTCCCTACTCCATACTTAGCCACTTTTTCGATTGTGGGTTCCTGGACAGGCGGGCTAAAGATTGCCCTTCCATTGTTTCACGACCTGCAAACAACACCCGAAATTCCAGAAATATACAAACCAGTTGTTGGACTACCCCATCATGAAATTTTCCCTTTTACGCCTTTTGCAGTCAACATTTCTGAGACATACAATTTCACCATCAGGCCGTCACCTCTCCTGAGAATCCTCTGTGACCCTATTTTGAAACTCGTCCAACCGCTTTTCATACTTGGCCATTCCTTACTTGCTCTTCCCCATCCTCGTCACCTTCGCACTTGTTTATAATTAAAAATTGTTTATATATATATATATTATAAAGACATATAATTTGACCGTCGGGCGCTCACCTCTCCTTTGTATCCCTTGCAACCCTACTTTCAAGCCCCTCCGACCAATGTTCATACTTATGTATATATAAAAGAGTCTTATTTATAATAAAAAAGATTGTTTATAAAAACATAATTATATGTGTGTGTGTGTGTGTGTGTGTGTGTGTGTGTGTGTGTGTAAGGTCTTATTTTTAAGTATGTAATTAGCAAGATTTAATGCTAAACCAATATTTGAGGAGATCTCCCATTAATACACATTAAACCAAGATTTATGGAGGGTTATATTATCCCTTCCGAATGTTAATTTCAAACATCATGGAATGTTCACGCGCGTCATCGGGTTGGCCCGTTCACAAAATCTTCAATCCTTAATTCCGAAAACAAGTCTGATCGACCATTTCCCTATTCCATACTTAGCCACTTTCTCGGAATTCTGCAAATATATAAACCGTTTGTTGAACTGCCCCATCATGCCCTCTTCTGTTTTATGCGTTTTGCAGTCAAAAATTCTGAGACATAAAATTTGATCGCCGGACACTCACCTCTCCTTAGTATCCCATGTAACCCTATTTTGAAGCCCGTCCGACCGCTTTTCATACTTGGCCATTCCTTACTTGCTCTTCCCCGTCTCTGTCACCTTCGCACTTGTTTATAACAAAAAATTGTTTATAAAAACATATATATATTGTTGGGTATGTGTTATATTCTTTGCATGTGTGTGTGTGTGGGTGCATCAGATACGACAACTACGTCTGACACTATTTTTTGGGCAGTTTTTTGCTATTTTTAGCGGATTTTGCTATTTTTAGCTGATTTGTAAATTAATCTCGGATTAAGGGATTAGGGTTTTGGTATCTACGGAATACCTAAAAACATTGTATATATTGTATGGCGAATGGTGAAATTCGATATAAT
>ML783926.1:1064032-1094765 GCA_009831015.1 Picea engelmannii | reverse complement strand
CGATATAATGAAAATAAGAAAGGTTTTCCCGGTTGAGGGTTTCCGGTAAAAATCTCTGTGTAATCTGTGTATGAGCCATTGATTAATTTATGTATTGCTTAAGAATCTATATGCATTGCTTTACTTCGCAGGTTTAAAACTTATATATATATATATATAAGGTCTTATTTATGAATATGCAATTAGTAAGCTTTAATGCTAACAGCTCATCATCCAAGAACTGTATAGATTGTCATTGATGAGCGAAAGGCTTGAGAAAATCTCCCATTAATACGCATTAAACCAAGATTTGTGAAGGGTTATATTATCCCTTTCGAGTGTTAATTTCAAAATCATAGAATGTCGTTCGCACGTCGTCGAGTTGGCGCGTTCATGAAACCTCCAATACTTAATTGTTCTTCGTCGTACCTGCCACCTTCGTAATTCTAAGTATGCAATAAGTAAGCTTTACCACTAACAACTCATCATGCAGCACCCATAGAGATTGTCATTAATGAGTGAAAGGCTCGAGGAGATTTCCCATGCTGAGGGTTATATTATCCCCTCCAACTGTTCATTTCAACCATCGTCTAGAGAAAACGGATGTTCTCATAAACTTATGGCACCAGCTCGATAGCTGTTATGTGGAGATATAGTGAACATATTCGAGCGCGAGGACCAGAACTTCTAGTGGTCCAGGGCATATTCTTACTACTCATCCCCTTCCGCCTAGAACGAAATAATTTGGACCTCTGGGATTACACGTGCAGGCTGTGTCTCTGAATTTTTTTACTGTAAGGAGATGGTCTCTTGGAGCGTTGATAAATATATTTCAAGCCAAATAATTATTCCACTGCGGGACCACTCTTATGTTTCTTTGTCACCTCAGGTCTTCCGCCAGATGTTAATATTGTCGGAGCCAACATTGGCGTTCAAAGGAGAAGACTCCAAGCAGTTCCTAAGAAAGAATAATAACGGATTGGACCTCTTGCCCGAGTTCCTGGAAGACCCGATGGCAGTTCCTAAAGATATCACAAGCTTGCAAGTTAGTTCATTTAGAAATCCATTCCAGGAAATTGCCTGGTTGTTTACAAGAATAATGAGACAGGAATCCACAACAACTATTTCCCGCATGGTTCTTTATATTTTGTATTTCACGGTCAAGGAACAAGCCATTTTTTATTGGGGGAAGCTAATTTCCCATGAAATCTGTTCCCAATTGTCAAGCTTCAAAAAGGAGAAGAAATTTTATATGTCATCCTACTTGGTTTTTGTGATAGCACATTGTTGTTAGTTTCCAAAACTGTCTCTGTCCAAGAAGGTAAACTGGGAATTTGACCCAGTAACCTTCTGGTATCAGGCCTTGTGGAAGCACAAGGCCTCCCACTGTTTTTATGAGGTTTTTAATGACTTTGTCTCTGTTTTCAAAGTTTTATTGTTAGAAGAAGATGCTCCCCGCATATCTGAATAGGGAACCAAGTTTTTGGACAAGAAGGGGGCACTTGAACAAATGGATAATTACAGTGTGATAAGGATTTTTGGCTCCAAGGAAAAACCTTCTCTCCTTCAATGTCACATTACGGACAGAATTTTTTTTACAGAAATAGCATGGCATTACAACTATTGGTTGCATCTATTCCATGAGAAGAGAAAAAAATAGTTCATTCCTCTGCCTTGGAAAGTCGGGGACTTTGTGTTGAGGAACATCAACAAAATTGATGAATTCGCAGCCCATCTCAACAACTTGAACCTAAGATATGTTGAAATCCTAAGAGGGTTCAACCCTAATAAAAAAAAATTAGAACATTTACTTACACTTGGCCTCGGCAATTCTTTTTTCCAGAAACACCTAAGCGAAAACAGAGACATTGGCGACAACGCTCCTGCTTCTGATGTCGGAAACCTAGACACACTGCAAAGCACCACTGAATTGTACAAGCAACAGGGAAAAGGCCCCGGTGAGAAGAGTGTTCAATCGGTGGATAGTGCTCCCAAAAGCATGACATCCCGGAGCATCACTCCAACGGCCCACCATAGAAAAAAAAACAACTCATAATTCTTCAAACGGAGGAGGAGATAACAACCCTCCTCACCCTAAAATTGATAATTCTCACAAGCTTTCTGTGGAGAAGAAGAGACAAAAAATTGTAAGGCGGGTGGAAGAGCCCAAAATTGAGAGTGAGAACATGGAACTTGAAACTGATCTGGATAGCATATTCTGCAACCTTGATCATCCCAGAGACGCGATCTAGCATAGTCATCCAATGGACATAGCTGATATCGAAATTTTTTATGAAGATGAACCCTTCGTGTTCTGGAGCGCTATTTTTTACAGCAAGTCTAAAGAATTAATTATTGAAAAGAGAGATGTAAAAAATAAGAAAGGAAAATATCATTCAGAGGTTAACCTTGTGAACATGCGGTCGTGCCAAATCTCTCAACTTCACAAAGCAACCAGAGATGCTCTTGATGATTCCATTGGAGGCATTGAGACCGAGAATGCCAGACTGAAGGACCGAGTCAAGGAATTGGAGGAAGGTTTGATTCCTATGCCATTGTTTTCCAGTCCTTTAGCAATAGCCATGCCTGCCACCCCTGCGTCCAAGTTAAAAGGATCCTCTAGCCTCCTCACATCGTGTAGAGGATATGTGGAGAATAATATCAAGAAAAGAACAGAACTGATTGTTGAGGCATGGGAAACATCACAAACAATGGCTTCCCTTGGAACGAGGGCACATACTTTGCTCAAACATTTGCAGGCGGATTTAAAAAATGAAGAACGTTTCTATTTAGACACGGTCGTTCCTTTTGGCACCCATGTCAACAACATGATAGAAACGAGAAGAAGACAACAAGATCTCCCCTCCAAAAACCGAATCACTCAATTAAATGCATGTTGGAAAGAGAAAGTGAAGAACATGCATCTCATTATCCAATCATGTGAACAAGCCATATCAAAGAAAGAAAAATTATCCACAAAGTTGACCAAAATAGACTTAGTTGAAAGGACCAACGAGGTCCAAGACCCCAAGTTAATTGTCAACTCCTTGCCCTTAACTAAGAAAGTCTTCGATAAACAAGTTGATATTTTTAAGGCGTCTTTAAAAAAGTTTTACAACATCCTTGAATATGGTGAAGATGACGTGGACAACTAGCTAGTCGACTATTCGGTACAGAATGAAGAAATTGATCAGGCTCTGCGTAATTTTTATATTGATCTAAGGGAATTAGAAAAGGAACTTTTCAACATAAAAATCTAGAATGAGATCAACGTCGCCCCCTTGAGAAGCTACATTGAAGAATGGGTCAAAAGGGAATTGAAGCAGATCGTCGACGAAAGGCAACAGTCCGTTGGCACGATTCCAGTAGCTGTCGACGACAGAAATAAAAAGGCATCAACAAGCAAATAGCAAAATGGGTGATATGCACCATCACTGTAAGTCTATACTGATCACATCTTGCTTTGTTTATCAATCCAGTTATTGCACCTTTTTAAATAGAAATGTCTAGCCAAAGACTCATACCTTTCAATTTCTTCTTTTCAGGTATCACACTCTAACATCGCCCACTTCTTCTTTCCACAGTCCTATTTCTTGTACATATTTCTCTTATGGTCCGTGGGAGCCCCAATCCCAGTCTATATGACAAACGCATTTAAATTTCCAGGAATATGTAACAGACAATATTATTTTTTGATATATTTCAAATAAAACTATTTTGTATCTCCTTTTATATTTTTGTGCTCCTAATTTTTTATCTTCAACTATGTTGAATGTCAAGAAATTGTGTTTATTTAATTTGAATTATCTTTTTCTCATGCATATCTTTTTCTCCTACTATGCATATAACTTTTTCTGTCCTGGCACATATAGAGACATACATGCCAGATGGTGTAGGAAAGAACGGAAATTTTGAACATACCAAAATGGATTATATAGTTTCAAAAAATAAATGGCAATCTAGAGGCATGTGTCATTTACTACATGGATACCACATGTGTTTCATGTTGCATGCCACATCTCTGCTGCAGTTTGCCTCCGCTACTTTTTCCCCATCCCTGAGCATTTATTCCCAATTCAACTCGGGAGGAAAGCTGCCATGCAACACTTGTTATAAAAAGATGTAATTTAAAGGTTTTAAGTTTTTTGTTTTTTTCCGCAACTATTATGATCAAAGTAAAAGTAAAAATAATGGTTGAAGAAATGGTCAAAGTAAAAGTAATAGTTTGAATTGTGTTTTTAAATTTATAAATTGATTGACTACTTCAAAAAAAAAAATTGAATTGAATATGTTATCTCACCATTGAATATATAATTCCAACTATCCTTCTACTAAATTTCTAACTAGAGTTTGGGCAAAACTCTTCCAAAAGTGAATACATAATTCCAACTATCCTTCTACTAAATTTCTAACTAGAGTTTGGGCAAAACTCTTCCAAAAAAAGCATATCAGAAAGGGATAAAAACAGACTACGGATTTTGGCTTCCTCAACTTGACCCTGCTACCATTTATGAACGTTATTGTACATGCATTTGGGAAGTTGGGCGCATGGCACACCAAAGATTTCTTTGAGTTACAGTAAAATGCAATTGTTCGCAATTGTAATTTGTAATGTCAATGCACAGGGTTTTTACGATGTTACGGAGAATTTTATGTTGTCCATTTTCATGGTCGCATAGCCATTTGAGGAGGATTGAAGACTTCACCTAGTCCTGGTATTTTTTCCTCTGTTTTGAATTTTCATTCAGCAATTTTTAAAACCAAACATATTCACTGGTAATGCTTGTTTGAATTTCTCAGAAGTATCGTTCAGATCAGGTTGTTCAATGGGCTTCCCATGTCTAGAAGATTGTTGACTCCATGGCATGTTTAGGGATGAGTAGTGGTTGGCTCATGATTTTGGAGTCAAATGTTCAATTGGGTTAGGTCAAATTTGGGTTAACCTTAACATTTTTGTTGAACAAGTTTTGGGTTAGGTCAAATTTGGGTTAACCTTCACATTTTTGTTGAACAAGTTTTCTAGAAAAAAATGGGCGAGTTTTTTAGAAAAAACTGTGTATGATGTTTGTGTAGGATGTTTTGGATGTTGAAAAAACATTCTATACAGTTTTTTCCAGAAAATGTGCTCAACAATAATATTAACTGTGAAAACTTACATTCTTATATTCTTCAATGTTGTTTAATGGAAGAATCTTGATGACTTCCAATGCTTGGGCCTAATTCAGAAAATCTATATATCGTGTTCTGCCCCGATTTTCATGAAATAAGAGAGACAGTTACCAGCCAT
The DNA here is from genome assembly GCA_009831015.1 of Picea engelmannii. Lineage (NCBI taxonomy): Eukaryota > Viridiplantae > Streptophyta > Pinopsida > Pinales > Pinaceae > Picea > Picea engelmannii. The sequence goes on along the minus strand of ML783926.1, from coordinate 1,089,499 downwards.
TATCTGCAGTGCGCATACTCTTGTTTTGTCTTGCTAAGTCCTAGAGCCTTGAATCCAAATACATTCCATTTGGTCGATCTAGGGTTTCTCTCTCACACATGCTAGGTATATGAAGACCTAAAATCCAGTCTTGACCTAAAATATCTGCAACTGCAACATTGTTTTCCCACACAGGAATTGTAAGGCCCAAAATTACAGAGCTTGATAAAATGGTGGTGGGTTTCTCAAAATCTTTTGTGCTTTTTCTGTAGTTGGTTAATTGAATTCATATCGTTTTATCTCTCTGCGGGACTGAATTCATAGTGTTAATTTATAGTAATGGAGGGATCAGTGCTGCCATGCACATGACCCCGTGAGGATGGAGGCAACAAATTATCCAAGAAACACAAAGCTCTGAATAAATGGAATGGGTTTATCCAGTATAAGGTGTGGCTAGTGCTCGTCATGAGTTTGGCAAGCAAGGAGATGTGAACATGTCCATAGAAGGCTTGACCACCATTACAGTCAAGGAGCTTGAGACCATGAAAATAATTTTCAATGGAGAGCTTGGCCCAAAATGTAATTTCATATATAGCAAGCATTTCAATCCAAATGTTATAAATTTTGGGGCCAAGATGGTTGCTTTGGAGGGGATTAAAGTTGCATACTATACTTATGTCTACAATATCTTATATTTTATTTCCATTTGTGGAGCAATGGAAGCCATGTTGTTGCCTTTAGGTGTTTGTATGGAGGTGCCCATCCATTGTTATCTTATGTCTACAAAATCTTATGTTTTATTACAATTTCTGAAGCAATGAAAACCATGTTGTTTCTTTTAGGTGATTGTATGGAGGTGCCCATGCATTGTTGGCACATTTTCTTCCAAAGGCATATGGGGTCTCAACATTTTTAATGATATACACAAGCTTCATGATGTGAAATATGTCATAACACAATCTAACAATTTTTTGAATTGTAACTCCATGTCAAACCCAACTCTGGCAATTATAGGCATACCATCTCTGTGTCATTGCCCATAAGAAAAAAGTTAAGGAGGTGGTCGATAATACCTTTGCCCCCATATCATATCACCTATAAGTCTTATTGTTGATGTTATTATTCACAACATTTCAAAATACATATGTGGGTGTTGATGTTGTAGTAGGAGCAATAAGTGGACCTATAGATCTAATAGATCTTCAATCATTTTCTTATTAACATCCATTGTGTGTAAGCGATGATGATTGCAACCACTAATTCAATGAAGTTGCAAATGTGTCATTCAACTACTCATGATGTCCACACTGCTACAAGTAAATTGATGTAGATACCATCTTGTAAGGGATTAGATGGTGTGGTCTAGCACTTGATCTTTGTAGACTCAACCCCTAAGTTTGTCTCTCAGTCTTTGGAAGGTTTCTCGAGTGAGCGATTGATCGAAAAAATGTTGTAAATTAAGATGTTGGTTGATTTTAAGATCATTATTAGGTCAATCCTCATCTTTTCTTGCATAAATCAAGTTGTCATTAAAAATCATCCTCCCCTTTCTTTCTTAGGTCAAAGCGCACCTAGATGTTTCCAATTCTGATTTGTGACTTTTAAGAAAGAAAAGCAATACATGCTCTTAACTGTTAAACCCACTAGGCGATTGACCCTTGATTTGTTCCAAAAAAAAATTTAAAACTGAAATTGGGTAATTTGTATTATCAAAAAGCTACAGCTAAGATAGACAATGTCATTACATCATATTGATTGTCCTCATATTTCAAGCAAAATAAATAGTTCCATATCAAAATACAAAATTTTCATATTTCAGCTAGCAAAATTTGTCGATGCTTGTTGCTACAATAGATTTTATAGAAAGTGCCTAATATGCTAGTAACTTTAAAAAACATTAATTTAATTAAATATATTGTAGTTGGTGGCCTTTTCCAAACCTATGTTGGTTGGTATAGATTCTTGATCCGTAATCTCCATATCCTCGATGAGCTAATGCACAATGTCCTCTTTCTTTAATTCTCCATGGCATGGATTTACAAACAACCTCAGATTGGATGCCCCATATTGAACATCTTTGCATAGGTTGAGTACCAAGTTCCTTATCATGTTGCATTCAACTTCAAGGGTGGAAATTTTATGGTTTAATTGAACCAGTGTATGGATGATGGAAGCAATTTGAGATATTAGTTGTTGTTCACTATCATGAACTTTAGATGTAAAAAAAAATATCGAGGTCTTGTTGATTTGGATCATTTCTTTATGGGATTGAAGTACTCTCCCAATTTCTTTTAATTCTATGTAATCCATGAATATTAATACAAATATAGAGAGCCAATCCAAAATGGAAGACGAGGACCTAACAAGCCAATAGACCCACAAAGCCAAATCCAAGACCTCCTTTAAAGAATCAACAAAGAACTCAAGAAAAAAGAACAGAAACCTCGACACCTGAACTAGAAAGCAACTTCTAATTTTCAAGAGAAGTACTTAGGAATTATAAACAGAGTAAAAACATATCCAAAGAGATAGTCTTCCCAATTTAAAATATCTCTCTAATCAATGCAAGGTGAACCAGACCAAGAAAACCAAAACCTCATGCACACAAAGTTTGCAAGAATTAAGGCTCCATTGCACTAGAAACACTCATAACAAACAACCTTACAAAAGAACCACCACACTTCAACTTCACTAGAGTATAGAGTGAAACCAACCTAAATACCGTAGCTGACCTGTTTAGGCGAAGATTGGCTTAAGAGGATTCCCATGGAATTTTTAGCACCTGGCACAAGAACTCTCCATAATCTCACCTTGCCTAGGATATAAACCAACCCAACCTTTAAATTCCCAGATAACCTCAAGCTTGAGCATGTGAAAGGGGAGCTCGAGTCTCGTCGTGTTTAATACCTTGCTTTGGTAATGGGATTGGCATGTGATTGACATGTGGCTTACTAAATTGTTGGCACTTACCATTGAGTGCATCTTAATTGATTACGATGTGATTTGGGAAATTAATGAGCCATTATCCCCAAGCTCGCCATTTTTAAGTAATGATATTGTTTGCAAGAGAGTCATCCTAATGATTATTTTCCTTCCAGACCTGGTAGAAGGATATTTTTTGAAATCTAGTTACCTCATGTTGGGCTCGAGCCAATATGGAAGTAAGCTTATAGTCAATCAGAATGGATTTCTTATTCATCACCTAAATGATTATGCTTAAGTCTCCCACCACTATAAGGGAATGAATTTGATATTCCAATGTCATATGTGATCCTTGAAGGAAGGCATACACTTCAACTTGGTTATTAGATGATATTCATAGTCCCCATGCATAGGAAAGTTTTGTTTTTCCTCCTGGATCAATGAGGATCCCCCCACGCCTGCTACCCCTAACCTATTCTAATTTATCTCCGATAGGGAAATATTTTTTTTAAGACAAAAAAAATTGAGAATGTATGCTCCAAGTTTCACTTTTCATAAACATAAATTGTTGGATTGCTCTCTCATTAAGACAAATCCTCATTGGCTCTAAATTTTATATTAGTTATTATTGTTGATCTACTTTTGCTTCTACCGTTTGGAAGAAATCCTAGTATGATACCTCTGAAAACACATCCCCGAAACTAGGAGAGAAATATCATGAAGCTTCCACTTCACCTACAAATTGGGGAAGTGGCAATTCATGGATCGAGTGTCTGCCTTATCTCAAATTTGAAGCTTTGGCATTGGAGTTACTATAAAATATTTTCAAGTAAGCGGATTTCAAGACATGTGAAATGTAGGTCTCTATGAGTTAAAAAAGAAAATAAAAAAGAAATAGAGGTTTCTATGAGTGAAATTGTACTCAGTCAATTTCTATGATGCTTGCAGGTTGTATTATCCTGCTATCTATTCACATTTTATCCTAGCCAAATGCAACTTATCTTGCATTCACTAATGCATTGACCACCTATTCAAAACATCATAATTTAATAGACTTTTTCATTTTGGTTATCATCATAAGGGATCTTATTAGTCCATCCCTGAAGGCAGCAGGACATATTATGAACGACTTCTTGTTTTTTAAATACTTCGGAATGTAAATAAAGGGGTTTAACCCCAAATTTTGGCCCCATGTTCCATTGAACACGTGTTATCGTCATATCAAATATTTACAACACTTTTGTTTATCCAATAAGAAACTTTGAGGTCTTTTTTGGTCTCATATCGAGGCAAGGGACAATTTGTGTGAAATGTTTCATTTAAAACTTAGGAAATTGATGATATATTTACATTGCATTACGGTGAGGTAGATTAATTCTAGACTTGAGGTTAGCATTAATCACAAACATTAACTGTTTGTGCTTACCCCATGTTTATCACATATTTATGGCATATCCCCTTGTTACGTGTCCAGCAGCGGAGGCTAAGTCTCATGCAAAATTCTTGTCTAGCAGCATATGTTGAGTCGCATGCAAAATTTGCTTTGAGTATTTGGCTAGTGTGTTGTTCCTTTGTTGTTGTTTATTGAACTCACCAAAACCTTATATTACTCTACTCATTTTTCAATCAGTGTGTAAGGAGATAGTTGATTTGCACCCATCCTACAATCACGAGGGATGCATCAATGAGTGGGACTCTCTACGCCGGGGTTGAGGTTGCTTTGTCTCTACCTGCAAATACATATCCTGAATTAGAAGAACCTAGGAATATCGACATAGGCAATGTACTCACTAATCTATGTCACCTCTTTGAAGAAGAAGAAGAAGAAGAAGATACTCCTAGACTATTGAAGGAGCACCAAACAACAATAGGGATGGACCAACAAAAGCCACATCTCGATCGCCTTTGAATTACTAGGTTCCTATAACTAATTCTAATGGTATCAGTCTAATTTCTAATTGCCATCAATCTAGAGCAAGTGGAAGTAGTGGTTAGTGGAGAAAACTCATCAGGGATTTTGTTAACATGATATGTTACTTACTTGAATATGAAATTGAAAATTAGATGATAAGATTTTCCATTTTGAACATGATAACAGGTGATAAACCATCGAAAATTTCATGCAGTGGGAAGCTAAAATATTTTTTGGATAAACTGCATAATATATCCTTGATGTTATAAATTTGAGTTGGTCCAAACACTTTAGTCAATAGAAAAACTTACCTAGACTAGTTTCCAACTTTCAATATTTTCTTACATATTTCATACTGAGATAAATAAAGTTAGAAAAGGACCACATCTTTTCACATATACAAAAAAATCCAGTCAATTCTCTACTTGGAATTTTGTTGGCAATGTTGAAGGAATATTCTTACAATATTCCTCATATCCAAAATCATATATTTAGTAATCAACTCATCATACATCAGAAACCAGAAATACTATAAGCCTAATATGACAAAAGAAACTACAAAAGTATTACAAAAGATGTATTCGACACATCTACAAAGTGAATGAAGATGTTCAACACCACTCTCCATGACCAACAACTTGTTATTATGTAGAAACATTGAAGGAATCATCTAATCATATGAATGTATTGCATCTATATGAACTATTGTGGATCAAATTCCATTATGGGAAGAAAAAAATTGTCATAAGAATGGCCAAGAACTAGGGTTTTTGCTTGGCTCTCTATTGCACTCAGCCGCCCCAGGTGGGGTAAATCGTGATTCCGAATGAAGGAAGGTCGTGAGGCGCTGCATACAGCCAAGTCGTGGCGTAGGAAAACTCAAGCGGTGGCTTTCGTCGGCCGTCTTTTGAACCACCCCCTGACCTTCGCTCTCATTTTTTCTTCGAAGGCACAACTAAAGGCAAAGAAATGGAGATTGATACAGGACTAGTTTAGGCAAAGGTGGGGCGTCCTTGGGAACCCGGGAAATGCATCCCTCGAGCACCACTAGCACCGAAATATGTGATCAGCACACCTAGAATCAAAGAACAAAAACAATACATGAGGGATTATTCTCTGGTAGGAAAATTCTTAGGCTTATGGCCTTCTGAACACGAGCTCGTCAAATGGATACACCAGTGGTGGAAACCCAAAGGACATTATGACCTATAGTTAGGCTCCAATGGTTTTTTTACCATCATCTTTCACAACCTAGAAGATTGAAACCGCATCTTTGATGGGGGACCATTTTTATTCAACTCAGTCGGCCTCTTTCTGCGCTTCTGGACAGAGAAGTTCATGTTGATGATTGCATCTATGTGAGACATTCTCCAGCTTACAAACCTGTGAGGTGTGGATCATTGCAGCTATGTGAGTCTTTCTCTCAGCTTACAAACCTGAGAGAAATCCCCTAAGAAGGGTACATGGTTCATGCCTGAGACAGAGCTAGGAACATAGAGATGACCTCCTCCATTCAGAGAGTTGAGAAGAACTCTAGATGATTATCTAGTGGGAAAGGCGATATGTTGAGTTAGACGTGCATTTGGCTGAGAACAAGGTGAACGTGTGAAATCCCAAAGTGTTGGGTGCATCATCATGTGAACAGAAATGAAGATGATGTATTATCCTCCTCTGAGCAACAGAGTTGACGAGAAGACTCCAGATGATTCTCCTGTGAGAGGCAGTGAAAAAGAAGATCTGTAGAGTGGGCGTGCCTATGGATGAGCACAGGTGAACGTGTGAAGATCTGGTTCTTTTGTGTAATGTAGTGAACTAGATATATGACATCCCTATGGATGTGCCTCTAGTGGATGAGTACTAGTGGGTGTATCAGATTATTTGTTATATATTGTTCAAGAGTCAGATCTACCTGTAACCCTAATTGTAATGTAAAGGGTACAGGTCGGCCCTACCTCAATGTGATTAATAATAAATGTAAAAGATAATTAATCTGGATAACAATAATTATAATTATAATTATAATATGACTTAGAGAGGTCGGACCTGTTGAGCCAATAGACACTTCAGTTGATAGAACAAGTCTAATATAAGTAAAGGGAAATTCCTCATTGTGGAATCATATATTTCTTGTGTGTTTGGAACTTTCAGCAAGTACACTTCTTTGGGAAAAGGTCGCACCTCTCTTGGGCGCTAGAGTTTTAGGGTTTGAAGCACCCTCTTGTGTGCTAGGTATTTCTTGGTGGTGAAGGTCTTCTTCTTGAAGAATATAGCAAAGGATTTGGTTGGGTTTTCTTCCCTTGTTGAGAAGGGTTTCCTAGGATACTTCTTGTGTTCTTGTGCATGGTGTTTCTTCTTGTGATCTTGGTTGTTGCAACATTATTGTCTATGGTTAAGTTAAATGCAAATATGGAATGAAATTCATGCTTAACCTATCTTATTGATAAATCAACATGGTTTCAGAGCATAGGTCTTGAAGAACCCATTGCACAAGCATCTACCAATCTCCTCTCTTTTCTACAGAACCATACGACCCTCCTAAGGTTTCAAGAAAAATCGTATGGCCTTCCTTTATGAGGTGTTTCATCCCTTGAACACTTGAACGTTGGGGCTAATTTTGGCATATGAGAGTACGGCCTCCTCCAATGCATCTCCAGGGACTCTCAAGGTGACATTCTGAGCATTTTGAATTTTTTGGCCCTAGGGTTTCGCTAATTTCTGTAGGAATTTCAGAATTAGGGTTTATGCAAACTCATTGAAGGAGCTCTTCAGCTCACCAGTTTTCTCCTATCTTTCAAAGGCTTATTGTTGGCAGTCATAAGTCCAATAAAACCTAAAAGTGCTAGCTTGGCCTAGCCGTTAGGTTTTCTAGCCTAGTTGACAAAGGGTTGTGAAGAATATAAAATTATCATGAACAGAAAATATGATGGAAGATAAGCTTGATGGATCAAGCAAATTAAAGTTCTTGGAAGACAAGACTTCAGAGGAAGAATTATTGTGGGTAATACAAAAGGGTGTACTAGAGACAGCTATCAATGAATGGAAGAAATATGACGTCGTGACAAGGAAGCAAATCACTTACTCAAGCCCTTACATTGAAAGGCCAGCTTCAAAATAACAAAGATGACACCGTGACTATATTCATCATAAAGATCTCAGAGGATAGAGATCAGCCAAGAGCCATTGGAGAAAATCATATCAGCATCCTCAGGTATGCACTTGTATATATTATTTGTATCATTGTCATGAGGGTAATTGCAGGATGAAGGAACCTTTTGTTGAAGTCGTGGATCTAGAAGGATCTCAGTGCATTTAGAGGAAAAAACACTTGAAGTGAAGACTCCAGGTTTGATTGTTGTAATTTTCATTCCTCTAACCTATATTTCTAAAATTTTGCTACATTACAAGTAGGTGTAGTAGTTGTGACAAATTTCTTTAAATTGTTTTTATTCTAGAGATGTACTCATTATTCTCCTTTAGGAGATATTCTTGTGTTGGTTCTTTTTGTTTTCTTGTTCCAGATAGGTTAACAAGAAAACAAGATGCTTATCCCTCAGAGGGAGTCACTTGACTCAGAGGGAGCCAAAACTATTTGAGAAAGAGGAAGAATAGAACCATCATTGAGACAACCAATGCTACAATGCATGATCAAAATCTTTCTAGGATTCCATGGGAAGAAGCGTGCATGACATAGTATATGTGCATAACAAGAGTCTTCACCGGACTTTAAAAAAAAAAAAAAATCATAACTCCCGAAGAAGTCTTCACCGGAATGAAGCTTGATATTGAACACTTCAGGTCATTTGGGTGCCCAATGTATTTTGATGTACACAAAGAGAAGAAGTCCAAGCTAGATCCTTTAGAATGAAAGGATACAGTGAATCTTCAAAGACATTCCAAATCAACATCCCTAGTCATAGACAGATTGAGACAAGCAGAAATGTTGTCCTTGAAAAGGAGATAGTCTTTCAAAGACCCATAGAATCTCAGATGGAGATTGATAATAAAACAATACCTTCTCCCCCTTCAACATTTCAGAGGGAGACACACATTATTTTAGTTGATCCATTTGCTCCAGTTGATATGTTCAAAGATATTGCAATAGGGCATAAAAGGCCTACCTAGACTCACTCTACAAGATGCAGAGAAACATGCAAGTCTCTCAAGGCACATCCCAAGAAAGAAACAGAGATTTTCAAGCTATCCTTTAGTCATGAGCCACTTCACTGATGTTGAGCTTCTTGGTCTTAAAGAAGCAACATGAGAACAAGTATGGAAATATGCCATAACAGAAGAATACCAGTATATCTTTAAGAATGATGTATAAGACATTATTCAGCGACCAGAAGAGAAGTCAATGGTAACTTCCAAGTGGATCTATAAGATCAAGCATGCAACTGATGGAAGTGTTGAGAAATACAAAATGATATTTATAGCTAGAGGTTTCTCACAAATAGAGGGAGTTGTCTATGATGAGACACTTGATCCAGTGAACCCGATACACTTCCATTTGTACTATCATCGATGAGTTCGAAACTATATCAGAGAGATAGATTCTTGATGCGTTTGGATTTCAGCAAGAGTGTTGTTGATCCAAACCTATATCACTACAGTGTTGGTGATGAGAGCTTGATTCTGATGACTCATTCAAAAAGCCTTGTTTTTTGGTACAAGTAATCCTTGACTTCTGAATTTGAAATGAATAATTTCAGTATGATGCACTACTTCTTGGGACAATAAGTATGACAGAGGACCGATGAGATTTTCCTGAGTCAAGGAAAATATACAGTGAAATTATTTAAAGAAAAAGATTGATGATGATCCAGACGAGATTGATCCACATCTGATTAGATCACCGATGTATTTGGTTAACACCAGACTTGATTCATGCCATGCAGTGAATGTGCTTAGTCATTTCATGAGTCAACCGAGACAAGCTCACTGGACAATAGCAAAACATGTATTGAGATATATGCGAGATATGGCCTGCGATATGCCTCCAGTGTGAACTTGAGTGTGTAGGATATGCTGATTAGATTGAGTAGAAATTACAGTGAACCAAAAAAGCACATCTGGCTAATGTTCTATCGTGAAGATTTCTATGGTTTCCTAATGCAGCAGGAAACAAAACTCTATGGCCTTGAGTACCATACTTGGAACATGTGAATATCTGGTTCTTCTGTGTAATGCAATGAACCAGAGATATGACATCCCTATGGATGTGCCCCTAGTGGATGAGCACTAGTGAGTGTATCAGATCCTTTGCTATATATTGTTCAAGAGTCAGACTTGCATGTAACCCTAATTTTAATGTAAAGGGTACAGGTCGGCCCTACCTCAATGTGATTAATAATAAATGTAAAAGATAATTAATCTGGATAATATTAATTATTATAGTTATAATTATAATATGACTTAGAGAGGTCAGCCCTGTTGAGCCAATAAACACTTCAGTTGATAGGACAAGTCTAATATAAGTAAAGGGAAATTCCCCATTGTGGAATCATATCTTTCTTGTGTGTTTGGAAATTTTAGCAAGTACACTTCTTTGGAAAAAGGGCGCACCTCTCTTGGGCGCTAGATTTTTAGGGTTTGAAGCACCCTCTTGTGTGCTAGGTCTTTCATGGTGGTGAAGGTCTTTCTCTTTAAGAATATAGCAAAGGATTTGGCTGGATTTTCTTCCCTTGTTGAGAAGGGTTTCCCATGATACTTCTTATGTTCTTGTGCATGGTGTTTCTTCTTGTGATCTTGGTTGTTGCAACATTATTGTCTATGGTTTCTCCAATAGGCCAAGATTCATTACAAATGTCTATGGCCCCACTACTTAGAAGGGCAAGCTAACCTTCATTCATAATTTGGGCTAACTTCCCACCCTTACCAACGATCGTATATGGATATTGGGCGGTGATTTCAATATGATCTGCAACCTAGAAGAGAAAAGAGGAGGGATATGTAGACTCGAGGCAGAAAGCGAGCACTTTCAATCCTTAATCGATAAGCTTTGTCTCATTGACCTTGAAACCAAAAAAGGCCTATTTACCTGGTCGAACAAGCACTCAGGGTCCAAATAGGTCACATGCCATCTAGACCACTTCCTAATTTCATACTCCCTCTTGATGGATGGACTCTTACTGGAAGCTAGTATCCTAGACACCTATGAATCTAATCATTGGCCCATTCAACTATGGTTGGATATCCCTGGCTCTCCAGGATGCAAGCCTTTCAGATTCGAGAATTTATGGATCAATCATCTGGAATTCCAAACCATGGCCCCCATTTGGTCGCAGGAAGCGACCATCCCTCATGGTTCCAAAATGTATCGGTTTCAGCAAATACTAAAAAACTTTAAACAATGCCTCAAGCTTTGGAACAAACAGAACTTTGGAAATGTTTTTGAAGCCCAAAGGAATTTGAATGACCAAATGAGGCTACTTCAGATCCAAATCAAGAATCAAAGCCTCACAGAGAAACTCAAACAGCAGGAAGCATTAATCAAACAAAAGTTGGATGAAAGGCGTTCACAAGAGGAGACCCTATGGAGGAAAAAATCCAAGATACAATGGCTTCAAGAGGGGGAATGAAACACCAATTTCTTCCACAGATCGCAAATCCAGCGTAGACATATCAACCGCATATCGCACCTTGTCACAGAGCAAGGTCAAATGATCCAAACTCATGAAGACCTTGAGCAAGAACTGGTGTCCTATTATCAAGATCTATTACCCGAACCCCCAGGAGATCGATCTCCAGCCATTGAAAAATCACTCAGCACATTCCAGTCAACATAAATCAGGAACCTAATTCCTTTTTTAGGCCAATCATGATTGAAGAATTAAACCTGGCTCTTCAAGACACTCCGGAAGGAAAAGCTCCTAGTCCCAACGGCTTCAAAGAATATTTGTTTCACTACTATTGGCACATGATTCGGGAGGAAGTATGGGAAATCATTGAAGACTCTCAAATTTCTGGTTAGGCTCTCCCTGCACTCAATGCAACCTTCTCCCTACACTCAATGCAACCTTCCTTACCCTTATCCCAAAAGAAGAGTGAGTTACTCACCCTAAATAGTTCAGGCCAATTTCTCTCTGCAATGTAATCTATAAGATTTTAACGAAGGTGACTACCCGAAACCTTAAACCCCTCCTTCCCTTCATCATTTCTCCCGAGCAGTCAGGATATGTTGAAGGTAGGAAAATTCTTAATAGCATCATCCTCACTCATGAAGTTATCCACTCTCTTCAAAGTACCGGTACTCTAGGTATGTTATTAAAGTTAGATCTCTCTAAATATTTTGACAAAATAAGTTGGGCTTACATCAAATATGTTATTATTGCTTTTGGTTTTGCACCTGCCTCGGTAGATTGGATCCTCAACCTCACTTCCTCTGCTTTCTTCTCTATCCTAATCAATGGCATTCCCTCCCGCCCCTTCTCTCCCACTCATGGCATACGGCAAGGGGATCCCATGTCCCCCTTCCTTTTTATCATCATGGCGGAAGATCTAAGCCGCTTCATCAAAGCATCCATTGTTGACAGGTCTTTAGCAGGGCTACCCCTACATGACACTGATCCTCCAGTCTCCCATAGCCAGTTTGTTGATGATACCTTAATGTTGGGTTCCCCAACAGTTTGAGAAGCACATCAGATCCTCTATATCCTTCAAACCTTTTATGACGCTTCAGGAATGGACATCAATCAAGACAAATCTTAGATCTTGTTTTTTAACGCTTTTCTCCTTGTCCAACTTCACATTACTAATATCCTGGGCTTCACACATAGCTCCCTTTCATTGTAATATTCCAGATATAAAAAGTATGCAGAACAGAAATAAAATGCTAGAAATGGCAGATGAACAACAATATAACCAGAACAACACCACAATAATACCAAAATGATACCAGAATAACACCAGAAAGACCACTTTGATTACTGAGAGTAATGTTCACTTGCCTCTTCAAGGGGGAAACCTCCAGTCGAGTAGAGCTATATTACAATAATATCCAAGGAAAAAGTTCCCATACCCTCGACTCCTGTTTATACTAAATATGTCTATCAAAAAAACCATCTAGAGGAAGATCCTTCTAGAAGCGGAAGCTTCTATTAGGTCTTCTTACATTCGACTTATTCTTCCTTATTGCTCGGCCTTATTAATATTGACCTTTATTACATTGAAATATATTATTCTACTTACATGAGGGGTTAGGTCCCTAACATGTCCTCCCCCTTAAAAACAGCCTTGTCCTCAAGGCTTGAGATGTGGAAATTTTTGCATAATGGTAGTTGGTTCCCAAGTGGCATCTGTTGGGGTTGTATCTTTCCACTGGACTAACACTTCCTTGATGGTTCGCTGATGCAGGCGATGCTCACGCTGGTCCAAAACTACTTGTGGTTGTAGCCAAATGGAGCCTTCTTCATCCAACTCGGGAAGGTTGGTTTGAGTTTGGCACTTAGTTCCAATCACCTTATTTAAGCATGAAACATGAAAAATAGGATGTAGCTTAGAATGACTAGGCAAAGCTAACTGATAGGCCACCTGTCCCACATGCTTGAGAACGGTATAAGGACCATAAAATTTGGGCACCATCTTCTGACAATGGTCGACCTTGAGGGAATTTTGCTTGTAAGGTTGCAGTCGAAGAAACACTTGATCCCCTTCTGCAAATTGACGTTCAGAGTGACCTTGATCTGCTTGTTGCTTCATGCGATTCTAGGCCATGACCAAATTCTCTTTGAGGGTACGGAGAATAGCCTTTCGAACTGTAAGTGTTTGGTCAATTGCCTGGAGCTTCGAGACACCTGGTAAATATGAGAGAACTGAAGGTGGATTTTTTCCATATACCGCTTCAAAAGGAATCATGCGGGTAGTTGTATGGTATGAAGTGTTGTACCACCATTCATCTAGGGGTAACCATTGAGCCCACTGATTTTTCTTTTCCAATGCAAAACACCTCAAATATGTTTCCAAACACTTGTTGACAACTTCAGTTTGACTATCAGTCTAGGGATGATAAGCTGTGTTGAGATGAAATTGGGTGCCTTGTAGCTTGAACATTTCTTGCCAAAAATTGTTGATGAAAGTTGGGTCGCGATCAGAAACAATAGAATGTGCCATGCCATGAAGCTTGAAGACCTGATCCATGAAAATTTTAGCCACGGTGGATGTTGTAAATGGGTGTTGAAGAGCACAGAAATGAGCATACTTGGAAAGGCAATCAACTACCACCATGATGACTGATTTATTGCCTGATTTAGGTAAGCCTACAATAAAATCCATAGAGATATCCCGCCAAATAGCAGGTGGAATCCTAAGCGGTTGTAGTGTGTCGGGAGATTTGACTATTTTTCCCTTGTTGCGTTGACACACATCACATTCAGCCACAAAATTACGAACTTCTTGTTTCATACCATCCCAGAAAAAAGAACGTTTGACCCTGTCATAGATTTTGGTAAACCCGGAGTGCCCAATTGTGGGTGTAGCATGAAGCTCAGAAAGTACTGTGGATTTAAGTTTTGACTGTTTACTTAAATGCAAACGGCCTTTGTATCAAAGCTCATCATGGGGCCAAGAGTACCCTGGGAAAACTGGAGAATTGGGCTGCAATTGTTGTATCAGATGCAAACTTTTGGGATCGTGTAGCCATTCTTGGCGAACGTCTTGGAGCCAATCTAGTACAATGAAGGAGAGAGAAAAAAGGGACCTTTCATCTTCATATTTTCAAGAAAGTGCATCCGCAATCGCATTGTCTTTGCCTTTCTTGTAAATGATCTCATAATCATATCCAAAGAGATTAGTCACCCATTTTTGTTGCTCTGGGGATGAAATACATTGTTCCAGAAAATACTTAAAGCTTTGATGATATGTCTTAATTTGGAAGAATTGCCCCAATAGATAAGGGCGTTAAAGATCAACGACATGCAGAATAGCCAACATTTCCTTTTCACAGATTGATTTGCCCAAATTTCATTGAGACGGTTGTTTGTTGGTAAAGTCCAAAGGCCGACCCTCTTGCATAAGGACCGTGCCAATTCCTTTCCCTAAAGCATCACATTCCAGGAGAAAGGTCTTTGTGAAATTAGGAAGGGTTGGGACTAGAGTGGTGCACATGGCCATCTTCAAGGTCTGAAAATCCTGAGCAGCTGTTGGAATCCAAGTGAAAGAATTCTTTTTAAGGAATGCAGTGAGAGGTGCCGCAATATTTCCATAATTCTTAACAAACTTGTGATAATAACTTGTTAAGCCCAGAAATCCACACAATATTTTGAGAGTCTTTGGGTGAGGCCAGTCTTGCATAGCTTCAATCTTTTTAGGATCCACCCTAACACCATCCTTGCCAACAAGATGACCCAATTACTCGACTTCTAAGGCACCAAAAGCATATTTAGATTATTTCAAGAAAAGTTGGTGTTGAGAGAGTAGATGGAGAACTTGATCCACATGAGCAAGATAGTTTCTCCAGGTTTTTCTATAGATGAGGATATCATCAAATAAAACTAAGACAAAATGACAAAGAAAAGGATGGAAGACGTGATTCATGAGGCTTTGGAAGGTGGAGGGGGCATTACACAAGCCAAAGGGCATGAACAAAAACTCATAGTGGCCCTTATGAGTTCTAAAGGCGGTCTTAGGATTGTCTGCCTCTTTCATACGAATCTGGTGGTAGCCAGAACAAAGATCAAGTTTAGTAAGGAATTGGGCGCCACTCAATTGATCCAAGAGGTCATCAATGACAGGAATGGGAAATTTCTCTTTAGTAGTGAGTTTGTTGAGGTCACGGAAGTCAGGACACATGCACCAAGAACCTTCTTTCTCCATGCCCATGACCACAAGAGAAGAGTAGGGGCTCATACTAGGGCAGATAATGCTTGTGTTAAGCAATTCTTGAACCATTTTCTCAATTTCATTTTTTTTGGAAAAGGGGTGACGATAAGGATGGATATTGGGAGGAAGGCTTTCTGGGACAAGGGGAATGGAATGATCTTGAACACCATGGGAAGGAGGGAGTCCCTGGGGAGTGTGTTATAACCCTGTAATTTATAGGATCATCTGGTGACTGGAAAATTTTCACTATTGATGTTTGTTATCTTGCAAATAATATTTCATTCATGCAAATTATTTTCAAAAGAAAAGAAAGAAAAAGAATAAAGAGGGCATAGAAGAGAAAATGAACAAAGCCCCATGCAATAACAATGACTTGATCCATATTGTTTAAACATGGTCAGGTCCTTTTGAATTGATGTTGATAGGATTAGTGAATAAGCTTGGCTAAATTGTTTAATCTTAGCCAAGTAGATAGGTTAGCTAGTGAATAAATTTGATCAAACTGTCTAATCTTGGTCAAATAACCCTAGGGTAGAGTAATCTCTTATTCTAACTGTTTAATCTGGGCTAAAGGTGTAGGTAGGTACAATAGGACATAGGCTAGCCAACTTTTCTTTCAATAAAGTTTGAATGGTGTTCGAAGAAAATGTATGATTCTGATGTTTTAGGTGCTTTCCTAACCCCATGGTGACAAAAGAAAGGGAAGCAGCGCACAAAACTCACAAAAAGAACTAAGCCTAAGTTCTGATGCATATATTAAATCACGCCTGGAGATTAAATATTGTGAAAAGATCTATGGCCGAGTTGTTGGCGCATAGATCTACGGCTAAGATGAGATTTCGGACCCTCCACCCCCCCCCCCTTGACCATTCTAACTTTAACGGTGGGGGGGGATCCAGAATGGTGATTAACAAGTGTGCACAGATCTACAGTTATCACGATGGTGTGCAGATGGACGGTCTACAGGAGATTTTGAACCCCCTCGATCTTTCTTCCTTTAACGGCGGGGGGGGAGGGGGTCCGAAATGAGGCGTATGTTCCCAGCGG
The DNA here is from genome assembly GCA_009831015.1 of Picea engelmannii. NCBI lineage: Eukaryota > Viridiplantae > Streptophyta > Pinopsida > Pinales > Pinaceae > Picea > Picea engelmannii. The sequence continues at coordinate 1,072,824 of ML783926.1, read as the reverse complement.
GCCCCATCCCAACGTGTCCCTAATCTATTGCGTCGCACCTCTTCCCTTCCGACATACCGCCACCACCTCATGATGTCACATCTTAATATCCATCTCCGCCTGTCTTATCCGTCCACCTATTACAGGTCATGTCCCCCTCTCTTATCCCCCAATCATCATCATCCACATCACCCGGGTACACACGTCATACGTCCTTCCCCTACCTCCTCACGTTCCTAAGGATTCGTTGGCAATTTATTACAGGCTACATATCCGTTAGCCTGTTGACCTGTCCCCCACACCCAACGGATACTCGTTCACTCAAAAGTAACCCTTGTCCTACCATTTGCACACTGTTCACTCTCTCCGCGCACCAGACAATTCCCCCCCACCCCCCCCTCACTGATCCATCCATCTACCCAGCCATAGCCATTATCCGCTAACATTTTTGTTTCCGTTGGAGGTATCGTTGGAAGCGATGGTGCCAAAGTCTAAAAAATCAAAGGTCGAGGAGAATCCATTCCTCCCCCCTCCCATTGATCTCGACCGGATTCCATTAGAAGACAAATATTATCTGATCTCAGAGACCAGGTGTGAATTCGATTTCACAGAATTTAAGTCATGGTTTAAAGACACATTCCTAGATCAAAGCAATGAGTTTGGGCTCTGGGAGTCAAATTTTCCCCTATATCTCTTTCCCTAGGTCCATCATTTCCCCAAATACGCCCTCAAGTGTCAAGCTCATTACATACCTAACCAGAGAGCCATAGTTTCTTCGTCCAGAGAAACTCTTTTCTTTATCACACCAGAGGCCATTGATCAGATGATGCAGATATCTAGAGTCGAATCTGCCTCCCCTTTCAACCTTGAAATCCTAAAAAAGTTATACCAGAACCTATCTTTTCCTCAGAGAGCCCAGATTTTTTAGCTTTTCCTCCCAGAGGATGCTCAGCTCCCCAAGAAAAATTCCCCGTATCATTCCTCCTTGTTCTTAGAAAAGGGAAACCAAGTGATTTCATCACTTTGTTGTCTACTTGGCCACTTTTCAGACGAATGGGTAGATGAACCTATATTGGGGTTCCTATCTATTTTCTCTGCTGAGGAAAAGGCCACCATCCAGTTTGACTACAGCACTTTCCTAGTAGAGAACATCCATGATCAGCTTTCTAAATTCACCACAAAGGGCATGTTCCATTATTCCTCGATACTGGCATACATGTTCATGTTTTATCAAGCAAATAAATTCTCCTTCCTTATGCAGAAAATGGACCAGGACAGAAAACCACAGGCAGTAACCCTATGGACTTCACTTCTCAGAAGAAACTCCACGGAGTTCAGTTTTAAATAGTTTATCAAGATGTTTTATCATCCGGTGGTGACCATGCTCAGTGGGAGACCAGAGCCAAGGATAAATGAAGAGATCCAGAGAATCTTACACCTCTCGGACCTCTCAAAGACGGGAGACTAGTTCCTTTATCAATATCACACAGAGATCAGAGTGTATGGATGTGAGTTAGCTCCATACAAATTGCCCAAATATTTGCCCGTGCGGATATTTTCACTCGAGTATATTCGCTAGATGATAAATTCAGATGATATTCACTTTGTATCTCTGAAGAAAAAACAACAGCTAAGGATTAAGGGGCATATAGGACCTTTTATCTACAATAGTCGAGCCACTGGAGAAGAGGCAGAAAAGATATTAAAGGAAATGAAATTCAGCACCAGTTTCATTTGGAAATATGATCCAAGTGGAATCATCGTAGAAATGAGAGCTAAAAACAAAAGTGCACAGTATGCTCACACACTCAAGCCGGAAACTGAGAAGTATGTAAATAAGACACAGTGGGAAGAGAACACCTTGGAAGACACTGAACAGAAGTCTTCCTTAATCCTAACCTCACAGACTACCACTCCATCAGTGCCAAAGGAAAAAAGACCAAGGAAAGATACCTCTCTTTTGGTCACTGAAGTATCAGCGGAGGATTTTCATTTACACAGTAAAAATCCTAAGACCATTCATACTATTCTCAAGTCTGGTGAGGGATATACTCAGTCTGCCAAAGGGGCTAAGGGAGAAGGTACACCAATTCCTTCAATCAGCTGTCAGACAACGTCTATTTCTTCTTCAAAGAAGCAGACCGATATAACTGTGGCCACCCAAATTCCACAGGGATCCACAAAGCTGAACATCTTTGAAAAATATGATCTGATTAAGAAGAAAAACCAGACACTGACCAATAGCACCTATGCTCAGTTCTGGAAGAAAACATCCACGGCACAACACAGAGTGTTATCAGCTTTCGACACAGAAAAAGGAAGAATGCATCTATCATTTTTGTAGGCACAGGTACCTCAACCCAAAGAAATCACTGAGTAGAAAAGGTCAACCTTGTGTTTGATACCAAACAAGTTCATCCAGTTGATCAGATGGATCTGCACAAACAGACTGGAGAAATGGTTTTTTCCACTTTGGCCCATGCTTCCTCTACAGCAACAAAATTACAGGTAGCTCTAAACAATGTTCAGACCCAGTTGAAAGTGGAAAAGATATCCTCTTTTGCAAAGGATAATAGGATAAAATCCTTAGAGGAAATAGTAGTCAAGATCGGGTATGATCCCTCGAATGTGAAAGGAACAGAGGAATTGCTAAAGAAAAAGAATGTTGATATAGCAGCTCTGAGAAAACAACTAAAATTGCCACCCACAAAGGATGCACAAGATAAGGAGATCGTTGAGACAGAGGGTGAGAAGGATGAGATGCTCAAGTTGATCATGGAGAAAAATGCGCAGTTAAGGGAGATGGAAGCAGAGCTGGAAAGGTTGGTAAAGGAGAAGGAATAGACAACACCCATGGAAGTCATTGGGGTCCAGAATGAGGCGTATGTTCCCAGCAGACCCCATCCCAACATGTCACTAATCTATTGCGTCGCACCTCTTCCCTTCTGACATACCACCACCACCTCATGATGTCACATCGCAATATCCATCTTTGCCTGTCTTATCCTTCCACCCGTTACAGGTCATGTCTCCCTTTCTTATCCCTCAATCATCATCCTTCACATCACCTGGGTACACACGTCATACATCCTTCTCTTTCCTCCTCACGTTCCAAAGTACCCGCAGGCAATTTATAATAGGCTACATATCCATTATCCTGTTGACCTATCCCCCACACCCAACGGATACCCATTCACACAAAAGTAACCCCTATCCTGCCATTTTCACATTGTTCACTCTCTCTGCGCACCAGACAATTCCCCCCCCCCTCACTAATCCAGCCATCTACCCAGCCATAGCCATTATCTGCTAACATTTTTGTTTCAGTTGCAGGTACCATTGGAAGCGATGGCGCCAAAGTCTAAAAAAGCAGAGGTCGAGGAGAATCGATTCCTCCCCCCTCCCGTCGATCTCGACCGAATTCCATTAGCAGACAAAGATTATCCGATCTCAGAGACCAGGTGTGAATTCGATTTCACAGAATTGCAATCATGGTTTAAAGACACATTCCTAGATTAAAGCGATGAGTTTGGGCTTTGGGCGTCAAATTTTTCCCTGTATCTCTTTCCCCGGGTCCATCATTTCCCCGAATTCACCCTCAAGTGTCAAGCTCATTACCTCCCCGACCAAAGAGCCATAGTTTCTTCGTCCAGAGAAACTCTTTTCTTTATCACACTAGAGGCCATTGATCAGATGATGCAGATATTTAGAGCCAAATCCGCCTCCTGTTTCAACCTTGAAATCCTAGCAGAGTTATACCAGAACCTGTCTTTCCTCAAAGAGCCCAGATCTTTGAGCTTTTCCTCCCATGGGATGCTCAACTCCCCAAGAAAAATCCCCTGTATCATTCATCCCTATTCTCAGAAAAGGGAAACTAAGTGATTTCATCACTTTGTTGTCTACTTGGCTACTTTTCAGACGAATGGGTAGATGAACCTATTTTGGGGTTCCTATCTATTTTATCTGCTAAGGAAAAGGCCACCATCCAGTTTGACTACAGCACTTTCCTGGCAGAGAACATCCACGATCATCTTTCTAAATTCGCCACAAAGGGCATGTTCCGGTATTCCTCGATACTGGCATACATGTTCATGTTTTATCAAGCAAATAAATTCTCCTTCCTTATGCAGAAAATAGGCCAGGACGGAAAACCACAAGCATTAACCCTATGGACTTCACTTCTCAAAATAAACTCCATGGAGTTCAGTTTTAAACAGTTTATCGAGATGTTTTATCATCCGGTGGTGATCATGCTCAGTGGGAGACCAGAGCCAAGGATAAATGAAGAGATCTAGAGAATCTTACACCTCTCAGACCTCGCAAAGACGGGAGACTGGTTCCTTTATCAAGATCACACAGAGATTAGAGTGTATGGATGTGAGTTAGCTTCATACAAATTGCCCAAATATTTGCCCGTGCGGATATTTGCACTAGAGTATATTCGCCAGATGATAAATTCAGATGCTAATATAACTGTGGCCACCCAAATTCCACACGGATCCGCAAAGTTGAACATCATTGAAAAATATGATCGGATTAAAAAGAAAAACCAGACATTGACCAATAGAACCTATGCTCAGTTATGGAAGCAAACATCCATAGCACAACACAAACTGTTATCAGCTTTCGACACAGAAAAAGGAAGAATGCATCTGGTATTTCTGCAGGCACAGGTACCTCAACCCAAAGAAATCACTGACTACAAAAGGTCAACCCTTGTGTTTGATACCAAACAAGTTCATCCAACTGATCAGATGGATCTGCACAGACAAACTGGAGAAATGGTTTTTTCCACTTTGGCCCATGCTTCCTCTACAGCTACAAAATTACAGGTAGCTCTAAACAATGTTCAGATCCAGTTGAAACTGGAAAAGATATCCTCTTTTTCGAAGGATAACAAGATAAAATCCTTAAAGGAATTGGTAGTCAAGATTGGGTATGATCCCTCAAATGTGAAAGGAACAGAGGAGTTGCTAAAGAAAAAGAACGTTGATATAGCATCTCTGAGAAAACAACTAAAATTGCCACCCATAGAGGATGCACAAGCTAAGGAGATCGTTGAGACAGAAGGTGAGAAGGATGAGATGCTCAAGTTGATCATGGAGTAGAATGTGCAGTTAAGGGAGATGGAAGCAGAGATGGAAAGGTTGGTAAAGGAGAAGGAATAGACAACACCCATGGAAGTCATTGGGGTCTGGAACAAGGTGTTTGTTCCCAGCGGGCCCCATCCCAACGTGTCGCTAATCTATTGTGTCACACCTATTCCCTTCTGACATACTGCCACCACCTCATGATGTCACATATCAATATCCATATCCACCTGTCTTATCCGTCCACCCGTTACAGGTCATGTCTCCCTCTCTTATCCCCCAATCATCATCCTCCACATCACCCAAGTACACACGTCATACGTCCTTCTCCTGCCTCCTCACGTTCCTAAGGATCCATTGGCAATTTATTACAGGCTACATATATGTTATCATGTTGACATGTCCCTCATGCCCAATGGATACCCGTTCACTCAAAAGTAACCCCTGTCCCGCCATTTGCACACTGTTCACTATCTCCACGCACCAGACAATCCCCCCCCCTCACTGATCCATCCATCTACCCATCCATATCCATTATTCGCTAACATTTTTGTTTCAGTTGAAGATACCGTTGGAAGTGATGGCGCTAAAGTCTAAAAAAGCAGAGGTCGAGGAGAATCCATTCCTCCCCCCTCCTGTCGATCTCGACCGGATTCCATTAGCAAACAAATATTATCTTATCTCAGAGACCAGGTGTGAATTCGATTTCGCAGAATTGCAGTCATGGTTTAAAGACACATTCCTAGATCAAAGCAATGAGTTTGGGCTCTGGGAGTCAAATTCCCCCCTATATATCTTTCCCCAGGTCCATCATTTCCCCGAATTCACCCTCAAGTGTCAAGCTCATTACCTCCCGAACCAGAGAGCCATAGTTTCTTAGTCCGGAGAAACTCTTTTCTTTATCACACTAGAGGCCATTGATCAGATCATGCAAATATCTAAAGCTGAATATGTCTCCCCTTTCAACCTTGAAATCCTAACAGAGTTATACCAGAACCTGTCTTTTCCTCAAAGAGTCCAGATCTTTGAGCTTTTCCTCCCACGGGATGCTCATCTCCCCAAGAAAAATCCCCCGTATCATTCCTCCCTATTCTTAGAAAAGGGAAACCAAGTGATTTCATCACTTTGTTGTCTATTTGGCTACTTTTCAGATGAATGGGTAGATGAACCTATATTGGGGTTCCTATCTATTTTCTTTGTTGAGGAAAAGGCCATCATCCAATTTGACTATAGCACTTTCCTAGCAGAGAACATCCATGATCAGCTTTCTAAATTCACCACAGAGGGCATGTTTCAGTATTCCTCGATACTGGCATACATGTTCATGTTTTATCAAGCAGATAAATTCTCCTTCCTTGTGCATAAAATGGACCAAGACAGAAAACCGAAGGCAGTAACCCTATGGACTTCACTTCTCAGAAGAAACTCCACGGAGTTCAGTTTTAAATAGTTTATCAAGATGTTTTATCATCCGATGGTGAGCATGCTCAGTGGGAGACAAGAGCCAAGGATAAATGATGAGATCCAGAGAATCTTACACCTCTCGGACCTCGCAAAGACGAGAGACTGGTTCCTTTATCAAGATCACATAGAGATTAGAGTGTATGGATATCAGTTAGCTCCATACAAATTGCCCAAATATTTGTCCATGCGGATATTTGCACTCGAGTATATTCGCCAAATGATAAATTCAGATGATATTCACTTTGTATCTCTGAAGAAAAAACAACAACTGAGGATTAAGGGGCAGATAGGACCTTTTATCTGCAATAGTCGAGCCGCTGGAGAAGAGGCAGAAAAGATATTAAAGGAAATGAAATTCAGCACCAGTTTCATTTGGCAATATGATCCAAGTGGAATCATCGCATAAATGAGAGCTAAAAACAAAAGTGCACAGTATGCTCACACACTCAAACCGGAAATTGAGAAGTATGTAAATAAGACACAGTGGGAAGAGAACACCTTGGAAGACACTGAACAACAATCTTCCTTAATCCTGACCTCACAGACTACCACTCCACCAATGCCAAAGGAAAAAATACCAAGGAAAGATACCTCTGTTTCAGTCACTGAAGTATCAGCGGAGGATTTTCATTTACATAGTAAAAAGCCTAAGACCATTCATACTATTCCCAGGTCTAGTGAGGAAGATACTCAATCTACTAAAGGGGCTAAGGGAGAAGGTACACCAATTCCTTCAATCAGTTGTCGGACAACATCTACTTCTTCTTCAAAGAAGCAGACTGATATAACTGTGGCCACCCAAATTCCACACGAATCTGCAAAGCTAAACATCTTTGAAAAATATGATCTAATTAAGAAGAAAAACCAGACACTGACCAATATCACCTATGCTCAGTTCTGGAAGCAAACATCCACAGCACAACACAGACTGTTATCATCTTTCAACACAGAAAAAGGAAGATTGCATCTGGCATTTCTGTAGGCACAGGGACCACAACCCAAAGAAATCACTGACTACAAAAGGTCAACCCTTGTGTTTGATACCAAACAAGTTCATCCAGTTGATCAGATGGATCTACACAGACAGACTGGAGAAATGGTTTTTTCCACTTTGGCCCATGCTTCCTCTACAGCTGCAATATTACAGGTAGCTCTAAACAATGTTCAGACGCAGTTGAAACTGGAAAAGATATCCTCTTTTGCAAAGGATGATAGGATAAAATCCTTAGAGGAATTGGTATTCAAGATCGGGTATGGTCCCTAAAATGTGAAAGGAAGAGAGGAGTTTTTAAATAAAAAGAACAATGATATAGCATCTCTGAGAAAAAAAAAAAAAAATCTACCCACAGAGGATGCACAAGCTAAGGAGATCGCTAAGACAAAAGGTGAGAAGGATGAGATGCTCAAGTTGATCATGGAGCAGAATGCACAGTTAAGGAAGATGGAAGCAGAGTTGGAAATGTTGGTAAAGGATAAGGAATAGACAACACCCATGGAATTCATTGGGGTCTGGAATGAGGCGTATGTTCCCAGCGGGGCCCATCCCAATGTGTCATTAATCTATTGTGTCACACCTCTTCCCTTCTGACATACCGCCACCACCTCATGATGTCACATCTCAATATCCATATCCACCTATCTTATATGTCCACCTGTTACAGGTCATGTCTCCCTCTCTTATCCCCCAATCATCATCCTCCACATCACCCGGGTACACACGTCATATGTCTGTTAAGGTCCTAACCCGCACATAGGTAGATCAATGTATTCGGATGTAATAAAGGTCAATATTAATAAGACCTTTCAATAAAATAGAATAAGGCGGATGTAAGAAGACCTAATAGAAGCTTCTGCTTCTAGAAGGATCTTCCTCTAGATGCTTCTCTTAAGAGACATATTTAGTATAAATAAGGGTCGAGGGTATGAAGAACCCTAGCTTGGAGATTATTGTAACAGAGCGCTGCTCAACTGGAGGTTGCCCTCTCGAAGAGGCCTGTGAACATTGCTATCTAATTCAAGTGCTATTTATGTTGCTATTTCGTATATCATTTCTGTGTATTGTGAAGATTATGCTAGATATTTTACTGATATTCTGTTATTTCTAGTATTTCAATTTTGTTCTGCATATTTTATATATCTGGTATCTTGCAAGTGGTATCAGAGCACTTTCCTTGGCAGAAATTGTGGGTATTTTTTTTTCAGGGTAGAGACGTATTCCGGCGTCTTTAAGCCACAGAGATCTGTCATTATGCGCATAAA
>ML783926.1:1039490-1050251 GCA_009831015.1 Picea engelmannii | reverse complement strand
ACTTTTATTTTATTTTGTTTGTTTTTTTTGTTTTTTTTTTATTATTATTATTTATTAAGTTTTTTTTTACGTGTTTTTTTTGTTTTTAATTTTTATTTTGTTTACTTTTTATTTATTACGTGTAGTTTTATTTAGTATTTGTGTTTTATATTTATTTAATATATGTCTTTATTATTATATTACGTTTGTTTTATTTACTTTTCATTTTATTTTTGTTTTATTTTAATATTTTGTTTTTTAGACTTAGGATAATTAGTATTTTTATTATTTTTTAATTTAGTTAATGTTTTGTTTTGTTTTAGTTTATTTTTTGTTTTATATATTTTATTGTTAATATTATTATATTATTTTTACTTTTTGAATAATGTTTATTCTAACAAACTAACCTAGTTATTAACAACTAACTTAATTATTAATCATTAATTAATTAATTAATGATTAAGTTATTATTAACAAGTCTAACATACATCTAACTATACTAAATTTAATTATTAACATTATTAACCTATTGATTTTTCTTTTAACCTAAGTTTTTTTATTCGTGCAGGGATGAGTGATGGGCGTGATGAGTTGAAGGATGAGGGAATGAAGGGCGCAACAAGGTGACGAAGGATTGGGCAGGGTGATGAAGGATCAGGCGAAAATGGATGGAGGGGAAATGGAAACAAACGAGAGACCAACAAACCAAGAACTTCATCATGAGACCCACAAATGATATTTGAATCATTAGATCTCCTATAATTATAGGACCCTAACATAGGCTCCACCGGGGGATCGCATCTCTTTCAGGAGGTGTCAAGAACCACTGAACTCTGAACATGCAAACCGGTGCTTTATTCATTGGGTTGATCCCAAAATCTTTCTGCAACCTGTACCTATTTTGATCGTTCCACTGAAACCAAACCAAAATGAACACTGCTGAAAAAGAGATGCTCGGAATGTTGAGATTATTCACATTCTCCTACCTACCGTATACTGCTGAAAATCATGCTAAATCAAATAATACAAAAATGTCAATGAAGCCAATCAAGTAGCTGCTGAGACCAGAGGACTACTTGACTGCTTGTTAGCACAGTAAAAAAGGCAGCTTGACCATTTGCCCATAGATTCAAAACTGCAAAGTGTAAAGGCCACTGCTGAAAACATGATTGATCTTTACAATAGAGACCTCGACAATCTTGAAGAACAAAAGTAATGCCAGAGATAGATTGGGGCTCTGTAGTGAAAAATGTATCCATATAGGTGACTATAGGATCAAGGTAGAAATGACATGTTCCTTGATTTTTAGATTCATCCAAGTGAGTGACATGTTCTGGCACTGTATCTATGTTATTTTCATCTTCTTGCAATGGCTAATATGGCTGCAACTTTTATGATGGGTTTTGAAATGATGCTTCTGCTGAACACACCTCTGTAGCTGACTGTCTGATCATATCCATATCATAACAGTTTTTGAAATCATTGGGAGTAAATGAAAACTGACTTTGAGAACACACATTATCCAGAATATCAGCTAGAGGGTCATAAAATGCTTTAGATAATGGTGGCATTGTCTCTACTGGTACTTCATGGCTTACACTATGACTTTCGGCTAGAATTTGACCAAGATTCCCTCTCAAAATTTGAAATGAATTAAAGCACAGAGGCAGTGAATCAAGATGGATCAGCTCATCACATGTTTCGGGCATCATGATTTCATCTGAGGTTTGACCTTCAAAAAGGCTCAAGGGTTGCACCTCTGGATCAACTTCTATATCTCCCTTGTTTTCCTCAACTGATGCAGTAGAACATTCCTCTTCCTTTCTATGTGCAATCTGCTTGTAATGTTTCCTTAGGAGCGAGGCAAAACATAAGGGTAGACAGTTTTCACCCTCTTGAAAAATTTCTGCATTTTGATCATTGGTGTCATAATTTCCATGTACAGATTGATTGTCCTATTGGGATTGCAAATGATATTCTTCCTCCCAATCATATGTGGTTGATTTCTTTGAAAAATCCAATGTGGTACAATCATCATTGTACCAATCAAACTTGGGTGAATCATTCATGGATGAAATTCCATTGAACATGCATATCATATCAGGAGAATCCTCCTCTATCTTCTGATTTTGAACTTCATCTTCGACTGTATTGTGAATTGAATACATGAAATAATCGTTGGGTGGATAAAAATGTTGAGGTTGGTTTGCAAGGTGTTTGGGGACATTGATCTTTTCCCTTCCAAGAATTAATGGGACATCAGGTCCTTGAACAACAATTTCCCCTTTGTTACTAAATTTGTGCATCATCTCTTTTACAGTGTTCGTCGGGACATCTAGCTTCACTTTTGAAGGTGTCATCCGCTTCTTTTCAGTTCTAGCCTTTTCCTCTGCTCTTAGCTTGGACCTTTGTGCAGCAAATTAGCTTCTACATCAACTGCAATCTTTTGCATTTCTTCAAGGGTTGCAGTGTTCCGTTCTCTTAATTGGAATACCATCTCAGGATCAAAGGCATCTGGGAAATGCAAGTGAGTTGATCCTGGGGGTGGCCTTATATCAACAGCCATTGCATTATATACCTTATTGAACCTTGCTGAAAATTGTTGTATTGTTTCCCCTAGCTTTCTTTTCAAATGGTCATACTCTTCTAGGATGAGAAAGACATTTCTCATGATCACCCACCTATCTAAGAAAACTTGCATGAACTAATGAAAATTTCTTATGCTTGCAGCTGGAAGGTTTTTAAACCAATTTTTTACTTTACCTTGCAAAGACAAGGCAAACATCCTGATATAGACATCGTCATCTTCAACCTCATAAAGGTCAAGGAAATATTCAAACCTCTGGATGTGTTTTTCAACAGTAATATTGGCATTCTCTCCATCAAACCTGGGCAGATTATTGGTGTAATTGACAGGGAGGTCATGGAGAATAGGAGGCAAATCTAGAGGCTTGTATCGGTCTGGGATTTTCACAGGTATAGGAGGTAAAGCATGGGGCTTGTAGCTAACTGGAATTTCAACAATGGCAGGAGTATCTACATGATCTACAATTCGGGATCTGATCTCTTGAGACTCATCAATTAGCAGGTGTTCAATGCAATCTTCAGCAATGTACTTTTGATCAAGCTTAGAATAAGATAAGACATAATTACGAATAAAACCAAAGATGTCTTGAATGCAATTTGGGCTTGAGTACCTGATCTTTATAGGCTGCTTAGTCATGCTTGAGGTTCTTCCTCTAGTGGAGTATTTGAGTCGGCCGTATCTAGAGCTAATTGGAGTCGCCAAGTGAAATATTTTAGCCTTCTTGTGTCTGCTCATTGTCCACCATCAATAATTAGATCTGGAACTTGAAGTGCACTACTAGAGAAAGTTCCCCAGTATGGTCGCCATTCGGTTATCACTATGTAATTTGCCCAAGGCTGTGGAGGCATTCACAGAGGCAACATCAAAACCACTTCGAGTCTTGGATCTATCCCTCCAAGACTCAAAGAGGGATCTCTCTATCTGATATAACTTTATTTTGAATAGGTAGTAGGCTAGCTAATGGGTTCAAAGTTTGGATTTTTTTAATTGGTTTGGTTGAAGCAGGAGAAAAGGGCCATTGGGCAATGGAGTCACAATCTAAGATTTAATCAAAAACAAATCCTACAGACAGCCTTACAGGGCAAGGTAGGCAAATTACTAGATCTGGTAAAATTAAATGAAATGAAAGAGGAGGAAAAAGAAATGATCAATTTAGCAACAGAGCAATGAAGAATTATGCCACTGAATATTAGAAGAAAACATTAATATTATCCGCAGCTAGAAATAGAGTGTATCTTTCAAAAAATCTACTCATAAACTTCTGTCAGATAACAAGGAAAGAAAACATATGGAAATAGAGAAAACAATTTACAAGAGGAGCACTTCACCAATATATTTGACATGGGAATCATGTAACCGTCGCGACTATATTATTGAATTGATGAAAATACAAATGGCTATGTGAGCTCTAATACAAGATTTAAATCATGGTCCCTGACTGATCCCACCCCCTTTTTAACTCTATTATAAACATATATATAAATCACAAACACAATCCTTAGGCTCAGGAGATCGAATTCGATCCTCCTAGCCGAAAATAGCAAGTAAATCCCAAAGATCTGGAACTGCAAATTTGGCCAAATCTGCTGAATATAGGGGTATGCTCAGTCATTGATTTATCCCAATCGGTGACACCCGTGCAAACCTCGAAGGATGTTATTGTACATATTAGCTTGTCTGGAGAAAACACCTCCTTCGTTTTCTCATATTTCGTCTCCACCTCGCCGAAACAGCTCCCGCAAAATCGGGACTGTAACAGGAAAAACCAAAAATACGAAAAATGAGGCTGAAAGACAACTTCGATTATCCCAACTAGTGGCACCTTTGCAAAATCTGGAAGAGTTTTTTGTTCTTCAGCCTGTGCTGAACAAAAAGCTCTCTCGATTTTTGAAAATCTGCCTCCGTTTTCCCATAATCTGCTTCGCAAGATGAAGTTTCAAACAGACAAAAAATGGGCGGTTTGAAAAATTGGGGGAAAGTGCTTTTTTAGGGAAAGGTGGTATTCTGGACCCCCCCTGAGGTGGTAAGTGGTATTGGGAGGGGGGGGTCCGAAATCATCAGGGGGTGACAAATGTCTTGGGTGGTTTTGGATATCGAACCCCCCCCCTCTCATTAAAGTTTGGATGGCAAGGGGGGTCCAGAATTTTTTATGTCCGTTGATTTTTTTTACTTGGGATAAGTGCATAAGGTGCACTTTTATTTTATTTTGTTTGTTTTGTTTTTTATTTTATTTATTAAGTTTTTTTTTACATGTTTTTTTTGTTTTTAATTTTTATTTTGTTTACTTTTTATTTATTATGTGTAGTTTTAATTAGTATTTGTGTTTTATATTAATTTAATATATATCTTTATTATTATATTACGTTTGTTTTATTTACTTTTCATTTTATTTTTGGTTTTATTTTAATATTTTGTTTTTTAGACTTAGGATAATTAGTATTTTTATTATCTTTAATTTAGTTAATGTTTTGTTTTGTTTTAGTTTATTTTTTGTTTTATATATTTTATTGTTAATATTATTATATTATTTTTACTTTTTGATTAATGTTTATTCTAACAAACTAACCTAGTTATTAACAACTAACTTAATTATTAATTATTAATTAATTCATTAATGATTAAGTTATTATTAGCAAGTCTAACATACATCTAACTATATTAAATTTAATTATTAACATTATTAACCTATTGATTTTTCTTTTAACCTAAGTTTGTTTATTCGTGCAAGGATGAGTGATGGGTGTGATGAGTTGAAGGATGAGGGAATGAAGGGTGCAACAAGGTGACGAAGGATCGGGCAGGGTGATGAAGGATCAGGCGAAAATGGATGGAGGGGAAATGGACACAAACGAGAGACCAGCAAACCAAGAACTTCATCATGAGACCCACAAATGATATCTGAATCATCAGATCTCCTATAATTATAGGACCCTAACACCTGGCTAAAATAATTTCCTCTTAGACTTTTCGTTCGCTCAACCTTCTCAGTTGCCTCATCCTCCTTAAATTTTTCCTGCAAGCCTTTCCCACCTACTATTTCTTGTCTTTGGTGGCACCGGGCTTCATTTTAACTTCCATCAAAACTTTGCAAAGGAACTTTCTTTGGCAGGGGGCAAAGATAGAATGAAAAATGGCTCTTATCAGCTGGGAAAACATTTGTAAACCAAAACTAAAGGGAGGCCTCGAACTATGGGACCGAACTACTCTAAACAAAGTTCTAAGTGTTAAAATTTGGTGGAGGTGGCTCAGGCGCCCCCATGATCTCTGGGCTAGACTTTGGAGAAAGAAGTACGCTCCCAACATAGCATAAAATCATCTAATCATATGCGATGAAAACACTATAGGCTCATTGATTTGGAATTTTTCTAAGAAAATCCACTCCTCGATTGTCAATCATGCCTTCTGGGAAGTGTGGAATGGAAGAACAACTTCCTTTTGGAACGACTCTTGGCAGCAATGGTTTGCTATGGCACATGATTCTTTGGACGATAATATCCTTGCCCCCACTACTTAGACGAGTCTAGTCACAGTAGAGGACTACTAGAAAGCAAACCCCCTGGTGCCACCTAGCATCGTTGGAAATCCTCTCGAATGGAACTCCACATTCCAGAGCACGTGGATCTCCAACCTTGGCACAATTTGACCATCTCTAGAAAAATTCAAATTCTTCAGGGAGAGGACATTTTAAGATGGGGGTATTCCTTGTGTTGCACCTTCACTATTCAAGAAGCCTATAATATCAAAGCAGCTTTCCACCTTATCCCCCAAGAGTAGGTTTGGACGAAAACCTGGTTGACTAAGCATTGGCCCAAAATCAACACTTTCCTTTGGCTTGTAGCACACAAAAGTATCCTTACCTCGAATAATCTCATGAAGAGAGGCTTTGTAGGGCCTTCCATTTTCCCGCTTTGCCTCGAGGATTCTGAAACACAAAATCACCTGCTCAACATCTGCTCCTACAATTCTCAAGTTTGCGACCAATGTGCCACAGTCATGCATGTATCGGATCACAACCAAGAACGCCTCAAGGAAACCTTCTAAGGATGGAGAGACTTATCTTTTCACTCTCCCATCCTCAACCGCATTTGGTAGCTACTCCATGGGTTCATCCTCTAGCAACTTTGGAAAGAGAAGAACAGGCGCATATTCCATTCTAGTCATCTAGATTGGTAGAAAGTTTGGAAACAAATCCATGACAACATCAGAGAAACCATCCACTTGCAACCTTGGAAAGACGAGGACTTGATATGTCCTCCTCATGAACAGTACATCCTGGACAGCTGGAACATCAACTTCAATCCCTCTGCTTCCAAGAACCTCCAGAGATCCCAGACCAAGGAAAGCCCCTCTCATTGGTCTCCTATGCCTCTAGGATTTATCAAGTTAAACTTTGATGGAGCTTCTAAAGGCAATCCAGACGCGGTTGGATTTGGCGTGGTTCTCCACAACAACCAGGGGAACATCATGCTCATCTCAGTAGGCATTATTGGACATAATTCTAATAATGCGGTAGAGCTCTGGGGTCTTATAAAAGTTCTATAGATCGCTCAATATTATGGTTACCATCAGTTGGTCGTCGAGGGGGACCCCCAAATAATTCTCAACCTCTTCGCAAAAATTCTTAACGGAGCAAACCTAGACAAAATTTTCCCCTACATGTGACTCACCACTGGACTCAATGCCATTGTAGCTCTTACTCGACCTCACTTAGGTCTCATCCCCTTGCATATTCGAAGGAAATAAAATCAGATAGCTGACAATTTAGCCAATAAAGGGGTGGCTCTATATGGACCAGATCTTCTATGCACGTCCTCCACCCACAAGGAGCATTGTATCCTCTAGGACTGCATCTCTCGGCCTCTCAACACAGATAGCCCCCTGAATGGGGTGTCAACAAATCACACACATCCATTAGAGAGGGTGGCGCCTTCCAACTCTGCACCGGCCATGTGACCGGCACATGCATCACCCCTCCTCTTTATTACCTCGATGAGTGAAGGCATCATTCACTTCTTCTAGCCCTCAACCAAATGCTCCAGCGTGCCCTCCTCTGTATTTTCGTCCGGGCGATGGAGGAACGTCTATGGTCGTCACCTTTGCGCATGTGCGACCATCCACTCTAGTTTTCTTATTATGTTATCGCTCCTCAGCTGGACCAACATGTCTCCTCACTTCCTACTGAAAAAGCATCTAGTTTTCATCCCTCTTTGGCCTTCACCTCCCTCTCGTGGCTCATTTGGTTGCTCTCTTCTCCTTCTTTCTTTCTCTCTGCCTTGTCAGCCCCTGTTTCACTGCCTTCCTCTTTATTCCTATTGTCCATGCCTCGACTTTGTCGGAAGCCAAAATGAGGCTCTATCTAGTATCATAACAAAGCAAGTATGGCCAAATGGCCCCGCCTATCCTTGCTATGTCCCCCAGCTCCTCGCCTTCCTCCTCTTCCCAATCCTCTCTAGGACAGAGAAGTCTTCTGCCTCTGTCCTCGCCTTAGGCTTGTCATGTGGAGTGGTGAGTGGTTTGACCATCAAGGAAACTTTTTAGGCTTTGCTCTTGGCCCAATCTAGGATTTGGCCTCTTCCTCTCAGCCAACCACGCCGCACCCGGTGAACTTACCTAAGCATTACATCCCCTTTCCACCACCCTCTTCCATGGCTCCTTTGGAGGAAACCCCAACCCACTTGGAAGAGCCTTTGGGCCAACTCCATTCATGCTCGGATTGTGTTTCATGCTCAAGATTTCGCGACTTAGTGGCGATATTACAAGAACTAGTTTTTGTGGTTCGAAAATATGTGGACGACTTGCACTTCCGGCTGGAAAATATGGACAAGCGAGGGGAAAAAATTGCATCGTCGCTCTCCACCCTGCTCAGCAGAGTGCCCCGGCAACTCAGCGGCATTCTTTTCTCCAGCTATCCAGGTGGTTGCAGAGTGCGACGTGGGAAAAAGCAACCGTCAGACTACATGAGTGTCGGCATGTGCACGGGTGTCAGCTTGCATGCTTAGTTTTGTTAATCATTTATGTTTCTAGAAGTGTCCTCTTGGGTCGTATACGGCATCTAGCATAGTGTTTCCTTTTTGTGTATCAAGAGTTACTCCTTTTTGGTTTTCTAGTTTGATGAGAGGTTTGGATGAATCATTTTCCCCACGGGGCGATTTAGTTCATGTCGTTTAATTTATGGTGCTTTAAATACTGAGAAACGAGATGAATTGGTTTCCCTTCGAGGCAATTTAGCACAAACAGTTTCTTGACATTTCAGACGCAGCTGTAATTTTTTCTCCTAGAAGGTAATATATAGATACTTAATAAAATAAAAAAAATCCATTATGGGAATGCTTTCTGAACTATTTTGGGTTACATGATTTATTTTTCTGTGAACAAACTAAAACAAAATATATAATTTTAGAGTTTGAAAAGAAATATCACTTTATTCTTCTAAGCATTATACCAAGAGTTTCTAGTTTTGGAGTTTGCCACAAAATACCGCCTATTCTTCTAAACAGTGTAACATGAATGTTGTGAAATTTAAAGTGATATCAAGCATTATACTTGACAAGTAATAAATTGTCAAATACACAACATTATGCATACATAAACACTATCAAATCAATGCCTATATACATTCAAGTTGCAACACTGTGTATTCAAACATATACTCCATGAATGTTATAGATCTAGTGGCATGGTTATCCTCATCTTGTAAAATTCCTCAATGAATATATAACATTAGATGGAAAAATAGGTAGTACATGGGCCGAAGACAAAACCGATATCTCTGCGGAAGACAAAACCACAATGTTGTCTCAACCGCAATTTAGGACCACCAAATTCAACCACAGGCATTCCCTCTTCTTGAAAAGGGCAATAGACATAGAATCGTGAAATGTGTGACTCAATGCGACTAAAACATGGTTGAATCCTCCAATGTTCCATTCTTAGAATCATTCTCCCTCCTTCCAAATGAATTGATTGGACATGCATTAGAATTGGATGCATGCCCATTTGTCAACAGTACATTGTCTATTTTTAGTGAAATGTCAATTGGCCTCCATCTACTATGATATTCCTTTTCTACCTAACTTCATTCTCAATGATGATTTTGAACAATAAATAATTGTTATTTAAAAACTTTTAAAAATTACACAATCACATTAAACTAAACAATTGCAAATGTGAAACGATACATGATGAATTTGTGATTTAAACTCTTCTTAGGTCTGCCTAAGCTCTTCTTAAATGTGTTTGGCATGGGCATATGTGCATTGTTATTGATAGAGGCATAGTTAGACGTATACACAAGTAAAATTTTATTACCATCAATTCAATCAGTTTGAGCTTTCCTTCACCTCCATCTTCGTTCTCTTCCAATTTGCCAACCCTTCCATTACATTCATTCAGTTCCAGTGTTTCCCATTGTGAATTAATCCATTTCATTGTAATTTCTCCACCCAAAATAAGATGTCAATGATGAGAGGAGTTGTAAAAGTAGAGATATATTGATATGAGAGGAGAGGATATAAATTGGTTTAATTTGGTTTTGTATAAATTGAGAGTTATGTGAGAATACAAAGGCAATTTAGTATTTATAAATGGAGAGCATCATAATGAGAATAAAGATTTGTAGTTAGAGAAGGTTTTTTTTTTTTTTAATTGGAAAACAACAAACAAATCTGCATTGATATAAATCAAATCAACAAGCCTAGAAAGGATAGTAGTAGTTGGGCTAAAAGTGATATCTCGAAGTTCTAGTTTATGATTATTTCAGTACTCATTACTTAAAAGCTACTTGTATACTGAAGAATATATGGACCACACAAGGAGAGAGAATGGATGAATAACATTGGTATCTATGAGTTCTAACATATGGTTAGTTCTTTGAGATGCTTTGCGATAACTAATGGGTTTTCAACCTTGTTGGACAGATGTAAAGAATTAGCTCTATTTTATATGAATGTGATTATTTAAAAGTATTATGGGATTTCTTGTGAGAGTGAGGATAGAGGTTGGGGAAGATATAGGAGAAAACTTAATATATCTTCATCTACTCCTACTTTCATGAAACTTTTAACCTTTATAGAATAGAATAATGAAAACTATTTCTACCATTATGAGTTAAATTTTTTCATTATTTTAAAACTCTTTTAATGTTAGTTTTAATGTAATGACAAAACTTATTTACATCACTAATATATATATATATA
>ML783926.1:1001463-1025277 GCA_009831015.1 Picea engelmannii | reverse complement strand
GTGTCAGTGTCAAAGCGTTCATAAAGCTCAGTCACAAATTGGGTCCAAGCAATATACCCTTGACGGGAAGTTTCTCTCCATTGCCAACGTTCTTGATCTAGATGGAGAACACCATACCGGAGTTTGTCCAAGTCATCTGTAATGCCATATAAAGAGAAATAATGTTCTATTTGGGTGACCCAACCAATGGGGTCGGAGCCATCAAATTTGGTCACATCCACCCGTGGAAGGCGTAGGTCACATTGAAAGTGATGGGGCTGAAAGGTATGGGAATGGGAGGAATGTTCACCTTCAGTCTTTGGAGGTGCATCAGAGAAAGGGTCTCTGTAGGGATCTTCAGTTTGGTGTAGAGTGATGCAAAGACGGATTCAAGCTAGGTGGTCAGTTCTTGTTTGACTTCCTCCATTGAGGACTGCATGGTTGTATTTATGGTTGCAATGATGGATGAATCAATGGAGGAAACAGTAGCACTGAGTTGTTTCACTTCTTTTTGGGTCTTGAGGAAACTAGATTGCAAGGTGTTGAAGCGAGCTTCCAGGTCTTGGCTACGCGTATGGGCCATGAGGATGGGTGAACTGAAAAGGGGCGGGCGGGGTCAAATTTTTTGCCGAAAAATGATATGGATGAATGTGATAAGGGCGAAGAGATGAATCCAATGGAATAGGTCTCAAATAATGGTGAAAAAAATCCAGACTTATACTCCGGTCTGAAGAATACTGCAGCTATGAAATCCCCAAATGCTTAACCAGAAAGCAATGTGTATTTACTTGGCAACCCGAACACAGTTGTGTGGCAATAAATCTTGTATGTTTTAATTTGTTTATGTTTCTGTCCCCCAAAGGTTAGGTATTCAATGGTTCTATAGACAAGGGTTTGCCATGTGCTATAGCTCTCTGATATACGTGCGGGGTCCAACAGTAGTACTCGGCCCAATATCTCAGGGCACTAACTAAGGAGGATAGACCGTACCCTTAGCCATACTACCCGACTACCCAGGTACTAAAGAGTATATTCCCGAGTGTTGTTCTCGGTGGCACTATAGCAGTTAGGGGACCGATCGGTTTATCTAAAGAGGGCTTCAGGAAATCTAGGTTGATCTATACACAGGTGTTGTCTGATGTGCTACCACTCAAAGGGGTACCAACAGGGGTTACAAGGGTGGCCAACAGATATGCCCTTAAGAACCATTTGTATTTCCTGCGTGTATGAATCCCTCAACCACGGGTTTATGCACATAATGACAGATCTCTGTGGCTTAAAGACGTTGGAATACGTCTCTACACTGGAGAAAAAAAATTCCCACAATTTATGCCAAGGATAGTGCTATGATACCACTTATAATATACCAGATAATAAAAGTATGCAGAACAGAAATAAAATGCTAGAAATGCCAGAATAAAAATAATATAACCAGCATAATCTCCACAATAACACATAAATGATATAAGAACAACAACAGAAATAACACTTTGATTCAGAAAGCAATGTTCACGGGCCTCATCGAGGGGGCAACCTCCAGTCGAGCAGTGCTCTGTTACAATAATATCCAAGATAGGGTTTTTGTACCCTCAACCTTATACTAAATATGTCTATCAAGAGAAACATCTAGAGGAAGATCCTTCTAGAAGCGAAAGCTTCTATTAGGTCTTCTTACATTCGCCTTATTCTATTTTATTGAAAGGCCTTATTAATATTGACCTTTATTACATCCGAATATATTGATCTACCTATGTGTTGGTTAGGACCCTAACATGGACTTCGCGAGTTCGACAAACTGAGCAAGTTAGTCGTAAGGGAGGTAATATCCCCAAAATCTCGAAGTCTTGAAGTTAACTCTGAGCCTTAGATCTGATGACGACCGGGAACCGTCCCGACCGTCAGATCTAGGAGGTAGACGATAGTCGAATTACCAAAACTACCCATGACTTAAGAATCTAACAGCACACTTGTCAATTCACGTCCGCAATCAACCTATGTCGTTGATCTCGTTGGGAATGGAAGATCAAGGACTAGGATTAGACTAGAGTTGAGCAAGCACTCCCCTGATTGCGGAGGTTGAACACCGCAATCACTGCGAACTGTCGATATATGAATGGAGATCGAGGGTGGGGACTCATTGCGGAGCGCGAAGGTGAAAGTGGCAGACGCGCAAGTTCGTGGCCTGTAATTCACCAACGTCATTGATCTCGTCGGGCTGGAAGATCAACGATTCTGGTTAAACCAAGTTGGGCGAGCACTTTCCAAACTGTGGAGGTCAAACTCTTTGATAAAGAGCATGCATGTTGGGGCCCCGCAATTACTGTGAACCATCGATCATCGTTTACCTTCTATATGAGTTTGACAAGATCTCTGGAACGCAAGGAGTGAGTGGGAAATCGAGATCTTCAAGAAGATCAAGCCCAAAAGAGATAAGTATTTTTTAGAAGTGCAGACGAGGACTAAGAGATGGACTTGTAGGAAGAACAAAGTTCAAGGCCTTTGAATACTTAGAAAATCCTCTAAGCTAGAGGAAGTCAGAAGCTCAAGAGGAGGAGCAACAACAACTGTCAAATCAGTTGTGGAGAGGAGCCTACACCATTAGATCAGCGTCCAGTGAACAAAGGAAGCGTAGAGGAGAGGAACGGATCCCATCTGTTGGATTTGAGCGTGAAGGACCAGTAACCACTGGATCCGGAAGTAAATGTACGAGATTTAACCCTTGCGTGTGCAAGAGAGTGGACTTGTCAAAGTCCCGAAGTAAATTGGGATCGTCCATCGTCAAGGAGGACAGGTGGCGTAAGATCCACAACTACGAAGGATTGTGGACAAGGAGGAGGACAAATAGCCAGAGTAAATCCTGGTCGTTGATCGCCAGGGGACACGCGTTAGTAGATCAGTAACTTCAAAGAAATCCCTTTGAGAGTTTCAGATTGAGAGTTGAAACTCCCGAAGCCCGAAGTGTCAAAGGGCCGAAGCGTCGAAGTGCCAAAGGGTTGAAGAGCCGAAGAGATCTGGACCGTCAGATCTAGAGGAAAGGTGGCATGAATCTATGGATTTCAGATGAAGACCCAAAGTAAATGTCAACCATCAAATCGTCTGAAGTAGATCTAAACCGTCAGAGCTAGAGGACAAGTGGCGTGAATCTATGGATTCTAGGTGAAGACCCGAAGCAGACGTCGACCGTCGGATCATCCGAAGTAAACATCAAGCGTCAGATGACCAAAGTGAATCTGAGCTGTCAGATCAACAGCTTTGGGAAATCTATTTGATAGTTTCTAAGTTAAGATTTGAGATTCGCGAAGTCCAAAGTCCCGAAAATTCGAAGCGAATCCCAATCGTCCGATCAGCTGAAGCAGATATGAGCTGTCAGATCACTCAAAGTAAATCTCAAGCATTGGATCGTTAAGGTAAATCTGAGCCAAAATATATTGTCTATTCAGGAGAAGGAAAGGGTTGAGAGTTGAGGATTTTGAATTCTGAACTTCTGGGAATCCGAAGTAAATCTCAACCGTTTGATCACCCGAAGTGGATCTGAGCCGTCAGATCCAAGGGAGACGTGGTGAAAATATGAAAACTCTGGATAAATATCAGAAGTAATTCGTAGTCATCTAATCTAAGGGAGACGTGGAGAAAATCTGTGGACTCCGAGTAAAGACCCAAAGTAATCCTCGATCGTCGGATCAAGAGGACACGTGTCAGTGGATTATAGCCTCCAGATAAAAGCCATTGGGAAAAAGGGTGAAGTTTGAGATTTGAGATCTCAAAAGTCCAAAACCTGAAGGAGATCTCGACCGTTGATCGAGAACAGGGCCACAATACCGTTGATCCAGTTCAAAGGTCAACCACCCAAAGTAAAGGCAGGGTTGTCGATTAGGAGGACAGGTGTCCGCAAATCGTCAACTCGGAATATTGAAGTATGGAGGAGAGCGGGGTTATAAGAGTTGAAACTCCCGAAACCCAAAAACATGAAGGAGATCTTGTCCATTGATTTTACAAGAGGTCAAATATGATCCATAGGTTTGAGAGGGGCTGATATGAACCACCCGTTTTTGAAGTACTGTCAAGATCGGGAGATCGATGGACCAGTAGCATTGTGGGGATAGGAGTTGCATGAACATTAAAAACTTTAGGGCAAGCTGTAATTCAAACCATGGATTTGAAAAGAGGACACGTGGAGGCTCGAGGAGAATTGCGGGCTGAAAAGCAGTTTGATTCAAACTACCTTCGGCTGCGTCCACAATCACGCGGTCCTGTAAGGTCATCGCCCAAGGTCACATCAAGAGGGGGCTTATCCAGAAAAGGAGCTAACGCCCAATACTCTAAGATTTCGCAGGGGAGTGAAAAGGGAAGGTCATGGGTGACATTAAACCTGCTCCAAGAAGCTGAAAGGTTCTATTTGTAATTACATAATGAGACCATCAAGGTCTCAGAGAATTTTTTGGCTTCAGCATCGGAGATCCTTGACCAGGAGGTCGAACTGGTTCCCCGACTTTCCAAATTAGAAACCATGAATGGAGAGTTTGTCCTTTAAGAAAAGTGAAAAAAAATTATGCCCCATCGTGAGTGTGTTACAAATTGGTATCAGAGCATGGTTAAAACACTTGGCTTGCATGGGATCATGTATGAGTCGCATAAGGAGGTATTGTTAACTGCATTTACTCCTTGAGGAGAAGGACTACAGATTGAACCTGTGATTTTGGGAATTCTTATCGAATTTCAGCAGAAGAATTTCTTTAGCCCTTTGTCAAAGTGATAACTACTCTTACCGGAGTAGGGATATGCTAATTAACATTTATAATAAGACTTGAATGTGGATAGTTGAAGGTGGCAGGGTTCTGTCAAGAGCAGTTGAAGCCCAAAGGATGGATGACATGGTGTTCGTAACACTGTTTCTAATCATGGGCAGTTGGAACTTCAAGCACTAATGATGGTGGATTATATAATGGTTAATACCTTTGTGGGCTTAAATGAATATGATAGGATCAGGTAGGATACTTGGCAGTTATAGTTACTGATTTAAATGAAAATCAGAGTATATAACTCCTCATGACCAGAGAAAAGTGAGATGGGTAAAACCCTATGGATGTTGAGGCAAGAAGGTTTTCTTGCTAGACGTTGTTGCATAAAGAGGAAGGTGACCCTAGTTGGGTATTTCCATGAGAGAAGGCAACATCAATACGAGATATGACTGTGAGATTAGTCATGTAAGTGACTGAAATCTCAAACTAAAGGACACTAATGATTAAATTAAACTATCAAGTGAATGCATGAGGTAAAAAGGTGCAAGAGATGCACCTACTTATACACAAATGTGTATACATGATCATAAGGAGGATTGGAATATCCTCGGGAAAAGGATATAGAAGCTGGATATGTCCATGTGTGTGAATGAAATGGAAAAAGTGCAAGCAATAAGCTAGCATGATGAATACTTATATGTGTTTAACTATGCTTGAGTGCATGAGTTTAATGCATTGTGGAACTTCCTAATATGAAGCCTGATATTAATACCAGTTAGGTATGAATGATATTAAACGTGCAAGTGATGCACATGTATGATGTAAGAGTATAGTTATAAGTACAATATGGTTGCCCTGATGAGTGAAATATAAAGCAAGAATTGCCCTTGCCCAGAATATGTATGAATACATAATTTGGGTACATGACAAAGATGCATGTTTATATTACTTATGGGATATTTGGTAAACTGTTGAAGCTAACTCAAGGTTTAGGCCATCACAAATAGTGATGGATATGCAATAAGGAAATTGCATGTTGAAGGAGTTCCCTATGGAGGAACTGCGTGAAGACTCTGTCCGGAAAACAAAGTCGCAACCTTAATGATTGTTGAGAATTAAGCAGTGAGCCACAAACTTATGTATGTATGTATGTATGTATGTATGTATGTATACCAGAATCTTGGATTACATTTTGAAAAACATCATGTAATGAACAGAAGACTAATAAATGAATATTGACCATTCTGATAACCGAATGGTAATGTGCAGGATGCACAGGTTCATGATCCATTATGAACAAAAAAGTTTGCTATTAAAGCATGTTGATGTATTCCAAAAAGGGTTAGGGTGAGGCCTAACCAAGGTTGCTCAATGAAAAGAGCAGGAAGATCCCAACAAGGAGTAAATTGCAAAAGCAGAAGAAAAGACAGTGAGGCCTTAGAAATAACTCAGCTGGGCTGAAAAGTCCCAATGGATGTAGAAAGAATTTGAAGAAGGGAAGATCCCTCAATTCTTTTCTTGCTGCGTATTATGTTTTTCTCTGGGATGAGAAAGTTATTACGCTAATGAAAGTAAATGTTTTGACACCATAGTGATGATGGTTGTATTACTGTAGAAATGATTGAGAATTGTTATGTTGCACTCATGAAAACATTAAGGATAATGTGATGAAGTGCATACAGATATGTTAGGAAATGTTTGAATTTTTTTATTAATTTAAATGCTATGGTACTTGCATTTTTAAATTTCATGACGACTATTGTTTTTATGATGTATGTCATGTGTAGAAAGAAATAGATTGGAATTGTTGAGAAAGACAGTTGTCAATAATGAACAATCTCAATCAGAGGATGACTATGAGAAGGTTCTTGTTGAAAGATTTTTTAAGGGACTTCAAAATTCCCCATGGAGCACCACTTATGGGATAATATCAGGGGGGTGCTAACAACCAAAAACAGGTATAAAAATGTTCATTCCTATGTGGCACAAGGTATGAAGGGATTGGGTAAGAAACCCTTCTAAAATGGTTTATGGTCTTAATGTTATGTATGAAACGTTGAAAGGCAGTTGTATGCCTTGGATACCCAAGTAGGGTATGATTCAGGAAGGAGAACCTGAATGATGGAGGTGTGAACCTCTAGTAGTAAAGACTGACTGTAATCCTTGGAATAATTCATGAACTGATATGTCATGAGTACATGGACCAATCAAGGAACGATTGGAAACAAAAGTGCTTATAGATAGCATGTTGCATGGAATTGCTTCAAGGAAATGCATGTTTGCATAAACGACAGACAATGGATTTCCCATTGAGGAAGGAGGACCTTCAAACATTTCTACTTACATTGTATAGGTGTTAGAGAAAACTAAATTTGGGTGGCCATGAGTGTTGGCACCCTGGTTATTAATGGAGGAAGAATGCTTAAAGGCATTCATATGAAACTTTTGAGTTTCATGTGTAYTGATTTGGGAATCACGATCATCATGTAGCCGGAAGCATAGTCTTGTTGTAACAATGAATGAGAATGAATAAACCATATGATGAAAAGCTTGGCTAAGCTACAAYGCACCATGACAAAGTACTTGTCATAAAGTGTGGGAAACTTAAAATCAATGCAAAGGTGCATTGGATATGAATGTGGCCAYGAATGTTGGCACATTCATTAAGGTCRATTGATATTTTAATKACATTCTGAAAAATTTGGTAGGCTTAAATGATGCATAGGTAAGGGATGATGTATCCTTTTGCTTTGTATCATTGAATAGATGAAAATGACGTGGACTGTTAGTATGCTTGATTTTGAAAATGTAATGTGCATGAAAASTAACAATTTGTTTGGYTGAGGAATGTTGAAATTGCACAAGGAGATGGGTCTTGGATATGGCAGTATTGTAAGCCCATAAGGAAGACCAATTGCCTACTGAKCCAAACTGCAAGGAATGGTATTTCCTTTCTGAGAAAGTGAATTTGATTGTTAGTATGCACAATTCTGAAATTGTTTGTGATGATGTTATAAAGGTGCAATAAAATGTATGTGCATGGAAACTAACAATTTGTTTTGCTGATTGAAGTTGAAAGTGCAGGAAGCAAAGGAGTCTTGAATATGGCAGTGTTGTAAGCCATAAGGAAGACCAATTTTCTGCTAAGCCAAACCACTATGGGAAGGAAAGTCCCATAATTATGAATCTGTTTCCTGTGCGAAACAAATATGGAAACAAAATGTGGAATTTGGATATCTGTGGGTCACAGATTTACAAGAAAATTTTGAATTTAAAATTTATGATGATATCTCGTGAATTTTTATATGTCTGTGATATGGGTGAGAAAGAGTATAATTTGATCGCATGAAATAAAGACTGACTCAGGAGAAGGAGAGTAACCTTCGTCCCTATCTATGATTGAGTCGGGATAAGGAGAGTAACCTTCGTCCCTAACTTTAGCTGAGCCAAAAGGTTGTCAAGTTGTAAAAGCATGAATAATGGCTATTGTTGAGCCATGAGAACCTCATGGTAAGCCATGATTGCCTAGAATATATTGTGTTGAGGTAACACAAGCCGGAGGGACACCTCGGCAGAGCAAGTATGAGGGACGCCTCGACTGTAAGACTCGACAGAGTCTCTGGAATTATTTTTGTGTGAGAAAACCTTGGCAAGGCAAGATGGATCACCCGAGGGACTGTATAGCAGAGAAGGGGATACCTGAGCCTGGGCCTGTAGGGTGAGTGACTGCAAGGAAGAGGAGACCTTAATAGTTCTTGTAAACTATTGATTGGGATCATGCACACGATGAGTAGTTCTTCCTATGCGAGAAAACCTTGGCAAGGAAAGATGGATCACCCGAGGGACTGTATAGAAGATAAGGGGATGCCTGGGCCTGGGCCTGGAGGGTGAGTGACTGCAAGGAAGATATGACCTTAATAGTTCTTGTAAACTATCGATTGGGATCATGCACCCAATGGGTATATCAAGGGAAAACAATGAGCCTAGATAACAAAACAACCATGTGGATACAAATCCACAAGCCGCACAGATAATTATTGTGCTAAGATTATGAAATTTTCCTAGGAATTTTTATGCAATGTTTTCACATAAGACTATGATTAACATGCTTGCTGTCCAAGAATTATTGAAAGCAGGTGAACAAGATTAAGGGTCTGAAAAAGGACCCGACCAAGGAAGAAGGATCAAGATTTATGAAACAGCTGAATGAAAAAAGGGCATGACAGGTGTTTTTCAGAAAGAACATCGAGGACAATGTTCCTTTAAGGGGGAGGGAATTGTAACACCCTATTTCCCCCAGCTTGTAATTAATCTTAAAATAGGATTACCATGCTAAGGCATGTGGACAATGTAAATGTATTATTGTTAAATTTCCCATAACTGACTGTTGGGGCTGAAGCCTTGAAGTACGAGCCATGATATCTATAGAGGAAAGAAATCAGTTAAAGAAGAAAGGACTAGTGGTTGAATCATCAACCATCCCCATGAATGGAAACATGGTCTAGTTGCAGGATGTCAGCTCGAAGTACCACAGAGACCTACAAACCCAAGCTTCCTTCTAACAAAAGGAACAGGATAGGTCGGAAAACCTTCCAGAGGAGGGAAGGTAAGATACATACAGAGACATGGGAGGAGAACACAAGCTCGTTGGAGAGATGTGCAAACCCAAAGGAAGTGCCAAGAACACGGCCCGAAGAACTCGAACGCGAGCTTGATGCTAAGGAAGCATCTGATAAACCTCGCAGGGTCATTGTGACAGAGAGAGTTTCTGTGAAAGATGGCGTAAATTCCCCAGTGATATCATGGCATGGCACTAGGGTGGACAGAGTGCCAAGAATGAATGCCTTTGAGCCTACGGTTGGGTGGAAAGGTGCACACCCACAGTTAGTTAGTTGGATGCAACTTGTAATAGATAAGTATTCTCATACCTTGTGAAATTAAGCTGTAATTATGTAATGAAATGGGATATATTGTGAAGGACCTAGGGATGTGTATGTTTGCTTGATGGTTATATTGTATCTCTTTATTCCTGTTTAAATTTTGTATTCAAGTAAGTATGAATTGGACATGTTCTGTATTCGTAAATGCTTGCGCACTGTGGTGGCTTAAACTAGATCCAAGAACTGTGAGTTCGTCGACCTTGGGCATAATTTCACGTACGCATGTCGACACTTATAGTCGTTCTGAGTCCTTTGGAGGAGGGACTCTATTAAAGCTCAGGAGAGATAGTGCACGTATGCACAGGCTCTCTACGAGGGAGACAGAGACTGAGAACCACTCAAGTTCTAGAGTTGAGGAATGAGTGTAAGGGGTGCGCGAAAGGATTCTTCCAAGCGTTAAGTTCAAGAGAAAGAGTGCAAAGCTCTTAAGCCTTTCAGAGCTAACGAAGCTCAGGGAGAACAATGAGGTTAAAGTATCAAAAGTGAGGGTCTCTTGTTTGGAAGATGAACGAATGAAATCTATTTGGAAGAAGCCACGGTCTGTTGTGACCATTGAGTACGGGAAAGAGCATGGAAGTTAACCCTGGATTCATTCGGACTTCGCGAGTTCAGTGAACTGAGAAATTTCATTGTAAGGGAGGTAAAATCCCCAAAGTTCCGAAGTTAACTCTGAGCCTTAGATCTGAGGATGCCCGGGAACTGTCCCGACCGTCAGATCTAGGAGGTAGATGATAGTCAAATTACCAGAACTACCCATGACTTAAGAATCTGACAGTGGATGTGTTAGTTCACGTCGGTAATTAATCTACATCATTGATATCGTCGGGAATGGAAGATTAGCGACTAGGATTAGACTAGACTCGAGCGAGCACTCCCCTGATTATGGAGGTTGAACCCCGCAATCACTACGAACCCTTGATCTATGAATGGAGATCGAGGGTGGGGAATCATTGCGGAGCACGAAAGTTAAAGTAGCATACACACTAGTTCATGGCCCACAATTCACTAACGTCGTTGATCTCGTTGAGCTGGAAGATCAACGATTCTAGTTAAACCAAGTTGGGCGAGCACTTTCCAGACTGTGGAGGTCGAACTCTCTGATAAAGAGCATGCATGTTGGGGGCCCGCAATTACTGTGAACCATCAATCATCGTTGACCTTCGATCTGAGTTTGAAAAGATCCCTGAAATGCAAGGAGTGTGTGGGAAATCGAGATCTTCAAGAAGATCAAGCCCAGAAGAGATAATCTCTTTTCAGAAGTGCAGACGAGGTCCAAGAGACATACTCATAGGAGGAACAAATCTTGAGGCCTTTGAAAACTTAGAAAATCCTCTAAGCTAGAGGAAATCTGAAGCTCAGGAGGAGGAGCGACAACAGTCGTCACATCGGTTATGGAGAGGAACCTGGACCAATAGATCAATGTCCAATGAACAAAGGAAGTGCAGAGGAGAGGAACGGATCCCATCTGTTGGGTCTGAGCATGAAGGACTAATAACCATTGGATATGGAAGTAAATGCATGGGATTTAACCCTTATGTGCACAGGAGAGTGGACTTGTCAAAGTCCTGAAGTAAATTGGGACCATCCATTGTCAAGGAGGACACATGGCGTAAGATCCACAACTATGAAGGATTGTGGACAAGGAGGAGGACAAATAGCAGTAGTAAATCCCAGTCATTGATTGTCAGGGGATACGTGTCTACAGATCAGTAACTCCAGAGAAATCCCTTCAATATTTTTAGATTGAGAGTTGAAACTACTGAAGCCTGAAGCACCGAAGTGCTGAAGGGACAAAGTGCCAAAGAGATGAAGAGATATGGACCGTCAGATCTAGAGGACAGGTGGCATGAATCTGTGGATTCCAGATGAAGACCCAAAGTAAACGTCGACCATCAGATCGTCCGAGGTAGATATGAACCGTCAGATCTAGAGGACAAGTGGCGTGAATCTGTGGATTCTGGGTGAAGACCCGAAGCAAACATCGACCATCGGATCATCCAAAGTAAAAATCAAGCGTCGGATTACCAAAGTGAATCTAAGGCATTAGATCAACAGCGTCGGGAAATCCATTCGAGATTTTCTCAGTTGAGATTTGAGATTCGCAAAGTATGAAGTCCCAGAAATCCAAAGCGAATCCCAATCATCCGAACAACCAAAGAAGATCTGAGCTATCAGATCACCTGAAGTAAATCTCAAGCGTTGGATCACCAAGGTAAATTTGAGCCGTTAGATGTTGTCTATTAAGGAGAAGGTTAGGGTTGATAATTGAGAATTATGAATTCCAAACTTTCGAAAATCCAAAGTAAATCTCAACCGTCTGATCACCTGAAGTGAATCTGAGTCGTCAAATCCAAGGGAGACATGGCGAAAATCTAATAACTTCGGATAAATATCCAAATTAATTCGTAGTCGTCCAATCTAAGGGAGACGTGGAGAAAATTTGTGGACTCCGGGTAAAGACCCAAAGTAATCCTCGATCATCAAATCAAGAGGACACGCGTCAATGGATTATAGCCTTTGGATAAAATCCATCGGGAAAAAGGGTGAAGTTTGAGATTTGAGATCTGAGAAGTCCGAAACCTGAAGGAGATCTCGACCATTGATCAAGAAGAGGGCCACAAGACCGTTTCTCCAGTTGAAAGTTCAACCACTCGAAGTAAAGGCAGGGTCGTTGATTAGGAGGATAGGTGTACGTAGATCGTCAACTTGGAAGATTGAAGTACAGAGGAGAGCAGGGTTTTGAGAGTTGAAACTCCCAAAACCCAAAATCACAGAGGATATCTCATCCGTTGATTTTGCAAGAGGTCATATCTTATCTGTAGATCTAAGAGGGGCATATCTAAACCGCCAGTTTTTGAAGTACCATCAAGATCGGGAGATCGATGGTCTAGTAGCATTGCAGGGATATGATGTAACACCCTGTTTCCCCCAGTCTGTAAAAGTAACTATATTGACCAAGAACTATGGAAAACTCAAAGATGTGAATGTTTGATTTGACGAACCTTTTTATAAAAGGTTGATGAATGTAAATTATGTTATGATTATGTGTTGCATGACTATTGGGAGGGGGGATGTGCTAAAAGAGACCACGATGGCTAATGAGAAGTGGTGGAAGGGACCTGGAATGGTTGCATTAACTTCCACCGAACCAATACCATACTGGTTTTTACTTGCTCAAAGACCAAAGCAACTCTCTGACCCTAGAATGAATTACCCGTCGGGATGGTAGGTGGGGAGGCTCCTCAAGAGTTAATGAGGGGATGGGGGTGAACTGCCCATTCGTAGAAGCTCTCAAACCTGACCACGGACGGGGGAATTCGTGCCACACGCAATCTTGCAGAAAAGACAAGAAAGGAAGTGTGGGGAACAGAAAGGGGGAGAACGCACACGACAGGGATCGTGGAAGAAAGCCGGAGGAGCTCTAGAAATATAGGGAGTTCTAAACAGAGGAGAAGGAGAGTAACCTTCATCCTTGACTTTCGTTGAGCTGGAAGTAGGAGACTGAATCTCAAGTATCGTGGTCTAGCTCGGGGGTGGCTAGTGGTAAATCTGTTTGGAGTCACTGAGCCTATGGTTGGGTGGAAATGAGCACCCCTCTCAGCAGTCGTGTCACACCTAGTGTTTTATGATAAGTGTTTATATCTTGTATCTTGAATTGAATATCCTAGATGCATGCTCATGTTTGTACACTCATAAATGGTTTCTGTATAGAAGTGTTTGCCTGGTGTTTTGATCGGAAATAATGGATGCATGCTTATACTTATATGACCATTATCGGTTTATGTATAGAATGAATAAGTTTATATTACGAGTCTGTTCCCTTGATATTTGTTCCATCTACTTGACTCACGCTATGTCCTGGTTTGATTTCCCAAAGGCACCTCCTCCCAAGAAGTTTCCTTGCATTCTAGAGCCGGAGTGAATTCCTTGAAAAGACTATCATTATGGTAAACCCATGAGTTTACCTTACCCCTGTCACAGAGTCATAGCTCGACGAATTAGGGAGGCTTTTCAGACAGGTCACCAAGCCTAGGGATAATTACCCAAGAACCCTCTGAAGGTCCCGATGACCTAGGTCTGCAAACCTTGTACAAGAAAGAGTAGTTCTCTCAGGATTCGAAGTCGTCGGAGTTCGAAGCCCCGAGAGGTTGAATCTCGTGAATCAAGCTCAGAAAGGATAGCGAGTCCCATTTATTGAAAGAGAATACCCCATCATTTGGTAGACGAACGGTCGGAATCCTTTCGGAAATACCCCAGATTTGTCAAGATCGATGGATCTAGAGGAGAAGCGCAGGCATTAATACCTCGACCCCTTCAGCCTTCGTAAGTAGCGATGGGATCTAGGACCGTAGATCCAAGGATCTGTCGGAGCTCTATGGACCATCGGATCAGGGGAGGCTCACAGTCGTTAATCTCATATATAAAATTTCCTTATCGGGAATTCGGGGATCGGAGTTTCGAAAGGTAAGGAAGCTCTCTGCTGTGGATTTTCGTCAGTCGTGAAATCCCGGTATATGAAACCTCGAATCAGTTTAGCGTGAATAGGTTTCGACGTTTTGGCACCCGGGAAACCCAAGGGCAAGACCCCTCGTCTTCACCAGTCGCGAAATATCGATACACGAAACCCCGAATCGGTTTAGCGTGAATAGGTTTTGGCGTTTTGGCACCCGGGAAACCCAAGGGAAAGACCCCTCGTCTTCGCCAGTCGCGAAATCCCGGTACACAAAACCCTAAATCGGTTTAGAATGAATAGGTTTCAGCGTTTCAGCACCTGGGAAACCCAAGGGCAAGACCCCTCATCTTCGCCAGTCGTGAAATCCCGATACACGAAACCCCGAATTGGTTTAGCGTGAATAGGTTTCGACGTTTCGACACCTGGGAAACCCAAGGGAAAGACCCCTCGTCTTTTCCAGTCGCAAAATCCTGGTACGCGAAACCCCGATGCGCTCTATGGATGAGCCCTAGGTCACCAGACAGGGTCTTGTGGAAGGAAGGAGGAGTCCCGAAAGAATCTGGACCACCCATTTATAGGGACGCGTGGCGAAGATCTAAAGCCACCAGGGTTCTGGACATCAGAGGAATAGGAGTGAAGACCTCGCCAGAATTCCCGAAAGGTAGAATATCAGGATTTAATCCAGGTCGTTGATCAAGTTGATGATCTAGACCATAGATCCGGATGATATCAGGCTTTCGGGTTCCGGGGATTCGAAAGGGAAAGGAGAAATGCTTGCATCATGATTCCCCGAATTGCAAAACCCCGAAAGCATTTAGAGGAATAGCACCAGGTCATAGGACCGGTCGTATGAAAAGCGACCCAAGGGAGGAGCTAAGGATGTGTTAGACCCTTTCAGGTTTTGGCATTTCAAAAGATAGAGAACAGGGGAACGCTTGCATCGCGATTCCCCGAATCGCGAAAGCCGGAAGCACCTTTTTGGTAAGGCCTGTGGTCATAGCCAACCATCACATGGAGGAGGATAAGGGAAGGGATGGTCTACGCTAGGCCCCATAGAAATTCGGGGATTTTGTCCCTCGAAGAAAAGACAAAAGAAAAAGAAAATCTTAGTTGTCGTAGTGGGTGTCTGACAAATTGGTATCGGAGCATGGTTACAACACTTGGCATGCTTGGGCTCATGGACGAGTTGTGTAGAAACTCCATTTGAAGTACTCTTAAAAGGAGTAACTCTCTATCCTAACCCCCTTTATCAAAAGCCGAAGTTAAGAATGAAAATTCCTATTGTGTGTATGCATTTGAAAGATATGAATTATGCGTTGATTGTGAATGAATATAATTTTGACTAACAACAAGTGTTTTTCCTGCACAACAAGTGGACGATCAACCGCAGGAAACTGCAGACGCATAGAATGGTGACGCACCACGAAGTGGGGGATGGCTCCCAAAATAGAGACGAAGAGTCTGACGAAAGGAGAGCGGTAGAGACCCCTCCGGATCTAGCTGAGACTGTGAGAAGCCTCATGGTTGAACTACAGAGTTGCAAGGCCGACAACGAGAGGTTGATAAAAGAGAAAGAGAAGCAAACGAAAATTAACGCAGTCTTGCTGCAGAGTTTATCTGACATACAAAGACAATTGTAGCATGGACCTGACACTAGTCACGCGGACCAACGACAAACAAAGAGAAGTCGAAGCCCACCTGGGATGCGGAAACGTGGTCTTTTAAGTGGCCACACTAGGAGGAGCACCTCGAGAAAGGTTCACCCCAGAGATAAGGGACAAGCGTCGGACGATTCCTCTGGAAATGAAACTAGCGACTCGGAGGGATCTTCTAGTAGCAGAACTAGTTCTTATTCCCGAAGAAAACAAAAGAAGAAAAATCATTCCAAAAATCATAATCTCGAAGAATTCAAGAAGGCCAAGCCACCCTCTTTCAACGGTGAAATAAAGAAGGGAGAGGAAGCGGAGGCCTGGCTACTTGGACTAAAGAAGTATTTCAGAGTCCATGACTTCTCAGAAAACTGGAAGGCCCGAGTAGCCACTTTCAACTTGAATGGAAAGGCATCCATTTGGTGGGAAGACCTTAAGAATGTAAAAGGGATTCATGAAGAAGACCTATCTTGGGAACGATTTGAGAAATACTTCAGGAAGAAGTATCTGCCGAAAAAGTGTTTCGACAAAAAGACTAAAGAATTCTATGAACTTAAGCTGGGGCAACGCACCATAGAGGAATATGTCAGTAGATTCCTCGAGTTGCTGAGGCACGTACCCTATATAAAAGCAGAAAAGGCAAAGGTGCAACGATTCATCAGTGGGCTACCTAAGGACTATCAGAACAGGATTGAGTTTGACGAACCAAAGACCCTAGAAGACACTATCTGAAAGGCAAGGTATTTTTATGAATAGCTTAGGCATCGGACAGAACCTCGTGAAGGCTGGAAGCAAAGAATAGTTCAGGATTCCAAAAAAAGGGGTTTAAATCCCGAAAATTTAAAAACTATAAAAAGGACTCAAGGATGAGCTTCCCAACCCGAAGTGTACACCAGCAGAATTTCCCCTCCCAGAGCGGAAATAAACCTTTTGGATCTACCTTGGGAAAGATTGATAACCTGAAGAAAGAACTCTTGAAATGTTGGGGTTGTGGAGAAGGACATCTATTGAGGGACTATCCGCACTGACAACAGAACAGTTGGAGAATTTACAACGTTCAAGAAGCTAGCACCGTCAATGACGTGGCCAGGAGTATGCCGCAAATTTATGCAGTCGTAGATAATAAACAAGCTGACCACCAAGCTTCAGTGGTGGAGATGGAAGGTATGATCACCAACCATTTAGTGTCTATTCTAATTGACCCTGGTTCAAATTTGAGTTATATAGCTCCTAAGACTATTGATAAGTGTAAATTACAGCCACATAAACACGCCAAGCCATGGTTGGTACAGTTAGCCACTGGCACCAAAAGAAACATAGTGGAGGTCATACCATCTTGCTAATTCACTATGGGTGAATTCCCCACCCAAGCAACCCTTAACATACTACCCCTAGGATCATATGACCTATTGATTGGTATGAACTGGCTAGCCACATATAAACCTAGACTGGACTATTACCATAAAACCTTAGAATTTGTAAGTGAAGAAGGAAGAAGGATAACCCTTCAAGGGATCCAATAACCTATCTCAGTGAGGCGAAAATCATCCCTTCAAATGAGAAAGTATTGCAGGAAGGGATGTCCATTATATGCGATACAGGTGTTGGAATCAGTTGAAGATGACAAACCAAGCCTCGAAGACCACCCCACACTAAGAGAATATGGAGATGTGTTTCTGGAAGAGGTACCAAATCTACCTCCAAGAAGGGACATTGACTTCTCAATAGAACTTGCACCAGGAGCGGTGCCAGTGTCTAGGACACCCTATAGGATGAGCACACCCGAGTTAATTGAGCTTAAATTACAACTAAAAGAAATGATGGACAAAGGCTATATCCATCCCAGCGTGTCTCCATGGGGAGCACCAGTCCTGTTTGTAAAAAAGAAAGACGGTACCCTTTGACTGTGCATAGATTATAGACAACTCAATAAGGTAACCATAAAGAACAAGTACCCCTTACCCAGGATCGATGACCTGTTCAATCAATTGGGAGGTGCTTCCATCTTTTCAAAGATTGACTTGAGATATGGATAACATCAAGTCTGAATCAAGAGTGAAGACTTCCACAAAACTGCCTTTAGGATGAGATATGGTCACTATGAGTTTGTGGTAGTACCATTTGGATTAACCAATGCCCCTGCCACTTTTATGTGCTTGATGAACAATGTGCTCAACAAATTCCTAGACAAATTTGTACTGGTTTTTATTGACAATATATTAATTTACTTCAAGAATAAAGAGGAACATGAGGAACATCTTAGACTTGTGCTTCAAGTGCTAAGAGAACATTAGCTCTATGCCAAATTTAGCAAGTGCAACTTTTTCCAGAAGCAAATACATTACTCATGTCATATCTAAAGAGGGAGTAGTAGTAGACCCTGACAAGATCAGGTCTATCATGGAATGGCCTACCCCAAAGGACGTTTCAGATATCAGATCCTTTATGGGCTTAGCAGGATACTATAGGAGATTTATTAAAGGATTCTCCAAGATTGGTTGTCCAATCACTGCCCTCCAGAAGAAGGG
The DNA here is from genome assembly GCA_009831015.1 of Picea engelmannii. Taxonomy (NCBI): domain Eukaryota; kingdom Viridiplantae; phylum Streptophyta; class Pinopsida; order Pinales; family Pinaceae; genus Picea; species Picea engelmannii. The sequence continues at coordinate 1,006,989 of ML783926.1, read as the reverse complement.
AGCTAAATTCATGTGGACACAAGAATGTGAAGAAAGATTTCAATCCCTAAACACCTTATGACCCATGCACCCATGTTGAAGATCGTTGATCCCGAAAACAACTTGCTCGTATGCACAGGTGCCTATAAGGAAGAGCTTGGGGGAGTCCTTATGCAAGAAGGAAGTGTATTCTGTTATGAATCCCGAAAATTGAATGAGCACGAAGCCAACTATGTGACCCGTGATCTAGAGCTAGCCACCATAGTGCATGCCTTGAAAATGTGGAGGCATTACCTCCTGGGAAGGAAATTTGTACTTATGACAGATCATTGTGGATTGCGACATCTGTTTGACCAACCAAAACACAATGCTAGACAAGCTAGGTGGATAGCCCTTCTTAGTGAGTTTGATTTCGAAATCAAACATATCAAGGGAAAGGAAAATAAGGTGGCCGATGCACTTAGCAGAAGTATGAAAACAATTCATCTGATAGCAGTGAGCACCTGCGAGACCAACGTCAGGGAAAGAGTTAAGAATGCACAAGAAACAGACACATTCTTCCAGACCGTAACCTCGTACCTGGAGCAAGAACCCACGGGGATAAAGTAAGAAGGCTACCAGATGATAGATGGAGGCCTGCTAACTTACATAAACAGATTGTATATTCCAGATTGTGACGACTAGAAGAGGTTCATAATGGATGAACTACATAAAAGACCATATATTGGTCATCCAGGATACCAGAAGATGATCACGGCCACCAGGAAACAATTCTATTGGCCTGTATTGAAGAAAGACATACTTGAGTACTTAGCCAAATGCATAGAATGCCAACAGGTTAAAGCAGAACACCGACACCCAACAGGATTGTTACAACCTCTACCAATCCCGAAATGGAAATGGGAAACCATTTCCATGGACTTCATCACCGGATTACCAACATCGACCAAACAGAATGATGCCATCATGGTAGTGGTGGATAAACTGAGCAAGTCCGCTCATTTTATCCCCATCAAGTCGACTTGCAAGGCAATAGATATCGCCAGCATATTCATGAAGGAGACATTCAGACTACATGGTATGCCTAAAAAGATCGTGTCTGACAGAGACACAAAATTTACTTCCAACTTTTGGAAATCCTTGATGGCTAGTCTAGAGACCAAATTATTATTTAGCACAGCCTATCATCCTCAAACCGATGGACAGATGGAAAGAGTGAACCAAATATTAGAAGACATGCTAAGAATGCAAGTAATGCATCAACCTAAAAAGTGGGAAGATTACCTGCCACTGGTGGAATTCGCCTACAATAACGGCTACCAAGAATCCTTGAAGATGAGTCCTTTCGAAGTCCTCTATGGTAGACCGTGCAACACTCCAGTTAGTTGGAGTAACCCAGTAAACAGAATTACTATTGGACCCGACATGTTGAAAGAAATGGAACAATAAGTGATTCAAATAAAACAAAACTTAAAGGTCGCTCAGAACAGACAGAAAAGTTACGCCGACCGAAAGAGAAATCCAAGAGAATTCAAGACGAGAGACCATGTATATCTCAGAGTTAGGCCCAGGAAGAGTTCCCTAAGGATGGGAGCTTGTGCCAAGTTGGCAACTCGGTATTGTGGACCCTTTGAAGTTCTAGATAGAGTGGGACCTGTAGCCTATAGGCTAGCACTTCCTCCCACAGAAAAAGCACATAATGTTTTTCATGTTTCATTATTGAAAAAATATGTACATGATTCTAATCATATAATTGACTGATCTGTGATTCAGGTGGAACCGGAGGGAGAATTCCTACCAAAACCTCAATGCATATTGGACAGAAAGGAAACCCCACTCAGGAACTGAACCATTGCACAGGTCAAGGTGCAGTGGAAACATTTTGGCCTAGATGAGGATACATGGGAAATGGAAGATGCCATGAAACAAGCATATCCGATTTTGTTTACTTCTGTACATACACATCATATTGATAGATAGAACAACGAGGACGATGTTCCTTTAATGGGGAGGGAATTGTAACACCTTGTTTCCCCCAGTCTGTAAAAATAACTATATTGACCAAGAACTATGGCAAACTCAAAGATGTGAATGTTTGATTTGACAGACCTTTGTATAAAAGGTCGATGAATGTAAATTATGTTATTATTATGTGTTGCATGACTGTTGGGAGGGGGGATGTGATAAAAGAGACCACGATGGCTAATGAGAAGTGGTGGAAGGGACCTGGAATGGTTGCGTTAACTTCCACCGAACTAATACCGTACTGGTTTTTACTTGCTCAAAGACCAAAGCAACTCTCTGACCCTGGAATGAATTACCCGCCAGGATGGTAAGTGGAGAGGCTCCTCAAGAGTTAATGAGGGGATGGGGGTGAACTGCCCATCCGTAGAAGCTCTCAGACCTAACCACGGACAGGGGAATTCACGCCACATGCAATCTTGCAGAAAAGACAAGAAAGGAAGTGTGGGGAACGGGAAGGGGGAGAACGCGCGCGACAAGGATCGCAGAAGAAAATTGAAGGAGCTCTGGAAATACAGGAAGTTTTGAACAAAGGAGAAGCAGAGTAACCTTCGTCCTTGACTTTCGTTGAGCTGGAAGTAGGAGACTGAATCTCAAGCATCGTGGTCTAGCTCGAGGGTGGATAGTGGTAAATCCATTTGGAGTCACTAATCCTACGGTTGGGTGGAAACGAGCACCCCTCTCAACAGTCACGTCACACCTGGTGTTTTCTAATAAGTGTTTATATCTTGTATCTTGAATTGAATATCCTGGATGCATGCTCATGTTTGTACACTCATAAATGGTTTTTGTATAGAAGTGTTTGCCTGGTATTTTGATCGGAAATAATGGATGTATGCTTATACTTATATGACCATAATCGGTTTATGTATAGAATGAATAAGTTCATATTACGAGTTCGTTCCCTTGAGATTTGTTCCATCTACTTGACTCACGCTATGTCCTGGTTTGATTTCCCGAAGGCACCTCCTCTCGGGAAGTTTCCTCGCATTCCAGAGCCGGAGTGAGTTCCTTGAAAAGACTACCGTTATGGTAAACCCACGAGTTTACCTTACCCCTGTCACAGAGTCATAGCTTGATGAATTAGGGAGGGCTTTTTGACGGGTCACCAAGCCTATGGATAATTACCCAAGAACCCTCTGAAGGTCCCGATGACCTAGGTCTGCAAACCTTGTACAAGAAAGAGTAGTTCTCTCAGGATTCGAAGTCGCGAGAGTTCGAAGCCCCGAGAGGTTGAATCTCATGAATCAAGCTCAGAAACGATAGTGAGTCCCATTTATCGAAAGAGAATACCCCATCGATTGGTAGATGAATGGTCGGAATCCTTTCAGAAATACCCCAGATTTGTCAAGACCGATGGATCTAGAGGAGGAGCGCGAGCGTTAATACCTCGACCCCTGCATCCTTCGCAAGTAGTGATGGGATCCAGAACTGTAGATCCAAGGATCTGTTGGAGCTTTATGGACCGTTGGATCAGGGGAGGCTCACAGCTGTTAATCTCATATATAAAATTTCCTTATCAGGAATTCGGGGATCGGAGTTTCGAAAGGTAAGGAAACTTTCTGCTGTGGATTTTCGCCAGTCGCTAAATCCCGGTATACGAAACCCTGAATCAGTTTAGCGTGAATAGGTTTTGGTGTTTCGGCACCCGGGAAACCCAAGAGCAAGACCCCTCGTCTTCGCCAGTCTCGAAATCCCAGTACACGAAACCCCGAATCGGTTTAGCGTGAATAGGTTTCTACGTTTTGGAACCCGGGAAACCCAAGGGCAAGACCCCTCGTCTTTGCTAGTCACGAAATCCCGGTACACGAAACCCCGAATCGTTTTAGCGTGAATAGGTTTCGACGTTTCGGCACCCGGGAAACCCCCTCATCTTCACCAGTCGTGAAATCCCAATACACGAAACCCCAAATCGGTTTAGCATGAATAGGTTTCGGCGTTTCGGCACACGGGAAACCCAAGGGCAAGACCCCTCATCTTCGCTAGCCGCGAAATCCCGGTACGCAAAACCCCGATGTGCTCTGTGGATGAGCCCTAGGTCACCGGACAGGGTCTTGTGGTAGGAAGGAGGAGTCCTGAAAGAATCTGGACCGCCCATTTGTAGGGGCGCGTGGTGAAGATCTAAAGCCATCGGGGTTCTGGACATCAAAGCAATAGGAGTGAAGACCTCGCCATAAATCCCGAAAGGTAGAATGTCGGGATTTAATCTGGGCCATTGATCAAGTCGATGATCTGGACCATAGATCTAGATGATACCGGGATTTCAGGTTCTGAGGATTCGAAAGGGAAAGGAGGAACGCTTGCATCGCGATTCCTCGAATCGTGAAACCCCGAAAGCATTTAGAGGAATAGCACCAGGTCATAAGACTGTTTGTATGAAAAGCGACCCAAGGGAGGAGCTAAGGATCTGTGAGACCCTTTTGGGTTTCAGCATTTCAAAAGACAGAGAACAGGGGAACGCTTGCATCACGATTCCCCGAATAATGAAAGCCAGAAGCAATTTTTTGGTAAGGCTCGTGGTCATAGCCAATGATCACATGGAGGAGGATAAGGGAAGGGATGGTCTGCGCTAGGCCCCATAGAAATTCAGGGATTCTGTCCCTCGAAGAAAAGACAAAAGAAAAAGAAAATCTTAGTTGACGTAGTGGGTGTATGACATAGGAGTTACACAAACATTAAAAAGTTGAGGGTGGTCTGCAATTCAAACCGTGGATTTGAAAAGAGGACACGTGGAGGCTCCAGGAGAATTACGGGCCGAAAAGCAGTTTGATTCAAACCGCCTTTGGCCACGTCCACAATCATGCAGTCCCGTAAGGTCATCGTCCAATGTCACATCAAGAGGGGGCTTATCCAGAAAAGGAGCTAATGCCCAGTACTCTGATATTTCATGGGGGAGTGAAAAGGGAAGGTCATGGGTGCCATTAAACCTACTCCATGAAGCCGAAAGGTTCTGTGTGTAATTACATAACGATACCATCAAAGTCTCATAGAATTGTTTGGCTTCAGAATCAGAGATCCTTGACCAAGAGGTCGGACTGGTTCCCTGACTTTCCAAATTAGAAACCATGAATGGAGAGTTTGTCCTTTAATAAAAGAAAAAAAAAAATTATGCCCCGTCGTGGGTGTGTTAGAATGATGGTTTGGTAATACTACTATTGTATGTGGATGACTTGTTTCTAACAGGTGTGGAAAATCTCATCTCATAGTGTAAGAGAAAAGTGGTTGTTGAGTTTGAGATGAAAGATCTCGGGATGATGCATTACTTTTTGGGTCTCGAGGTATGGCAAAGATATCATGAGATCTTTCTTAATCAAGGGAAGTATGCAGTGGAAATCTTAAATAGGTTCGAGATGTTGGATTGCAAGGCAATGGCTACACCTATGGTATCAAATATGAAGTTGTTGCAGGATACAACTTCAGAGACTGTGGATGTTTCTTTATGTTAATGTTTATGTCATTATTATAGTTCTTTGCATTTCAATAGATAAGAGCATCATAAGAACAAGATCACTGAGAAATACACAT
>ML783926.1:945521-959711 GCA_009831015.1 Picea engelmannii | reverse complement strand
CTCTCAGTATTCCAACATTGTGTTTTTGTCTATCTCAAATAAAAACACATGTTTTTTCTTGGGAAAAAAATGGTTAATTGTCAAGATTTGATAGTGGTGCTAAGAATAACTATTATGCACAATATACATTGTTTTATGGCATAAATCTAGAACAATATGATAATATAACAACACCCTAAACAAACTAAAATTTGATGAAAACCTTTGCTTGATACATATCTAGTGTAAAATTAAAACAAGATAAGAACATGTGAAAATATAAAATATCACAGAATCAAATTATGACAATAAGAGGAAAAAATCACATGATTGTGTATTCCAAGAATGTATCAAGTAGGAGAAGGGCATCATTGACCAATTCGACAATGAGATTTTGCTTGAAGATCCAAGAAGCAAAAAATCTCTAATTTACAAATAAGGCTCATTGGGAACAAATATTTGTACAAATCTATAACATGGTAATGTTATCTCTATGTTATGAACACTAGTTTAATACAAAGTGACTCACATTTTATCACAAAAATTTGTAAGAATATAGTTGATCATTGTTTCAACCTAGTCATATCATTGAACAATCCAACATATCCAATTTATTAAATCTAGAAATAACCTTGCACAATGGCCCATGAAAAGGCATTATGTTGCCCACATTCACGAGCGTTGCCTTTAGCATTTGAAAAAAATGTTTTGAGAAAAACACTAAAGATTACCATTCTTTGATAGGTGAATGGAACTTTCTGAAACATAAATGAATGAAACTGTAAGAATTGGTATATGACAAATAACTTTATAACCAAAGAAAAATAAATGATCGTAGAGACATTAATCTTCACTAAAAAAATAAATGTGCAAAATGGTCCAAAACATGTAATCTGCCAAGCAAAAAAAACATAATTTGAAGAAAGTTTACTCCCTTAAAAAATTCTTTGGGAGCCATTTTCAAAGTATAGAGGGAAATGCATGGATCTCCCTTTTTTCCATCTCTTTAACTATAGTGTACTTATTAGAAGCTTTGTATATATAGTGAATTCCTAGTGAGAAAACTAGAGAGTAGATGTAACGCCCTTGCCTTGAATGGCTTGGGACACCTCTATTGAATGATCACCTCAGTGGTCACTAACCGACATAGATAGACCCGATGTAAGTTTGATGGCTAAAAGAGTTAGTTTTGGAGTACCTTGGCATATTGGCAAGGTGTACCATGGACATGTCGCACGCCCTTGCTCAAACTACATGCACTACAAACCTTGCCAACTCGAATTAGTTGATTATACCAAGAGAAGCTTGGAAGGAAACTCAACAAGCAAGGGAAAATAAGGTTGTCATAGGCAACCTTGCCCATAGACGTGCACTAAGCATGATGGACAAAGTGGCATAGAGACCTTAACTAGCTTTTATGGACTTGGGTACTTGGGCTACATGCAGACTCAAGGAGTTGGGTGTTCTACACTTGGAGGTTGTGATAGATGGAAAAAGTGCCTTTGAGCACAAGTATCCATGGAGTGCAATTTTATATTCACTCATTGGGTGCACATCCATTATGCATGCATCCATCAAACACACATCCACCGGGACGACTTGGACGCACTTTTGCATACTATATGCACTTGGGTGCACCATTAGACATTGGACATCAATGGACAAGTTATAAAGGGGGTAGAGGCAGCATCAAGCACAATTGAAGTTGGCAATGTGGGCACTTGGGCCCACTTAGGCTTTGAGTGGCTTGGAAGTGCACGACAAGTCTTCTATAGATATTGAATGCCTCAAAGATGCTAAGGCATTGATCATTCATTCACTATCATTCACCAAGAGTGTAAAGGAGCTTTGGGATTGGTCTAAGTTCAAGTTTAGGCACGATAAGGATCCTTGTGTAGTTTGGGGATGATTGTCGGGATGACCCAAAGATCATTATTGAAGGCAACTGAAGTATTGGCACAAACATGTTTCTCTCAAGCAAGAGGTATGGAGTTTTTTTTTATTGGCTCATCGCACTTATTAGACTTTGGACAGATTGTTGGAACATTTGAGGACAATGATTGTGATGGTTGTTTGCCACCCCCATCTCATTGACGATTTCCTTAGGCGGCTTGTTGCCTAGAAGTTTATAGTAGAGCCTAAATGCACTAAGAAAAGGTGTAAAGATCAATGAAGGAGTTGGAAGTGTTGGGTTGCAGTGAGTAACTTGATATTTTGTAGGTAAAGGTGGTAACCTTGCCTTGGTCTAGCATAGTTGTACAAATAGGTTGAAGTGCAAAGGAAAGTAGTTGGTTTGAGCACGATGAATTACATTCTCATGGAGTTGGCTTGGGGATGCCTAAGTTGCAATAATCCTAGAGAAGTTCAATGTATGGAAACATGGCAGAGTGGTCAAAAGTACTGAAGCGTGAGTTAGACTAGAAAGTGTGACACTTAGACAGTTGCACAACCTTCTTAGTGAAGGTTGAGCTACCATGGAAATAGAGGGAAATTGTAGTAGTGGTAGACACTCATGTTGCATCTGCAACAACAACAAAAACATCCAAGAGCATTACGACAGAGTTAGGAAAAAATGTTTCGCTCAAAGGAAGTAATGGACAGTGAGCACTTGCACAAGTAATTCTGGTAGTGATAGTGTAAAGTGGTCGGAGAAGGCAAACATAGACAGATACATGATTTTGGACAACAGACTTGGACGAAAACAAGTTCATGAGGAGATTTCCAAGGATGACAATGACTTTAAGTGGGGGAGGATGTAAGTCTCTAGCATTGAATGTTTGTGAGCACCTTCGTTCCATGATCACTTCGATTGTCACTGACCAACACAAACAGGCTTGAGGTAAGGTTGATGGATAAAAGATATAGTTTTGGAGTGCCTTGGCTCATTGGCAAGGTGCACCATGGACATGTTGGATGTCCCTGCTCAAACTAGGCACACCATGGACATGTCAGGTGCCCCTACTCAAACCAGGTGCACCTCAAACCTTAGCAACTCACATTAATTGGTCAGACGAAGAGAAGCTTGGAAATGAACTTGGTGAGGAAAAGCAAAGAGCGTTGTTGTGGGAAACCTCAATTGTAGAGGCGCATTGAGCATGATGGACAAAGTGGCATATAGAAACTTGATTGGCTTTCATGGACTTGGGTTCTTGGGCTATGTTACCACATAATTTGTCACCAAAAAATGTAAAGTCCAAGCACCTAGGTGATGACTTGTGGAACTAAGAGGTTATCCAATGTCACCTCACCAACAGTCTCGTACACTTTAGACAAAGGATGAACCTAATTCAAAGGGGGCTTCCCTACTAATTACTAGGCTCACTTCAATCAACATGGAGTGGAAGTAAAGAGAGCTTAGCAGCAAATGAAACAAAAGGAAAAAATGATTAAAAAGGTTTTGGGGGTGATAGTGAAAGGGAATCTAGTGCCTTATTTCCTGGGCTACGGGGTCATGCATGAAATCTAAGAGAGATATTCTATTAAAGGATTAGGGGCTATATGTAGCCAAATTGACGTGCTTTGTAACATCCCTAACTTGGAAAACCAAATATTACAAGAAAACCATGGAAGGGACTCACTTAGAGGAGCTCCACAACCAAACTTGGTCCAAGAGCGGTTAAGCTTTTACTCATAATGGACGTATAGGGATTTAAATCCCTCCTCTATATGACAAGGTGCAAGCTTTTACTCATAATGATGCATAAGCCTTTGACTCCTCTCTTAGACAAGGTGATCCTAGATTTAGCTCTAACAATCTGAGCTTGCATAGAAAATTGAACAATGGTATGCTTAGAAAATTTGCCACACATAATAAATTGTACATGCATAATAACCACAACTTATATAAATGAAGAAACCTTCAATCCAATGCCTGGAACTAGCTTGCTCACAAGTTCTTTCATTGATCAACTTCCTCAATTGCAAATGGAGAGAGAAAACAATTATATAGGTTTTAGCTCAACTCTCTCATACAATGAAATATGAATCGTTTTCCTAGATCCACTGATCTATCCCAGGAATAATCATAAAATAACCTTCTTTATCAAACCTTTTACTAAAACTAGAAAGAGATTTTTGAGATCCACGATCTCCTCTAGAAGGTTACAGTAAAATATTCTACAAAATCATTTTTAATGAAGCTCTCATCTAACTAAATCCAATAGCCAAGTCAAACAATAATAAATAATGGAGTTAGTTATGTAAGACCTCCCAAAATAGCCAATAAACAACTTCCTCAACAACCTTTCCCAAAATAGGCTAAAGTAGTTTTAGATCCACTTTATCTTCCAAATAAAATAATGTTAGCTCCTAACTACCTTTCAAAACAAAAAATATAATAATCAAGCATCTCATCCCAGGGTGGACACCCTCCTTCTTCACTTGATTGACCAAGAAGGTATCAATTTCCTCAAGTGGACCGATCCATTAACTCATGCAAGAAGAGATGGCTACATAAAAATATGGTTCAATGTTATAATGTTACCCCCCACCTGTATCATATGACCTTCTCAATCCATGGTCCTTTAACTTGAATAAAGATATGGCATCTTGAAATGAATGAAGGAGACTCGATCCCACCTTTATCCTCAACGTTGTGGTTCCTTGTATGCATTATGGATTCAATTCAAATGCAAACAATAATAGATGGCATTAGCCACTCCATAGAACTAAAGAGTATTTCACTCTTATCAATCAAGGCATAAAGTGAAACCTTGAACTCATAACCCCAAAGCTCCAAAGATATGCAACCATGAAGAAGGAACCAAGTCAAGATGACCCACCACGTAAAGCACTTCTCATCCTAATCTTCTAACATCCAACCCTTTGAGGGCTAGAACCAATGCAAAGAGTACTAATAAATGAACCATCCACTAAAGCACCAAAACACATGTCACAACTATCCATATGAGCATCAAGTGTAATCACAAAGAGAAGACCATGCATCAAGATGATTTTCCACATAGTCCATTGAATCAAGGAGGATCACCACTATTCTCAACCATCCTCAAGCAAAGAAAAATGAAATGTGCACCATCGGCATCCCTACAAGTTACCCCTGAAATATGTTATCACCACTCATGCCAATATGATGGGTAACAACTAGCTCCAACTCGGGGACACATACTTTTTGGAGAAGAGTGCATGAGAACCACAAAATCTTTGATGTATCTTTGAGAAGATCCTTCAAGTAAGAAGGATACAACTATGTGGTGGGAGGGGTCCACATCTCATCATTAAACACCACATTTACATGTTCAACTCATTAAATCAAATTTGGATTTATGATGAAGAAGAGCATAATCCAACAATGGCATACATGAAACAAAATGTTCATAACAAAGAGCTTATTTTTCTACTTCAATGCTCTTCACGAGTTTATTCCTCCTACACCTATTCTACTTAGCATATACAATGAAAGTGTTAGGTGTGATCACACAACCAATGGAGTGTAAGAGGAAGATATTGATGAGAACCTTCTCTTGTTCCTATACATGAAGATCAAAATCATAAATAGGAAGCATCTTCCTCATTCTCACACAAAGACCAGGGTATGGTAAGTCTCCAAATTTTTGAATTTGAAGGCATTTTTGTTGATGATTTGGAGATAAATTTACTTGAATAAGAACGTTGGGATGTGATGACGAATCTGTAAATTAGTTGTTCATGCATATGATGAGCATCAAAGAGTATTCTTCTTTTCATAAATGTTGTCATAATTCAAATTTTGATTGCTATAAATTATATGGGGATCCTATCTATGACACAAATGGGAGTGTTTTTAGTGAAGAAAATGGTGAATTGTTAATCTATGATCACTCTAAAAGAAAAGAGAAGAATTCAATTTTCTTGCCTTTGGAACAACCATGTAATAATAGTGCATATTCATAATTTTTTGTAACAAATTTCCAGCCATGTTCACTTGTAAATAATTCAAAAAAACTTAGATTATTGGGCATTTTACAACAAGAAATTTCTACCCACCAATATCTCTTGTTTTTTGTGTGTTCTCATGTAAAATTTTAGTTGGAAACCATCATTTGTATGCTAGAAATTGTATGGAATGTTGAGGTAGACATGTATGAATTGCATAAATTTTTAGCCTTCAGAAATGGACCAACAAGCTATAACATGCACTTAACATTTTTTCCAGATCTGAAAATGAATGTTGTTATTTATTTTCATGCAAATTTTTAGTGGAAGAGCTTAATTTTTTCAAGTATAATGATGATCTTCCCATTTTTTATGAGCTACCATGTCTTCAAGAAGACTATTTCAACCCTATCCAACATTGGATAGAGGAGTGTTGCAGGGATACATGCCATCTTGGGCATTTGGGCATGAGTGTAATGTTCTTGGTCATATTCATGGTGATTTTCCAGATTTTAGCCTAGCATCCATGAAGAATCCAACATATGTCCATCTACTCTTTGACATCTCCCTATTTTGGTTCATTGCCAAACACAAGGGAATAGATCTCTGTGTGGCTCCATTGGCTGTACGCTTACACCTAGCTCTTTTATTTTTCTCATGTAGAGTAAGAGTAGGAGGAATAAGCTCCTGAAGAGCATTATAGTAGAAGAATAATCTCTCTACTATGAACACCTCATTTCATGTATCTTTGGCATTGTTGGCTTATGTCTTTCTCCATTGTAAAGTTAATTTTTGTAATAATGTTGAATAATCATTTGGATGTGGTGTTTAGGGATGATGGATCTCTCCCACCACATAGTTGTATTCCTCTTGCTTAGAGGATCTTCTTACAAGTACAACGAAGATTCTGGGGTTCTCATACACTCTTGTCCTAAGAGTACATGTCCCCAAGTTGGAGCCAGTTGTTACCCCTCATATTGACATGAGTGATAAATTGTCACTCTCATCCAATGATAGGTTTATCAAGGGTAACTTACAAGGATGTTGATGGGCTTAAGATGCACAACTTTTATTTTTGATTGGATATCTGTGGTAGTGGATCCTTTTACTTCATCTTAGTGATGCATGGATGTTGCATGATTGATTCAACGGTTCATATGGTCATTGACCTTATAGTTCATGGTTACATTTGAGGCTTAGTGATGTCATACTTATTGATGCTATGATATGATATTGATAGAGGAATCATGATCATGTGTTCATGGTTAGCTTAGCCTAACACTTATGTGTCTCACTTATGGAACCAAAGATAAAAAATGTATTAGAATGTGATCCTAACTCATGATGACAAAGATCCATTGTGGAGTGTGCTAGAAGATACCATTTATAATGGTCATCCTCGCCATTGGCACACACAAATGTGCAAATCTATTATCAAGGGGCCAACACCTTTTTACATTTGAACCAAGATGAAGACTTATATTAATGCAAAAATAAGGATTGTATCATTTTTAATAACATGCCACCTCAATTTTTGTTACTTTATACTAGCACATTCACATAAAGTTATACCATAGCTCATAAAGTGTAATGTGGTGGGGATGACGTCATGAGGGACTGTTGCCCCTCCCTTGTCTCATGCAACGAGACAAATTACAATGTGATGACTCGCTTATATTGCTTATGACATGAAATATGACTTGGGGGGTGATGTCATGGTAATTTAATGGGGTTGCTCTCTTATCCTAGCCATGTCACATCCCTTTCATTGGTCATCGTCCACACTTGTAAAGATGTTATGTGGCCCACGCGACACATAGTTGCCTAAATTTCATGGAGTTGCCTTCGTCTAGGCCACAATTTTGAGTTGAATTGGATGATGGAGGGGGTTATCATTGTAATTTTTAAACCTGTGAAGTAAAACAATGCATACAAATTCTTAAGCAAAATAGAAAATTAATCAATGGCTCATACACACAGTACACAAAGATTTACGCTGGAAACCCTTAACCGGGAGAAAACCAACCTTCCCTTGTGCCACACCTTTCAACTCTTCATTGTATTAATTTCACCATTCACAATACAATATATACGATATTTTAGGTATTCTGTAGCTTCCAAAACCCTAGTCCCTTAATCCAGGATTAATTTAGAAAACCGCTAAAAATAACAAAATCCGCTAAAATAGCAAAAACTGCCCAAAATAGTTTTTTGGGGCACTGCGTGTAACCAAGGGGGGCAAACCTACCCCCCCTGGGACCCCCCCAGGAAAGCGCCCAGTGCACATGACACATAGAGCAAAGGAAGTTGGGATTGTTAGACGCAGTTGTCGAATCTGACGTGCCCACACACACATTCAAAGAATATAACACATACCCAACATTCTCCCACTTGTTGTTTTCTTTGCATACAGGGGTTCATATGATTACATAGTCAACAATCCAGGGCAGTAATGCCCATTGTTACTCTACACCAGGAGAATTCAACTGTGCTCACAGACTTTGTCAATGAATCTGCAACATTTTTCAAAGTGTCAACCTTTTCCAGCAACACCTTCTTTTCTTCAACCATGTCTCTCACAAAGTGATATTGAACATCAATATGCTTTGTCTTTGAATGACAAGCAGGGTTCTTTACCAAGAAGATTGCACTATGATTGTCACAATCTAATCTCACTGCTTGTTGTACCAACCCAATACCTGAACACAACCTTTGTAACCATACTGCTTCCTTGCTTGCATGAATGGCTGCTATGTATTTAACTTTTGTAGTTGAGATTGCCACTACAACCTATCTTTTGCTCATCCAACTGATTGCTCCTCTAAATAGGTTAAACACATACCCACTTGTAGATCTTCTGCGATCCATATCTCCAGCCCAGTCTGCATCAACAAACCCATGTATGTCCAACACTCTATCCAATCTTGGTCTTCCTTGGTAGCACAATCCATAACTGGTAGTGCCACGCAAATACTTGAAGACCCTCTTTATTGTTGTCCAATGCTCCTTCCCTGGTTTTGACATATACCTGCACAAAACTCCCACTGCATGTGCAATGTCCAGTCTAGTACAGACCATTGCATACATCAAACTGCCAATTACACTGGCATAGAGAACATGGAACATGTCCTCTTCTTCTTCCTGTGTCTTGGGACACTGATCTGTAGATAACTTTACACCTATAGGAATAGGAACCTTGAAGAATTTACTTCCATGCATATTAAACCTTTGCAATATTGTCTCCACATATATTTTCTCTGATTCAACCAGAGTTTCATGTTTGCACGATTTCTTTTAATCTCCATTCCCAAAATGAAGTTAGCAGCACCGATACCCTTCATGTCAAATTTGGAGGATAGCTATGATTTCACCTCCTTGATAACATCCATGTTATTTCCTACCAACAACATGTCATCAACATACAACACTACATAAATGAATTGATTACCAACCTGCTTGGAATATACACAGTGATCAACCTTGCTTCTCACAAATCCCAATCCAATGATGTATATGTCAAACTTTTGGTACCACATCCTAGGTGATTGCTTCATACCATATAGTGACTTCTTTAGCTTACATACAAGCTCTTTCTTTCTCTTCACTATAAAGCCTTATGGTTGCTTCATGTATATTTCTTCTTTCAGATCCCCATGTATGAATGCTATCTTCACATCCATCTGTTCCACTTCAAGATCAAAAGCAACAACAATAGATAAAATAAATCTAATAGAAGTTAACTTGGCAACATGAGAACAAATATCACCAAAGTCAATTCCCTCTACCTAGGAATAACCTTTTGCTACTAACCGAGCTTTGTATTTCTCCACTTTTCCTTCTACATTAAACTTCTTCTTAAACAACCATTTGCTACCAACATATTTTCTTCCAACTGACAACTCAACTAGATCCCATGCCTCATTCTTATCCAAGGCATCCATTTCTTCAACCATGGCCTTCTTCCAGAGTTTACTATCCTTTGAATTCACTACTTCCCTGACAGTTCTGGGATCATCATCAGTAATAGATAAAGAAAAAATAGAAAGAAAATCAGGTGGACTATACCTTTATGGTTTCTTTCTTTCCCTCACTGATCTCCTCAATACTGTGGTATGAGGTTCTTCTTCTTTTGCTTCATCTTCTTCAGTTGATTCAGATTTTGCATCATCCAACTCAAACTCTATTTTCTCAGGTTCTTCTTGCCTTGGTAGAAATTCCCGTTGGGAACATCTTTTACCTCTCTAAAAACAACATCCCGACTGTAAACAATTTTTTTAGTTTATGGGTTCCAAAGCTTATAACCTTTCACACCATCTTTATAGCCAATAAAGATACACTTTTTAGCTTTATTATCCAACTTACTCATATTTTCCTTTGGAACATGTACATAAGCATCACAACCAAACACTCTGAGATGTTCAAGAGAGGTTTTCTTACCAGTCGATACCTCGTGTGGAGTTTTATCATCCAACACCGATGAGGGTGATTGATTGACCAGGTAACATGTTGTACCCACTGCCTCTACCCAGAATTCTTGTCCTAACTCGACACCACTGAGCATGCTCCTTGATTTTTCCATTAGTGTCCCGTTAATCCTTTCTGCAACTCCATTCTGCTGAGGTGTGTATGGAGTAGTCTTCTGCCTTGCTATACCACACTTCTTACATAATTCTTCAAATTCATTTCTGCAAAATTCTCCACCATTATCTGTCCTCAATACCTTCATTTTCTTCTCTGTCTGATTTTCTACCAGAGCCTTAAACTCTTTAAATTTATCAAATACCTAAGATTTCTTTCTAAGAAAATAAATCCATGTGTTCCTTGAAAAATCATCTATGAATGAAACATAAAACACAGATTTACCTAGTGATGGAACATGCACAGGTCCAAACACATCACTGTGTATCAACTCTAAGATACCATATGCTCTTGTAGCACCAAATGAGAATCTTACTTGATTTTGTTTACCATATATGCAATGTTCACATAAATCAAAATCCAGAGTGCAATTAGACACACCTTCAACCATACCTTTATCGTGTAGTGTTCGAAGGCCCTTTTCTCCAATATGCCCCAGTCTTTGATGCCACAACATGGTCTTCTTTCCAGGGACAATATCGGTCTTGTCTTCTTTATTTCTCTGCTCAGGGACAACAAAATTGTTACACCCATTAGTATAAGTGCTTTCCAACAACTTGTACAGAGTTCCACACCGAACTCCCCTCATCAACACCATTGGTCCTCGTACCATCTTGCAAGTGCCCTTTCCCAATACAATATCCACACATGCATCATCAACTTGCTTACATATATTAGGCTCCTGGCTAGTTTTGGAACGTGTAGAACCCCAAGAAGAGTTCTAATCCTTCCATATTTTAGCAACAACTTAACCCTTCCACGTCCCATGATTTTGGCTGTCGAGTCATCTCCTAGGAATACATCACCACCATCATATTTTTCATATTCACAGAACCACTTCCTGTGAAGAGTCATATGATATGAGGCACTTGATTCAATCAACCATACACCACGGTCTGCATGTGTACCTGTAGATGCCAGGTAAACATCACCTCCTTCTTTAGTGGAGGTTTTCACCTCTGTGGAAGAGGCATTATCAGATCCCTTTGGTTTACCAACCTTCTTAGACTTGCAATCTTTCTTATAATGCTTTGCTTTACCACACTTCCAACATTTCCTCAAAGAGTTTCTCGAAGACTTAGATTAGACTTAGATCTACCTTTAAATTTAGATCCCCCCCCCGAAGACTTACCAAGATTACTGTCTTGGGTACAACCTCTTACAAATACAACATCTATGCTCTGACCATCCATGCTTTTCCGCCTCATCTCTTCAGATAACAAGGATGCAACTACATCCTCATACTTCAATGTAGATTGAGTGGTACTACCAATTGCTACAACCAGATTATCCCAAGAGTCTGGAAAAGAACATACCAAAGTAATACACTTATATTCTTCTACAATTGTAATATTAACAGAGACAAGTTGACTTACCAGAGTATTGAAGGAATTTAGATGTTTTGTCACAGAATCTCCATCTTCCATCCTAAGATGATACAACTTCTTTCGAAGAAACAACTTGTTTACCAGGGACTTTGATGGATACAAATTCCCTAACTTATCCCATAGTTCCTTGGCTGTAGATTCTCCCGAGACATTCAACAACACCGAATCTGCCAGGTAGAGTCAAATAATACTCTTTGCTCTTTTATTCAACTTATCCCAATCTTCCTTCGACATACCAATAGGTTGTGTACTAGTATTCTGTGTGCTAGTAGATTGCGTACCAATAGGTTGTGTATCAGGCTCCACAACGATCCATTGTTCTTTGTCTACAAGAAGGTCTTCCATATCAAGCATCCATAGCTCAAAGTTTTTACCGTTGAACTTCTCTATCTCAATTCTAGAAGAGCTTGCCATTCCTCTTTCTATACTCGAATCACCACTACAAAAGCTCCCACTTAACCCGGGTTTATCATAGACCCAAGATAAACTTGATCTATCAAGACCGAGTCCATGAAAGGCTCACCAAAATGAAATCCATGAGCTCTTCTTTGCTAAAAAAATGCGAGGAGATACTAAAAAGCTGAATTTGTAGAAAGGAGCCATGATAATAAAGAAGAGCACCCTGTATAGCCACACATCTCTAACTAGACTTCACCTCTAGAAAATTTGCTATGGAATCTACCAATGATGGAAAATGCCATGGATTGATCCAATATAATGGAATTGACAATCATTCATCGATCAATGCATTGCTTTTTTTCCCCTCTTGTTCCTCTATTGTAGAATCCGCTTGTAAAAGGCAAAACGAGTTCAACAACATTTTCTAAGTTTTCATTGAAACCAAAACAAGTTCACTTGTATTCATATTCACATAATCCTCAGAAATCCCATTTAGTTTCATGGTTGCGTGGTGAAAAATGTAGCAAAGCAAAGGAAGGTACCCCAATCCACATAGAAAGAAACAAGGTCAAGAATCTTCAAAATAAATAAATTTGTAGACATCATATTGATGCTCTTTTTTTTATAGCTTTTCTTTTATGACATGGTTCCATAAGATTTAATAAAATCTTAATTAAAAAAATTTAAATAAACATTTTAAAAACAATATTGAAACTTTACTTCGGAGGAAAATGTGTTTGCAAATATTATGTACGGAAAGATTAATAGGCAAAAGTGGAAACATCTGGGGCTTCCCCCTTTAGTGTAGGGTCTCCCCTTACATTTCGGGATGTGACCCAATCCATCCGTCGCACACATAAAAGGGACAGTTGACCACTGGCGTCTGCTTACTAAGTCCTCACAGACGTCCATTTCATCCTCTCTATAAAATCCCCAAATCTTAAGCCTAGGGGAACCATATTATACACGGAGAAAGAAGGTGTTATAAGCAAATCTCAGACATGGCGATCTCTCGATTACTAGCGTTTTTACTGGTCTCCCTGCTGTTAGGTAAGCTTATGCTCTTGGTTGTCGTAAATGGCATTTTTAAAAATTCCATTTGTTGCAAAAATAGGATTTTAATTTGTTGTTTGATCAAATCTCTGGCATAAATCATCCAGCACATCTGAATTCAGTTCATGTGGTTGAAGATGGCCCCTGGATTCTTAAAAATCTGCAGTTGAATCCCTCACTCGTACAGATCTGTTACAAGAGTGTTTTTGGGGGAGTTTCGATTAGGGCCTTGATTGTAAAATTTCTACAGAATGGCAGTTTAGGGTTTGAGTTGTTGTTAAAACCTAAACCCCAGGAAGCGATTTCTGTCCATGATCCCATCAAATCTTGATATTTGTTAAGAGTCTCCCTTCATTAGCTTTTATAGTTAGAGTCTATGGTGTTTCAATTCTATGGATTGATATTATAGTGTTCAAATGCGTTGATTTTGTATGGATTTTGGGTTCTGGAATTTTGATGAAAAAGTAATACAAGTAGTTTAGCCTGAATCTTCTATCTTTTCCAAAAACATTTGGGCTGTAGCGCTGGTGAAAAGATCTGCTTTAGTTTCTTTCGCCGCATTCGTGGGCTGTCCAGGTATCTCTCGGATGTAGTTTTTCTACCAGAGCCTGCCTGTTGGGATTTGAACCTGGGGTAACCTTATATCAAGGCCTTCAACTTGTACTAGACCACAGGCCAGATAACAAGTTGTTTAGCACGAACCTTTGCTGCTTTTTTCTTTTTCTTTCTGAAAATGTTTTTGTGCAGCTATAACCCCCCTTCTAAATGATCCATTGCTCATGATGCCCATATATTGCCCACAAACAGGACAGGAGTTGTAAGTCTAAAAGTGTGTCAAGCTCTTGCTTCCAAAATTTTGCCT
>ML783926.1:893689-928741 GCA_009831015.1 Picea engelmannii | reverse complement strand
GCAAATGGTTATTCTTTATATATACCATCCCCTATACTTCATTCCTGTAGGCGTCCCTTGGTCATTGGGGCACTCCATAACGAACATTTTCCTCTAATAACCCAACATCAGGCTAAATTTGAACTCCAAAAGCAATATAATTTTGAATTCAAATGCACAACAAATAGCAAGGGAATTAACCATCCATATTTCGAATTCATACATTACCCATCAGATTCAAGGCACCAAAGAGCATATTGCAAACATAAAGCATTACACGCAAAGTTGATTTCAAATAGTTTATCTGCAAACGAAGGTAAATCTACCAAACCTGTTGCTGAGGAGCTATTCACCACCTAACCATAGGAATTGGTTATGGATTCAACCCCCAAGCTAGACCATAATTCCATTAGGGTGAAGGAAGCTCCTGCAGGGCTCTAATCTCACTCAGCCTAACCCTTCTCTCTCCTTACATAGTTGATCTGCTTACTACTGAGCATTCCAGGCCCTCATCCAGCCATCAGTCCACCATGTCACACTTTTCTCTTTCACAACACAACAAAGATCCCATTTCAAATGATTTGGAGGAGATTGCTTGGCTCAAACTGTCCATAGTAGCAATAACAGGGTTGCAGGTTTTAGTGGTGTTTGCTTTAGCTATTGTGGATATTCCAGCCATGGTTTTTCCCTGAAAACCATTTCGTTTCCTCTTTGAATTCTCAGCAGCAAATCCCACGGCCTTCACATGCACTTACCAGTCCTGAGTGCTTGGAGTTCTCTTACCATTGTAGGCACAATATCCATGGTTTCACACAATTTCCTTGCATAACCAAAAAGAGGGAGAACATTCCAATGGGAGAGTGGAGAATGCCCATGAACAATGGTTAATAGTGCTTTTCCCCCAAGCCATATATTCCCTGCATGGGGAATACGCCCTTTCTAAGAAGCATGGGGAAAATGTCAATTGACAACACAAGTCAAAGATTGATGAGAAATGTTTGTAAGGAAGCATGCACAAAGAAGGTTTTACTTCAAAGGACAAGTGTCATGGTCCCTTTGTTTCTTCTTATATATATATATATATATATATATATATATATAATGCATGTCCTTTTATTCATGCCTTTTCATACATAAGCACACCATGAAAACGTAACAGCCACACCACAATTTTAGCCTGTTGCCAGGACTCATATGCATTCACTAGTCGGGCCTTGGCCTCAAGCCTCTGCACTAGGAATATCTGCATTGCATTTACATTATTTACACATGGGTCATTTAACTCAGCCCAGATGGCATGACTCCTGTCACATAACCTCATCATTTGACTAATACATGATTTAACATATTATATTCCAGCAGTCAAAACCGGGGGATTACATTCTCCTCCTTGGAATAACATTGTCTTTGGTGAACCTTCCTTTCCAACAATAAGGCCATGTCTTCATTCTTAGCTGCATCCACAATGCTATCCTATCCATTGCTACTTGCTTTTGCTCGCTATATTGGACAGCAATGTTCAACAATTCCTCACTTTTTTGAGATGCTTCCAAGGTCTTCGTGTTTTGGTAGATACCTTTACCAATCATTAAAGAGAAACTTGCATGTAATAGCCATTTTAATGCAATAATTATCCCATTCACTGAATTTCAAACTCAAACTGTAGCACATATATTCACAATACAACATACAGTATGTAATTTCGTCCCAATACTTATCTGTATAAATATATGTTCACTTCACATGGCTCCCACAGGTGACATTCAGCTGACTGTTTTCTGACAGACCCAAACTATATCACCTCTTCTCTGACAGACCCAAAAGTGGAGTAAGGGTTTTTTAGGGTTAATCTTCCTAGGAATTTCTTGTCCTGGCCTTATTTCAGATTTGGCATAATGATGTTCTTCCTCTATTTAAAAATGATTTAACCTAGTAAGGTGAGTGTAATGAAAAATATAGAACGAAAAGAAAGAGATGCTTGCTGCATAAACATGAAAATAGTTGTAAAAAACTTCAAATTGCTATGAAAAAACTCAATTAGAACCTGGCTGTAGCTGAATATTCGCAATTTATTAGGCTTGAAGATGCTAAATGCCTTGGTCTTGGTCTTTAGCTGCCAAAATCTTTTAGTTCCTCTCATCTGAATTTTTTCAAGCTCCCACTCTACATGAATCACCATGAATTTGATCAAAGTTTGATGGTAAAGTAGCTGAGTCAAGTATTGGTCTATCCAGATCAGACTTTAGACTATTTACTAGGAGTCATGTTAGTGAAGAATCAATTGTTTCCTCTGCACAGTCGCAGTCACTCCAGTACTAGCTTTGATTTTTGATATTTGTCAGGAGGATTCGTTTGCTATCATAAAGGCTGAATTATCCAAATCCACTCTGCTGCTCTGCTACTTCGCTCTCTGTGTTTGTTTCCCCTGTGATTTTATTGCCTTGGGACTAATATTGATTGGTCTGTAACGTTTAGTTAATGTTTGTAGAAACCAGAAGAGTGAGCAGCCAATTAAAGGCCACATGGCTCTTCATGACAGACCGTTGTCATTAAGTGTCAGATAAAGCATTTGCATTGCTTCAGATTATCTTATTCTCTTTTATTCAATTCACAAATATATTTGATGTTAGGCCATTGTGTCTGTAGTCAAGAAATCTTGTGCATCCCATCTGAGCTGACCCTTCTGTTTTTCAACTTTCATTACAAAAGTTGGCATATGTCAGGTGGCATCATCTACTGAAGTTGTGGATGCCCAAGATGAGGGAGGGGAGCTCGGAATTGTTGGAGATGGTGTCCAAGATTTTGGGGATGCAGTCCTTGGAACGGCACCTGGAGTAGATACAGTTTGTTTTTTCCCCAAAAAATCTGATAAAGGTAAAGACTGTAAATTGAATTTTCTACAATCTGATAATTTTTTGATTGTGTTCGAGAGCAAAAAGTTGGCACATTATACTATGGGAATGTTGTGAGATTCTAAAATCCAGTTATTGAATGCAGCGGTTCCAGCAGGAGAGGAAACAGAATTACTTGTTGGAATAAATAATGATGGTAAGCTTGTCTGACATATGATTTCTGATTTCTGATTTCAAATTTGAGTTTCTTTAAGGACTAAGATTTTCTTTGCCCTGTTCTTTTTCTTAGTTTTGATTTTATCTCTGTATGGTATTACTGGCAACTGTTACAATCATTCCTTTTTAAGTTATATCTGTTGATATTGAAGAAAGTTACTTTGCTATTGTGTTTGGCATGCTGGACATACCAACACTTGCAGAGCTAGAGTTATTGAGGTTCCTTTATCAATTGACATTTTTCTTTTATTTGGAAAGAGTTAATGAATGCGTCATTTTCAAAATACAGGTGAAGCTTCTTTGAAGGTGCTTTCCATAAAAGCTAGCCTTCACTTGCCATTTGATCACAGGCTATTTGTGCAGAACCTCACGTTACAGGTAAACACTTTGTTTTCTAGGCTATTTATTTTGGCCCGCATCTTCATAAGTAAATCTCTGACACAAAAGACTCGTGCTGTGCAGAAAGCAATGTGTTTTCACCATATTCTCTATATCTTTAAGAAAACATTGACTGTTTAGTTATATGTCGATTCAGCAGAAACCGGTCTTGTACATGTGAGTCTTAAGAATGTTAGCAGTCATCTAGTAAATTTTGTTTTTAAATCCCCTTCCAATTTGGCCAAGAAATTTATGAAGTTTTAGGTATCTATTTATTTGGGAGGAGAATGGTCCCTAAAAAAGACTTCAAGTTGTTAATGGTAACCCAGTAGTGTGGGGTTCTACTTTACTGAATAGTGCATAAACTGTTATTACTGCAATTAGAGGTGCTATATTGTTTACACTTTTTGGTGTATGTACATAATTTATTGTTTCTTCTAGTCTTATCCTTCAGATAGTTTAAAAATGTAATCCACAAATACTAGGCTAATACCATGTCCTTCCTCTATATTATTCTAGTCCCAATAATCAATAACCATTTCTTGCTATTGTTAATGCTTGTCATTTCACCACACTACTTTTATTGTAAAACATTTAGGGAGATTCTTATACCAATGTGGTCTATCATTGGATATATTATAATATTTGAGAAAGCTTGGCTTGTGGTTCGTGGCTCTTCAACATTAGTATTTTATTTTTTTAACCATTTTGCACTATCAAAATCAAAGGAACATAAGAGAAAAGAAATCGTTACTGGCCATCAAATCTAGGGGCAAATTTAAACAGGCTAATGTTTAAATTAAATGAACACTAAATTAAAGTAGAATTGTCAAAGGCCTAGAAATAGACTCACAAAGTACCTTGGGTGCTAGTTCTGGAGAGCTCCTTCAAATATCTAGGATGTAGTCAATTTTAGTCAGCTTTACATGAATGAAATATATTGGCAAAATTCTCCTAGATGAATAAAATCTGATTATGATCTTATTGGAGATTATCCAAATATCAATACCCTTCACTTTTGAAATTGGTTGTTTTTGCCAAATATCTTTAATATAAGTATACATAAAGCTATCGCACAATTGTCTTGTTTTCCTAGTTAATGATATTTTTTTATTATATTATACTTTTTTCCCAAGGAAAACCTTGCACGGGGAAACCTCTTGGCACTTCCCTGCATTTTGCAGATGGTACCCAGTGTAAACCCATCAGATCGGTGCTGATTATAGCACAAGACCCAGTAGGGACGTTGACTGAGGCACATAACAGAGGCAGCCAAGCTGTGGAATGGACTACAAGACCTCCTCCATGAAGCTCAAAGCACCCAAGCTAGCCCACAAGGCTATTTTTTATTATATTGTATAATTATGAATACTGATACTTAAATAATATGCAACATTATTTGTACATTATTCTCACCAGTTGTATCCAACATTCAGATAGCCTCATTGTGCTGAAAATACTTATTAAAATAGTGGGGATAAGAACAGACCAAAATAATGGTGACTGTTATATTTAAGTAACGGGGATATACATACAACCAGAACAATGGCAACAGAGTTATATGGTTTCTTAAAATAATGAGGTTAAGCACAATCTAAATCAATGATGACAGTTATGTAGTCTATTAAAATGATGGGGATAAGCACAAACCAAAACAATGGTAACAGTATTATGTAGTCAGTGTAACAGTATCAGCAGGCATCAAAGGGTGAAACTAAATGATGAACATGGCTCAAAATATCAGTTGATGTTGGAATTTAGGATTTCCGTAAACTTACTTCAGTAACTGCTTACTGTAGAGAATTTGGGTGCATTGTCAATTGTCAATCAAATTTTTTTGGTAACAAAGGAAAATAAATTAACCCATGCTGACAAGCACTTTGCTCTAGCAGGTTTAGTTTTTGATGACTGTGTTGAGTTTTTGGTACCTTGGGAAGTGGTCCACTAGTGTTATTGATGTGCCTAACACTAAAGGGGGAAAAGTACACCTCCCTCACTTTACTTATGTTATAAAGTCAAAGTGACTTTATGAGCTCATTAATCATAAAGTGACTTAGGGAACTTAAGTAAAGGGGGAGATCTAATCTCCACCCTTGATCTTGGTTGGCTAAGATCTAATCCTAGCCATTGGTTCCTAGGTTAGCCTAATGAGGAGGTTAAAGAGAAGAGAAGAGAGGCTCATTGTTCACTTGCATGAGAAGTGAAGAGAAGAGGAAGAGGAGAAGGCGATTTGGAGAAGAAAGGAGGAAGGGCACACCAAGAGAAGAGAGGGGCATACTTGCTTGAGGAGGAAGGGCGCACCAAGAGTTGATGGGTGCACTTGCTTGAGAAGGAGGAAGGGTGCACCAAGAGAAGAGGGGCGTACTTGTTCAAGGAGGAGGAAGGTTGCACCAAGAGAAGAGGTGCACTTGTTGAGCTGGGTGCATTTGAGAAGAATGGGCATGATTATCAAGGCAGTGGGCAGATGAAGAAGGGTGCAAACTTCAAGGGAAAGGGCGCACTTCATCTGGAGAAAAGGGTGCACTTCAAGGAATTGCTGGCACTTGTATCATGTTAGATTGGGCAGCTAACTAGAGCTAAGTTGGCTTGTTATCTTTGCTGTAATTTTTCTTCAAAACTCCATAATAAATTCAGCTCTTCACTGGTTTTCCCCCTTGGGTTTTTTCCAGGGTCATGTTGACCAAAAATCTCTGAGTATAAATCTGTGGTGTGTTGTGTTTTATTATCAGCATTAAGTGTTAAAGATCTAGAGGTGCATTTACTGTTTTAATGTAATTTGAAAGAGCTAACAGTGGACAACAAACCTATGTTAAATAACCCTTTCAAACAACAACATTAAATGAGCTTTAAATCAGTCCTAAACAACAGCAAGAACAGACCTGTTAGCAGCCATAAAACTGTAGAGAAATCAGACCTGTTAGTGACCTTGTGACAGTTAAATTTCAGAACTGTGTTGACAGCGTTAAGGAGCATCAAAATTCTTCATGGTATCAGAGCCTAAAGGCAGAAGAGAGAGCTGATAAATTGCAGACAGTGGGCACATTTTCATCTCACCTTGGAAGCTTCAGATTTACACCTGAGATTGGTGTGTGGGCAACAGGTTTCTTTGGTCATTTTTTCATCAGTTGGCAGCCATGTTAGTTGGAAGGTTGAGGGTGAAGGATAGGGCAGCTGGGGTTGGCAATTGGTCTCCATGGAAGGCTAGGATAGTCTTGATCTTGGAGGAGGGTGATGTATGGGACATTGTGGAGTCTTGTGGTTCCTCCTACAGATGCAGTGCTCTGGGAAGATTTCATGAAGAGGAACATCAAGGCCAAGAGGACTATCGTAGATGCTGTAAAAGACCACATTATTCCTCTTGTTTCTAGTAAGGACTATCCTAGAAGATCAAGGCCAAAAGGACTATCCTAGATGCTGTGAAAGACCACAGATGCAGGATGATACATCACAGGGGCCACAGCCTCAGGTGTCTATTACACCAAGTTCAGGGGTGACTAGT
The DNA here is from genome assembly GCA_009831015.1 of Picea engelmannii. Lineage (NCBI taxonomy): Eukaryota > Viridiplantae > Streptophyta > Pinopsida > Pinales > Pinaceae > Picea > Picea engelmannii. The sequence continues at coordinate 921,817 of ML783926.1, read as the reverse complement.
CCACCCAGTACAACCACAAGATCACAGGTGTCTGGTACACAGACCACAGGTCCATGTGCTTCAAGATCTTAGACATCTATGGTGAGATCTATGGACGAGACTGAGGGGCATGAGGGTATTGCACCACAGGAGGTTACTTCACGGAAGAGGAAACCGAGATGGTTATAGGAGACCTTGAAGGAAGCCAAGGAGCTAGTTGGTGACTCCTAGAGGTTGATTAGAGAGAGTAGAGCACCAGAGAGGTTTGGTTCCTACTTGGCCATGGTAACTAGCATCACAGATTCTGAGCCCACTACTTTTGAGCAGGCAGCAGACCAGTAGGTCTGGAGATTAAGTATGCTACCAGGCAACATTAAGTATGCTGGTTGTACAAGATTAAGTATTATGGCCATTGCAACAGAGATGTGTTGGAAGATCCATCATATGGATGTGAAGACAACATTTCTGAATGGTCTTATAGAGGAGGAAATATACATTGAGCAGCCACAGGGGTTAGAGGTGTTTGGGAGAGTCCCACGTATGCCTCTTGAAAAAGGCACTGTATGGTCTGAAGCAAGTTCCACAAGCTTGGTATTCTAGAATTGACTCTTGCTGCAGATGGGCTTTGAGAAGAGTGAGGCAGATCCGAATCTCTATTACATTGTTTGTGGAGAGGATACTCTCATTCCCATCCTATAGATGTTGATGACTTGCGTAGGTCCAAAACTTAGTGTTATCATATGTCAGGCAGTTTGACTTATGCAACGTCATTTTCAATATTTTTGTTTTGTGGAAAAGAGAGAATATATTGTCAAGACAGATGATCTTTGCATGGGAACTGCAAGTCATATTTGTTGCATAGCAGAGATGAACAACCCACAGTTGTTTTTTGGCTTATTCCTTGCAAATTACCTGTGTTGTGATTCACCAGATTCATCATATTGTTATGTGTCATGAATGAAATTGTTTGCTATGTATTCATCATAATTTCCAAGGGCTCCTTGCATGGACAAAACATAGCTCCTTCAATACACCACTTTACCACTTAAATGCTGATAACAAAATATGCAGACCACAATATTTAACACATGTATTTTTGGTCAACGTGACCCTGGAGAAATCCCCAAGGGGAAAACCAGTGAAGAGGAAATTTATTATGGAGCTTGAGGAAAAATATTACAGCAGGTCCTTGAAAATCGCACCCTTCTTGTGCGCCCCTTCCTCAAGATCAAGTGCACCCTTTCTTCTTGAAGTGTGCCCTCTTCCTCACTTGGCAAGTGCACCCTCTTCTCAAGTGTGCCCTCTTCAATTTGTGCGCCCTTCTTCTCAAAGTGCGTGTCCTCTCATCCTCTTCTCCTCTTCTCTTCACCTCCTCTCAAGATGAACAATTGCCCTTCCTCCTCCTCATCTTTTCCTTTTGTCTCCTCATTAGCTTGACCTAGGGATCAAGGGCCAAGATTAGATCTTAGCTTTCTAAGATCAAGGTTGGAGATTAAATCTCTCCCTTTACTTAAGTTCCCTAAGTCACTTTATGATTAATGAGTTAAAAAAGTCACTTTGACTTTATAACATAAAGTTAAGTAAGGGAGGGGTACTTTTCCCCATTTAGTGTTAGGCACATCAATAACACCAGGGGACCACTTCCCAAAGTACCAAAACTTAACACTCCCTCTTATCGAGGAAAGTGTTCTTCATCACTCCCATCTTGTCTGTGAAGTAGACATGCTTTCCCCTTGGCAAAGACTTTGTGAGAATGTCTGCAATCTGCTCATCAGTAGATATGTACTCAAGTTGAACTGCTCTTCTCTGAACCCAATCACGGATGAAGTGATATCTAATCTCTATGTGCTTTGACCTGTCATGAAACATTGGATTCTTAGAGAGTTTGATGCAACTCTGATTTTCATTCTCTCTTACCGAGGATAGTGTTCTTCACCACTCCCATCTTGTCTTTGAAGTAGACATGCTTGCCCCTTGGCAAAGACTTCGTGAGAATGTCGACAATCTGCTCATCAGTAGATATGTACTCAAGCTAAACTGTTCCTCTCTGAACCTAATCACGGATGAAGTGATATCTGATCTTTATGTGCTTTGACCTGTCATGAAAGAATGGATTCTCAAAGAGCTTGATGCAACTTTGATTTTCATAGTGAATAACTGTAGACCTCAACTCATGACCAAATAGACCAACCAATAACTTGTGAAGCCAAATAGCCTCGAAGTTGGCCTGACTAGTTGCCATATACTTTGCCTCAGCAAAACTCAGTGCCACTACCATTGACTTTTGTTTCCGACTGAACCAAGAAACAACTATTGATACCAACCTGAAAAAACACCTAGAAGTGCTCTTCCTGTCAACTGCACATCCTGCCCAGTCTGAGTTTGAATAGGCAATCAACTTGACCCCATCACCTCTGACGTAGTCCAAACCATACTCCACTGACCTTGCTATGTACCTCAAAACATGTTTTGTTGCTATACAATGCACTCTCCCAGACTCCACCATATACTTATTACTGACTAAGAGTGTTCACAACAAAACAAATATCTGGTCTAGTGTTGACCAGATACATCAATGAACCAACTAACTGATGATATCTCGTGGCATTCACCAACTTGGACTCATAAGCATTAAGCTTCCTTCAGTTGGTGACCATAGGGCTCCACCATAAACTGACTAAGAGTGTTCACATCAAAACAAATATCTGGTCTAGTGTTGACCAGATACATCAATGAACCAACCAACTAACGATATCTCGTGGCATTCACCAACTTGGACTCAGAAGCACTAAGCTTCCTTCAGTTGGTAACCATAGGTGTCGACATGGGTCTGCAATCCTCCATTTGAAATATGCTCAGAGTATCCGTTGCAGACTTCCCTCGTCCTAGAAAGACGTGCCCATCCTCTTGCCAAACCTCCATCCCCAAGAAATAATGCAGTAGTCCTATGTCCTTCATCTCAAATTCTGAAGCAAGACCCCTCTTGCAATCAACTATGCTCCTCCCTTCCAATGATAAACAAGTCATCAACATATAGGATAAGAATGAGAGTATCCTCTACACAAACAATGTAATAGAGATTTGGATTCGCCTCACTCTTCTCAAAGCCCATCTGCAGCAAGAGTCAATCCCTGAATACCAAGCTTGCGAAGCTTGTTTCAGACCGTACATTGCCTTTTTCAAAAGACACACGTGGGACACTCTCCCAAACACCTTGAACCCCCGTGGTTGTTCAATGTATACCTCCTTTATAAGACCATTGAGAAATGTTGTCTTCACTTCCATCTGATGGATTTTCCAACCCATCTCTGTTGCAATGGCCATAATGCTCCCGATGGAAGTATATCTCGCAACTGGTGTGAATGTCTCATCATAGTCAATCCCCTCAACCTGAGAGAATCCTTTCGCCACAAATCAAGCCTTGTATTTCTAAATGTTTCCATCTGCAACATACTTAATCTTGTACAACCACCTGAAAGTCGCCACTAACTATCCCTCTGGTTTGGGCACCACCTCCCACATGACATTCCGCATAATGGAATCATACTCCTCTTGCATGGCATCTTTCCATACCCACTGGTCTGTTGCTTGCTCAAAAGTAGTGGGCTTGGAATCTGTGATGCTAGTCACCATGGCCAAGTAGGAACCAAACCTCTCTGGTACTCTGCTCTCTCTCATCAACTTCTTCGCCTCACCAACATACTCTTTGGATTCCTTCAAGGTCTCTTCAAACCATCTTGGTTTTTTCCTTCGTGAAGTAACCTCTTGTGGAGCAGTACCCTCATGCACGTGAACTTGTGGTTTTTGTACCAGAAACATGTGATCATGTAGCTATACTGGGTGGACCAGTCACCCCTGAGCTTGGTGTACCAGACACTTGAGGTTGTGCCCCCAGTGATGTATCATCTTGTATCTGTGGGATCTCCTCAACTTTGTCTCTCAACTCACTAGATCTTCGAAAGGCTCTATCCTCTTCGAATCTAACATCTCTCCTCACAACAACTCTCCTCATTGTTGGTATGTAGATTTGATAGGCCTTAGAGACCCTACTGTATCCAACTAGGATCCCCTTCTCTGCCGTGGGATCCAACTTTGTCCTCTTCTCAGAATGGATGTGAGAGAAAGTCAAACACCCAAATATGCGAAGGTGTCCAACATTTGGCCTCCTCCCAGTGAAGGCCTCCTCAGGAGTCTTTCTCCCCAGAGCTCAATGTGGACTCTTGTTCTGCAGATACATTGCAGTATTGTAAGCCTCAACCCATAAGAAAAATGGTAACCCCTGATCATGCAACATACATCTCGCTGTACCAACAATAGCCCCGTTCTTCCTCTCAACAACCCCATTTTGCTGGGGGTTGTAAGGAATGATCAACTATCTCTTGATAGATGCAGATGTCTCTAAACTTTGTGCGAGGTATACTCATCCCCATTGTTCGACCTCAAGACCTTGATCTTTCTTCGTCTGGTTCTCCATAAGAGCCTTAAATTCTTGGAACCTCTTGAAGACCTCACTCTTGGTTTTTAGAAAATAGATCCAAGTCTTCCTGGAGTGGTCATCAATGAATGTCACATAGTACTCACATCCACCCAAGGAAACTGATGATATGGGCCCGCACACATCAAAGTGTACCAAATCAAGTATTCCAGTTGATCTACTGTCACTGCTCGGAAAGACAGTCTTGGTGTACTTCCCAAGAGCACACCCCCTGCAAACCTCCTCCTAATGCTCAGTGTCGAACTGTGGCAATCCTGTCACAATCTCCCTCAACAACCTCAGAGCTCCATGATGCAAGTGAGCCATCCTCCTATGCCAAAACTCACAACTGACTGTTGCTGCTGCTATTAGCCAAAGCATGTAATGGCTGAAAGATGAGTCTATACAGTTTCCCATCACGAGTCCTAATTATTTTGGCTGATGTGATAGTGGACCCCTTAGGGTGAATGAGGACCTTGCTACCTTGGAAAGAGACCTTGCTACCTTGGAAAGACAACTCAAATCCCCTTTCTTGAATGGTGGAAACTGATATCAAGTTCTTCTTCAGTCCAAGGACATACAAGAAGTCCTTGAACATCATGGGTGGCCTCTACTCTCCCTGAAAGGAAATTGTGCCATGCCCAACTGCCCTGACTATGGTGTTATTCCCAAGCACTATCTCCAGTTTTACCCGACTCTGTGAAATCAATGAAGTGCTCTCTAACACCAAACATATGACTGGATTCTCCACTATCTATGTACCATACATTGGATGGTGTCTCAACTGTAGACAAATTGACAAACAAGGAAATATCCCTCTCAAACTGAGAGGCAAACTTATCCTCCTCAGTTGATGCTGCTGTACCACCCTGCTTCTTCTTCCTGTTGGGACACCGTCGAACATAGTGCCCCATCTTGTTACAAGCAAAACATTTAACTTTGCTCATATCCTTCTTCTGCTTCTGCTTGGCCCCACCGTTGGGACCCCCCTTGGTCTTCTTGCCCTTTGCAGAAAGAACAAGATCCTCACCATCATCCTCACCATGCTGCTGACTAGTAGATCCTGAGCCAATCCTGAACTCCTCCTGTACAAAGTCATCCCATGGCCTCTCCCAACTAGGCATATGCTCTCTCGCTACAATGCCTCGTACAAAGCTCTCCTATGGTTTGGATAAGCCATTTTAGGCTGTCCTCACCAACTCTGATGGATCCACTACCTCCCCCACAGCTCCCAACTCCTCACGAATCTTTGAAAACCTCGTGAGGAATGAGGCGACCAAATCAGTCTTAGTCATCTTACTGCCCCTCAATTTCTCCCGGAGCACCATCTTCTGCTTTTGGTTTGGGCTCTGGTAAAGGCTGCAAAAGGACTGCTACATCTGAAATGCAAAGTCCTTACCAGACACATAAAGAATTATATGGTCTTTGACTGCATCTAGGATAGCCCTCTTGGCCTTGATGTTTCTTTTCCTAAACTCTGCCAAGAGCACTGCATCTGTAGGAGGGACCACATGACTCTCCACAATGTCCCATAGCTCACCCTCCTCCAAAATCAAAACTATCCTAGCCTTCCAGGGAGACCGATTACCAGATCCTGCTATCCTATCCTCCACCCACAACCCTCCAACTGACATGGCTGCCAACTGATGAAAAGTGACCAAAGAAATCTGCTGTCCACACACCAGTCTCAGGTGTGAATTTGAAGCTTCTCAAAGTGAGTTAAAATCTGTCCACTGTCTGCATTTTTAAACCAGCTCTCTTGTGCCTTTAGGCTCTGATACCATGAAGAATTTCGAGGCTCTTTAGGCAGTCAACACAGGTCTGATTTTTGGACTGTTTAAAGATCACTTTCAGGTCTGTTTTACCACTGTTTAAAGGCTGCCTTCTCAGGTTCTATTGGCTGTTAAGAACAGGTCTGTTTAGGACTGTTTTATGGCCACCATTAGAATTGATTTCAAGCTCATTTTAATGCTCCTGTTTCAAGCTTAGATTAACAAATGTTTGCTGTCCCAAATTACTCTTTCCAGTCATTAAAAAACTGGAAACACACCTCTGATCTTTACCACTTAAACGCTGATAATAAAATATGCAAACTACAATATTTAAACCTGGGGGAAAACCAAGTTTGCTACAACCAACTTATCTCAACTTTAGCAGTCCAATCTCCTTGAAATCCGTGCCAGCAGGTCCTTGAAAATTGTGCCCTTCTTGTTTGCCCCTTCCTCAAGAACAAGTGTGCCCACTTCTCAAGTGTGCCCTCTTCAGTTTGTGCACCCTTCTTCTCAAAGTGCGTGCCCTCTCATCCTCTTCTCCAACACTTCTCTTCTCCTCTTCTCTTCACCTCCTCTCAAGATGAACAATCACCCTTCCTCCTCCTCATCCTTTCCTTTTGTCTCCTCATTAGCTTCACCTAGGGATCAGGGGCCAAGATTAGATCTTAGCTTTCTAAGATCAAGGGTGGAGATTAAATCTCCCCCTTTACTTAAGTTCCCTAAGTCACTTTATGATTAATGAGTTCATAAAATCACTTTGACTTTATAACATAAAGTTAAGTAAGGGAGGGGTACTTTTCCCCCTTTAGTGTYAGGCACATCAATAACACTAGGGGACCACWTCCCAAGGTATCAAAACTTAATATAGAGGAGCACCCCTCCATTTTGAATTTCAGCTATCATCACGAGTGSAAGTAACATCGTTGTATATTGCGTGTAAGRCCTCCATCTCTTTTGATCATTTGAATATATGTACACGYGACAGTTGAAAAAGAGCTTCACGACATTTTATATTTTCTTTTGAATGCCRTTGTGATTGTTCTTTCTTTTCTTTTTATTTATGTTATATGCACACATTCTTCTTTTTGCTGAATAACTTTCCCCTTGCAATTTCTGTGTCCGAGTATATTAATGGTACAATATAACCACAAGCTTTGCATTGCAAGATCATGGATTTTGATGTTGTGATCACCCTTTTACTGATTGGAGATACATAATTTGTGAGATGAAATGAATTATGACCACTTGTATGATTGTAGCACATCCAACTTATGGCATGAGCAGGTGATTTTTGCAGCCCTTGTGCATGCCACAATAGATATGGAAAAAGGAATCAAATCACTGGCAGCAGTCAAGGGTGCAGAAGCGTGCATTGTTGTTTTCTCACTACTCTAATAAGACTTCATGCAAGTTAATCATGTCTAATAAATTTAGGAATAGATTGGCACCTGCTCATCTAGATCATTATGCCAGTTGGCTTACACAGCATGATAATATAGTACTAAAGAAATTTCATAAAAATGCTAGTTTTGAACACAAGTGCTCAATTGGATATAAAACATATAAGTGTTGTTGAAGAATGAAGAGAAAAAATAAACTTCCTGTCTTGGATTACTAAAAAATTAATTTTTCAGTGCATGATTTTTTATACCATAGGAAGTTTTTCGGAAACCATAAAGCTTTATTCTAACAATCATATCATTGAAAAGCCTTTTGTTTTGTAACCAGGGCAATGTTTTGAATTGGTCCAGGTTTTGGGGTAGTAATTATGAAGAGGGTTATTAATAAAGAATATTAATAATTATTATAGGGTTTTGTTCTTTAGAATGGTCATGTCTGTTATATACTATAAATATGTCAGTCTTATCGACTGCATATTATCATTCCTTGAATTTTTCACATTTATTATATAATTATTTCTGTCCTTTGGACTATACAGGCTTGTGCCTTTTTTATTAGTTAATTATTTCTGGTCTTTGGACTATATGGGCTTGTGCCTTTCCTTTTGAATACCTATGGCGGACCATGATTAATGCAAGATATGTTACACAAGAGAAGTCTTCCCATGATTGTTCGAAATAGGCCAAGTTTGAGGTTGTCTGGGATTAATTCTTTGATTTTTGTCTATACACACCCTATTTGGATTTGTCCCTCTCAAATCCATTGTACCAGGGTATGTCTCCCGGTGGGATACCCATTGGACCAAAGTTGATGGTCACCAAATCGAAAGGTTATTAAACAACTGGACAGATCTAAATTTATCCCTGTTCCCTCTCAATTTTTTTTTGCAGCTCTCCCATGCCTTCCATATGCTTTTGAAAGTAAGGGAGATCCATTCACTTTACAGTGCCTGTGTTGCTAGCAAATTTACTAGTGTCAGCCCCTTCCAACCCAGCTTACCATGGGCATAGCTTTGATGAGAATCTTCCTGTTATTGTTTCCCTTAACAGCTGTAATGTTCTATTTTGCATTCAGGGCTCACCTTGAGTTTTTGATATTTATGATCTTCAGGACTCTCAGCAAGTGTTCCAATTTACTCTGAAATCCTTTGATGAGAATTTTCCAGTTCTTGTTTCCCTCAACAGCTGTAATAGTCTATCTCTCTGCACCTTGTGATCTTTGATGAGAATCTTTCATTTCTTGTTTCCCTCAACAGCTGTAATGGTCTATCTAGCTGTACCTTGTGTTTTTGGTATCTATGATCTCCAGGACTCTCAGCTCTGTATCGTTTCAGCAAGTGTTCCAGTAACTTCTGAAATTATTCTATGCCTTCTGTGCTGGACAAAAACAGCTGTGTGAGCTGATCATATGCACTGTTGGACAGAAGCCAACATGAGTAGTAGATGTGTAACTGCTAATACTATTGTACAAATGTGGAATTTTCGGTACTGATGATATTGGCTTTGTGACCCAGTAAAATATCTTTTTCTCTACTTTTTCAACCACAGATTGCCAGAGATCATCCGGCAGTTTATTTGAAAAGATGTAAAATTTAAAACTGCAATTCTTAGAAAGCATTAGCATCCAAGAGCTGCACATGATATATTATAATTAATAAGCTGGTTATCCTCTATGCAAATTCTGTAGAGTGACATGCGATGTAGAGAGGTCTCTTTCCGCTGAATGTCTACACCAAGTTTTATACTAGTATGGTGAACTGAGAAATTGGCTTACTTGGGACCCCCTATTGTCAGGTTCTGTTTGCATTGATCTTCTTGCGTCTTTCAGTGTGTGTACAGGCCATTGTTTTTCTTTGATGATTTTGTTTTCATGTGTTTTGGATATTGTGATTGGATATCACTTGTGGCGAGAAACAATGAACAAATTGCTTGCCTTTTAATGTTAGACTATATCAGCTAATCTTTTGGATTCTATTTGCAGGAATTTATCAATTCCACCGTGCCTCATTCAGCACAAGCAACCTTTCCATATTCCTTTACAGTCAGCAAATTCTTGCAGGTAGGAGTTGTTGATCATTTGAATTCCTTAGTGCCCAGGCTTTAGATTTTTCTTTTTCAAATCTCCCATTTAGAACTGGATTAATTTGCTCCATTATGAGTTGAGGTGCAGATTTCAACACCCATGGTTTTGTGAAAACAATTTGGCGTGGAAAAGTTTTCTTGGTCAATGTTTCTGTTTTAAGCTATTAGTCTATATGTCTGCGTTTTAAGCTAAATTCATGTTTTGTTAATCTGCATTACAGCCAGGCTCATTTGACCTTGCGGGTAGCATCTTATATGAGGTAGATGAACAGCTATTTCAGACTGTATTTTACAATGGTACTGTTGAAGTTGTTGAGGCCAGTGGCATTCTCAGCATAGAAACAGTATTTCTAATTGCTCTCGGACTTGCTCTGCTTGGTCTTCTCGGGATATGGGTTTATGGACAAATACAACGCTTTTCTAAGGTAAATTTAGGTTTTTTTTTTGGATTATCATCATTGATTCTATTACCGTTGAATATTAGAAACAGCCATAACCTTGTATTGTATGAGATAAAAAATTTCTGATAGTTATTTTATATATGTCAATCAACTAATGTAAGCAGTACTTTCCTTGGAGTTTGTGTTTTTGACCTTCCCCATTCACATATATGGGGAATTTTATGGTACTAGGTTATTATGTGGATTTCAAGCGAATTTTATTGCACCAGGTTATTATATGGATTTCCAGAAGGTCGACCTTATTTTCTGTGTTATGTTTAAGTTTTCAAGGAATATGCTTTCTGGCAGTAGAGGAGACAAAACATTTGACTCTGCCTTCTCTTACCATTGAATACTGATTTCCTTTGTAATTTGAAGCAATATCCATTTGACTTGCCCCCCCATCCTTATCATATTATTACTGTAATCCCCATTCCCTAATTACATAATTTCTGATGGGTACAGGTTTTGATGCTATACTTATTGTCGATGTAATACTCATTTTAGATGGGCTCCCTAGTCCTACTAAAAACAGAAATAGGGATAAGTTAAGATAGGACAGAGTTTTGAGAATTCACTCAATCCGTCTAGCCATTTAGAACTTGTCAATTCGCCATTGATGAATGCAAAGTTTAGGCAACAATTTCTTCCCCAGCAGCTCTGACAACTGTACTGGCTTCTTGTGACTTTTAACATTGTAGTGATGAATACAATTATGTCCTTGCTTAAATAAATTCAACAATCAAAACACAAACTACTTGTGCTAGTGCCCTCAATGTGTAGTTTGTCATTTTTTTGTGCCATTTCTCTCTTTCGACTGCGGGGTCAGCTTTAAAGTCACACAACTTGAACTTGGAATAACTCAGGAAAATCGAATAGCAAGAGTTGACTTGAACTTGGAAATATTTGTGAAAAACTCTACAAATAAAAAACACCAAATAGATTTCAAATATAAAAAAAATTGAGTTTTTTTGTTCCATGAAGATTTTATTATTATATATTTCATGAGACAGAAACTGATGAATTATGAATTTCTGTGTAGAAAACCAAGAGGACATCAAAAGTAGAAGTTGGAACCGGAAATGCAGATATAGCAAATGAGTGGCTGCAGGTATGTATATGTTTCTTAGTGCAGGACAAAATATGGGTATAATCATTAGACAACTCGTCCCAATTGTTCTGGCATTGATATTCAGGCTGTCTGAAAATGTGCACCCTTTTACTATCACCCCTTTGCTTTTACAGGGAACAGCATTCATGCAAAAGCTTTCAAATGGCCATTCTCGATCAATCAAGTCAAAGAAAAAGAAATAAGTTATGAATAGTCCTATAGCTGGTTCCTTATGGAATTTATGGCAGAGCTACTTGTTATTGGCTGCAGTCGTAAATATGGGCAGTTTTGGAGTCCACATGTAATGTAGACAATTGAGGCGAGGAGGTATAGATTTAGAGTTAGGTTACTTGCGGATTCATGACCCACTGCTCTCATCATTGTTCCATTGCAAACTTAAAAGCTGTGAGATTTTTAGGTTTCATACTTCACCTTCCTTTAAAGCTAATAGTGCTAATTTGGCATCACTGTTTGAGTTGTTGTTGTCAACAAAGTGTTTTGACTTTGTACGTGACTTCAATTTCATTTAGTTGCATTATAAGAATTATGATCCTTAATTTGATAAACTCTCTTGTACAAGGGTACGAGGCATCATGTCCTTCCAAAATACTGGTTTCACTGAAGTATTTACATAGTAGGCAGTGTTTGAGATGTTCACTTTTTTCTATGATCATTTAAGACAGGAAGAGATTAAATTGATTTTTACTTGATTGAAAGCAAGTATATTTGTCAAAGGAGAGCATTGTTTAACATAAATAATACCTGATTATTGTGGTTTCATGGTTATAGAAACCAAGCACATGAAAATGCAACAGCTAGATACATATACATACTACCAACCATTAAGATAAGAAAAGGGAGAGTTGTTGGATTCACAAAATACCAAATTACCGTGGAAAAGATCATCTGTTTCAAACTCTGTCACTAAGATGATCTTTTTAGTGCTCGCTTCTGAGAAGTAGGCATCCAGGGAACCTAATGCAGGCTATGCAAAGTGAAATGCTCAGGTGTATAATCATCCGTCATTGCTTGTCTGATGCTTGTTGGTGATGTTCTTGTAGTGACATAATTCTTTGGAACTACTAGCAGCACCTGCATGGATCAGATTCTTAGGAGCCTATTACCTGAGGTAGCTTCATGTGCCACTGTTTGTAAGGTCCAATCATTGCACACATAAAATATTCCTATCCACAGAAACAATAGTTCGTAGTTCACTTTAGACAACAATTCTGGATAAATGCGTCTGTTTCCATGCAAAAATTGGAGTTCAGATGAATGGAATACTGTAAAACACTCGATGTCCTTGGATTATTTCAAGGATCAGGCATGCATTAAGACACTTTAATCTTGTGTATGAGAATCAAATCTAGGGTCCCGAATCTCATGGCCCATTGTAGAAGGTTTGTTGTCCAGCATCATGTATAGTGAAGCCAGATACAGGTTTTTTAAATATCAAGTATAGTATCTTGCCCCCATCGTTTATAATATTCATTCTATGTTTCTTGCCTTTGAAATCTCTAAAAGAAATGTCCAAATAATCCTCTCTTTTAGGATCTTTCTGGATGCGAAGCGATTAATTTGTTTTTAACTTGAATGGCAACAAGTGTATTTCCTTAAAAAGGAATGCCCGGTCAACTTAGCAATAATACTTACAGTAGGTCCAGAGAGTTAAGCAAAGAAGTAATTTGAAAATATAGCAGCTTGACAGTGAATACACATTCTTACCACAACATGAACGGAGTTTCTTGTGGGGTCGTAAATGTAGAAATTATGATGGACAAGAGAATTGATTAAATCTTTTCCTTAATGTAATACCTTCTATTTTTGCTTCTGGTAAAGTAGGGAAATAAGGGATTCCATTTGAACCATTGGATTAACTTCCACTTGCATGGTTATACATATAATGACACATTTTGGAAGTAACACCAGTAGCATATTGGCATGTTGCTTCATTATCCTTTTGAGCCTATTGGCTGACGTAGTTTTATGCCGTCCAAGGTTAGCGATGATTAATATGAATAGGTGAAAGCCCCAGATAAAGTATTCCTTTATTAAAGCCATCTGTTTCCAATCAAAACCTTCATGATTTAGATTCTTAGGACACTGCAATATCGAATATAATCTTGAAGGTTATTTGTATATCCAGTTTGAATGTAAAATGCTTTCTTGAGAGAAAATTCACTTATAGAACTAATTAATTTTCACATGTCACTTGCTTATCTTATAGATGTCGAACTTTGTCTTATGATTGATCTAGCCGACACATTGGCTAGGCATTGATGATATTGGATGATACTTGGCTACATTGGATGGACACCCTAGTGCTTATGGATTGGTTTGTGTTTATGAATGAGATCTTGTCATGATGGGCTCCTTGCTTGAGGAGTGAGAGTGCTCTTCCACTCATTTGTAGATGGGTTGTAGCCCTCTCAATGGCTATGTTTGACGTGTAGCATGGCTTGAGCCTCATCGTGTTGATGCCCTTGTTTGATTAGATACTCTTGGCACATGGATCGAGTTGAAGTACTCCATTGATTCCCTCTTATTTGCACATATGTTGAGGCATGCTCACATGGTTTTGCTTGCATTATGAGGTCGTCCCCTTGCTATATGAATTAGTGGATTAATTTGGTATCTTGCACATGGATTTTTTATATATAGATTGTTGCCAAATCAATGCCAATAGAGGCCAACTGGCTGCGAGATTTCCAATTTGTGGTCATAATGGATATTCCGACAAATATTGAGCAACTTATGGTGGTTACAAATTTGTTGCGTTAAAATTCTCACCGCGTTTTGACCACCTTTATTGTTTGAGCTTTTTGGTTATTTCCAATTTGTGGTCATAATGGATATTCCGACAAATATTGAGCAACTTATGGTGGTTACAAATTTGTTGCGTTAAAATTCTCACCGTTAAAATTTGGGAAGAGTGAAATTAATGCATACACATAGTGGAGGGTGCATTGCACATAGAGCAAAGCTTTAAGTGTTTGGAGGCCATCTTGGACGTACACCTTGGGAGGATACACATGGCATAACCACTTCATTGTTTTATTTTTATTTGACTTGTGCCATGAGTTGGTCATGCGAGGGAAGATTAACTAATTGTTTTCTTGGGGATGAGGATATATTTTATTGTTTTTTCTTTGAGAAGAAAGTGGATCTCACCAATTCATTTCTTCATTCCTACTTTTAATAAGGAAGTTGTTCTTTTCTTTAATAAGGAAGTAAGTAAGTTGTTGAGAAGGTTATTTTATCGTTATTCCTTGGAGAACTAATGGCTATAGAAAACAATTATTATTGTATTGTAAATGGAGGTGGAGCTCAACTCTTAAAATAGTAGCTCTCTCCATCATTTCTCATGGTTGGATATGTGACGAGTCTCATCTTGGAGTGTTGTTGCATATCTCATGGTTGGATATGTGACGAGTCTCATCTTGGAGCGTTGTTGCATATATTTTTTGAGACATAATGTGAAGCTCAAGGGTTCTTTCTGTTTAGATGTGAAGCTTGCTATTTCTAATAAGAACATGCTTGAGAGGCCAAGATGAAAGAATATATTTACCATGCTGGAAGGGTTTAATGTCAGGGTTCTTTTAATCTCCTTTTATGTCATATTTTTGAATGTTACATCTATCATCTTTCAAGAGTTGTTGTTGGGTTAACACTTCATTGTATTATGCACCTTCATAGTGTTGTTTAAATGTGACACCTTTAAGGTCACCTCCAAGTTTATTTCTACATAATTTAATAGCCTCCAAGTTTATTTCTACATAATTTAATAGCAAGATTTATTGTGGCATTGCTCTATTTGTTTTAACCATTCATAAACTTGATCTCTTTATTTTGACCTCTTGACTCCATTTTGCCCAAAATTTGAAAGGCATTAGTCCTTTGTCCTCCATCACCCCATTATTTTTATTGTGCTACAACGATGTTATGCTAAGCTATCTCATCACATCACCTTGAGCTTCATTGTCATAGCTTTGACAATCCTACTTGGGGATACTCCACTTGTACGAGAAGAGGCAACCTAAAGTGAGAGAGGGAGTTACTGAAGTGGCAATGTATAGTCCCTCTAAGCTGCCCTTGGGTTTTCACTTTGCTTAGGACTTTTACACATATAAGCCGAAGTTTTTGAGAGTTTTAAGTTGGGAAGTAGAATTGTATTTCTTATGTGCTTTATAATTTCATCCAATTCAAATGGGTCTTAATTAGAATATGATTGTTTATAACTTGCGCATATGAATATATTGATGTATTGTATGGGTGCACTAATTATATGTACCCTCAAAGATGCCCTTGAGTTTTCACTGTGGTTGGAACTTTTACACAAGCGAAAGTTAGAGATGTCACAAAGACTGTTTTTTAATTTGGGAAGTAGAATTGTATTTATTATGTGCATTGCAATTTCATCCAATTCAAGCGAGTCTTAGTTAGAATATGATTGATTATAGTTTGCATGTATGAATACTATTGATGTATTGTATGGGTGCACTAATTATCTATACCTTGTAGTATTTCTCCTACAATATGTTTTGCAGACGTATTTTCCCCGCAAAGTTCATCAAATCTGCCCCAACCTAGCCCACTCCCCTATTTTACAATGATTCATACATTCCCGTCTTCTATCAATTCAAATTGTAGCATCATCTTTTCATTTAACATGTAATTTCAAGATCCAATTGGATGATGGGTTTATGGAAAAAAAATCTTTATAGTCTTAGTAGGGGAAAAACTACTTCCAAATAAGAATTGGGTAAAGTTGGAGAAAATTTAACTATATTGGGAAAGCATTACATGGCTAGTTTGTTCATTTTTTTCCTGTGATTGAATGCCAATATTTCATTGCACAAAGTGTCCTTTATTGAAGGGTACGTGGTTAGAAAGATAAATACAAGCATTATGCCCATTCTTGTTGGAAGAGATTGTAGTATCCTTACAAATATGAGCAAAGAAAGTGTTTTGAGTGAGTCAAAGGACAAATTGAATTGATGCTTTTGTTGTAGTAACAATAAAAGTGGAATGAAACTAAAAATCTCCTTTCAACTCATTTCAGTATATTTTTGGACAATTGGCTAAGAAAACCCTAATTGGTACTAAACTAAAAATCTTCTTTCAATTCCTTTCAGTATGCTTTTGGACAATTGGCAATGGAAACCCTAATTGGTAAGTACACTTGAATAATAAATATATTATCTCAATATAGATGTTACTTCGATTCAACTTTAAAGTTATTAACAAAAATAGCGAGTTATAAAGAAACACAATGTTGAGATCGAGAAACATTTTTTACCTTGAGTAACTGAGACATACATAATACAACAACATGCAATATTGTAATATGTAAGAACATCCCATGTTAACAGTAATTGAGTGTAAAATAATGTCTTAATGATAGTCACTAGTTTATGTAGGAATACTATGTAATTACGCAGTTCTTATTCTATACTGTTTTTCTAACAAAAAATTATAATATTTGTATTGAAAACAAGTGGTTGAGCCCAATAACACAGTAATACAAAAAAATGCTGTCTTTTAATAAAACCCAACATAATTATCAATCAGTTTGAGTCAAGTATAAAAAAGGTCTAGATCATCTTGCGCCAAGGTTCGAAAAGTCTCTACTAGTGTAAGCTCTAAAAATGACACCTAATATTATTATTATTATACATTGTGTAAAAAATACTTATGAAAAAAATGCTTGTTGAGTGTCTCATCTTGATTAATATTAGTAGGTTGTGATTCCCGAGTGCCCAAGTCCATGTCTTCAATCATTTGGTGCATTGTTTCCTCTTCCTTGGATCATCAGGGACAATTCACTGACATTATGAAGTTTGAAGTAACAAATTGGAAACCCTTATTGTATATTCAACATCCAAAACTTGAATTTTCCTTTCTTGTTGCACAAGGGTGTCCATGATCACTGTATTTTGAGAAATGCATTGGTGCTTATTTTCATGAATTTTTGTTATCACCAAGAACATGAATGCCCTAGTACTATTGTTGAAGTCCCCATGCCTATGCAAACCTCTATGTATTTCTTGGATCTCCTTGTAATCCATATCCCAAATCTCTTACAAACGCTTGAACAGATGATGCACAACAAACAACCCAAGAGACGAATCCAAAGGATGGGCCAGGGCTTTCCAAACAATATGCACAACAAGCACCCAAAAGGTTGAACTGCTAGCTCGAGAGAGAAAAATACTCAACATACACAGGATATCACAACATATACAAGAAAGAGGTAGGCTTAGAGTGGTCTCTAACAACCAGCTCAAGGGTCCCTCCTTAGAATCATTCAAAGCCCAGAGTTTAAAATTCAAAATATTCCCCAACAAGAGTCTAACCAAAATCAAAATGGGGAGAATCTTGAATCCCCTAATTCCAATGTTGAGAACTAGGAGCACAAAGCCATTTGCTTAGAAAACCCTTGGTATAGTCTTCAAGTAGGGAATCCTGTAATAAATGTTCTGCAAAGAGACTTATCATAACATGCCACTCAATGAAGATTCCAATCTAGAAAAAGGAGTATATCGGTCCATCAAGCACTCTCAATTGCACAAGGTAGTTGTATATCCCACTGTGTTTCCTTGCATAGATACCATCACTTGGCTCATCTACTGGGTTGACATTGATCACTAACTTATCCGAGACACTGGTGGGTGTTGTAGCTCAAAGCATCCCTCTAAATTTTTTCAAAATTTTGCTAGTTCTCACAATTTGACTTTAATTTTTTCTTACCTTAAGGCAACCTCCAATCTTTGGTTCAATCAAGCCTTAGCTACTATTCCACCATTCCTTGATCCACCAATTCAATTTTTCTCTATTTATGATTATAACATCAAAATTGATCTTTAATCTTATATTCTTCTAAACCTAAATCATAGTTAAGCTAAGGTTTTGTTTAAACCTTGATCAAGTTCAATCTTTGTTTCTTGATAGTCAACATATGCCAACACCTACTAAGATGAACCAAGATTTAGTATTAAGGGTCAAAGTCAGATTGAGAGATTTCTTTAAATAACTTTCTTATCTATTTTGTTTTGAGCTTATCTCAAATAATACATCAATGCTATTGGGATTCTTTGACCTATTTACCGATTCAACACTCTACCTAATGCTTAGCCTTTCATAATAACTTCTTTCATGATAACTTTGTAAGGGGTATACTTTATCATTTCTCAAATGTAAGTGTTTCCGTATAAATCCTCATGATATTACTTGAAAGATCCATAATCATTTGACCAACAACATTTTAAGAACTCTCAAATATTTAGAAGTCTATTTTAGGGCTTATTGATTGGATGTGTTTGGGAAGATAACATAAAATTGTGCACCGATAAATTATCTGTTGAAGGTACCCAAAATATGTTATTCAAGTTGAAATCGACACCTATCTTCGTCATTTTAAGAGTGTCTTTAAGTTATCTCACCTTCTTAAGTCACTAACCCTAAATGACCCAACTTCAAGCTAGGATACATGTCTACATTTAATTTTGTGTTCCTTTATAAAGATCACTTCTATGAATATTTCCAAGAAAAAGATCCTTTGCCATAATAATTTAAAAGACATGTACTTTGGGTAGCAACCCTTATAGGGCCCTACCTTGGACTAAAGTTAAGTGAATATATAAATATTTATTCGGTGCTAGAGAGATATGTAAGTTGAAGGTACGAAGGAATAAAATCTCGGTAATTAATAAATAATAATAATAATTTAATTTTAAGGTCACGACCAAGCTACACACTTAGTGTATGAGACCCCCTTGTTTGTGGGACAAGGGACCATACATACCCTACCCCCCTATGTATTTTAAGGAAAAACATGTTCTTAGCCATGCGCTATTAAATATTATTCCATTCTCCTTTGGGTAGCAACTCTTATAGGGACCTTGGACTAAACTTAAGTGAATATATAAATATTTATTTGGTGCTTGGGAGACATGTAAGTATGAAGGTATGGAGGAATGAAATCTTAGTAATTAATAATTAATAATTAATAATAATAATCTAATTTTAAGGTCACGACCAAGTTGCACACGAAATTGGTGTATGAGACCCCCTTGTTTGTGGGACAAGGGACCCCCTCTGCCCATCGATTTGACCGGTAAATTCTATGGAGGTATACATACCCTACCCCCCTCTGGATTTGAACTTGTGACCTCTAAGGAGGAAACACATATTCTTAACTGTGTGTTATTAATTTTTTTTTTTTTTTTAAATTTATTGTGTCTGGAGGAATCAACAACTAGTTGGGCACGTGGCCGTGTTATCCAACCGCTACCACTATAACCTCCAGGTGTGCCCACGATGCCCCTTACGCGGCACACAAGGTAAGTCGGGGGGAGTTGAACTCGAAACCTCATGGAACTTCATTTTCACGGCACTTGCCAATTGAGCTGCCCCCCCGGGGGCGTGTGTTATTAAATTTTATTCTATTCTCCTCGAAACAATTTCCCAATTATTTATAAAATCGTTAGAATGCCTCCAAAATCTTTCAATCAATACCAAAACCTAATTTGCATGTAAATATAATCTCAAACTTAACATCAATCGTTCACAGGTGGCCCTCTCCATCCCTTAGATCTTTTGTACGCAGATGGTGACATTAAGTCTATGTACAAATCTAAACTCGAAAGCATTATTAACCATCGATTAAGGAGTTACTAGAACCCTAGAATATTTTAGACGTCAATATTGAGATTGAATATTGTGCACCTCTACCCCCGAAAAGAGATCACAACCACTCATCAAGAGTTTACCTAGATGCTTGGATTTCAATACGTAGAAGTTTACATTTTGTTCATGACAGAGCACAGGGAGAAGGTTTTAAATGATGGAAGATTCGTAAAGTGTTAAAGCTCATGATGATTCAGTTCCTTTGACAACATGGCATTAGCATCAAAGTAAATGTGAAGTGAAGTTATTTCTACTCTGATGGTGCTCACTTGTACTCTGGTGCAAAATAATGCATTCTTGTGATATGACATGTTCCTTTTAAGGATTTCTAACATCAAAGAGAACTCCCCTCCACAAGTTAACCCAATCTATAAGGGGTTCGAGTCATATAGTTGTGATTACTAATTCTCATCCAAGTCAACTAAAGAAAACTCAAAGAAAAGGGAATCTAGGTCTCATGAACTATATAAAACTTGGGTAGAAAGAATTTTCTCTTTTTAGGATGAAATCGTTCTCGAAAGAAAATATTGTTGTAATGTTGATATAGCCAACAAATGTCCAAGCCGAGAAAGTAAAACATCAATACTAGTACTTGAAGAAGTCTCGGTTGGAACCGTGTTCATTTAGTTTGTTTTATTTAATTGAATCATTGCTCATATTAGGCTCATCTAGGGTTTGAACTAGTTGTAATGGACATATGTGAATGTAGACATAGACGTTCCATATTTGTACCCCAGTTGTTGGACTATGCCCCGACAGACATGGCCATGACACAATTTATTGATAAATAATTGGAGACTCGCCCACATGTAGTAAGTGTAAAGAAATACACAGAGATAGATTGCTGCACCACACACAACACATTGATCTGTATTGTATATTAATATGAACGTATAGTTATAGAATATAGTTACAAATAAGTTATAGAGGTTAGTACAACTTACCAACTCCTGTAACTAAACAGACTAATTAAATAAGGATGTAATTATCACTTTTTCCTTAACACTCCCCCCTAATTACATTTGATAATAACATTAACTAAAATTTTTACCAGCTTCCATTGGACTAAGATTTCTTCTTATCTTTGGTTTACAATGCATTAGAATCCCCCTTAAACATAAATTAACATTCCCCCTTAAACATAACTTGGTCCTAACCATCTCACATTCTAAGATTACAACATCTCACATTCCCCTTTTTAATTGAAGATCCAACTTCTTCGATTCAACATCAAGCTAGCATACAAGTACACTTGACACCTTCATACCTACTCTAGTGGTTCATTCCACAACTTGACGCCACATTCTCTCTATGCATGAGAGGGATACACCATGCGCTACGACGCTACATGTATACCTGAATAATAGGGCTTACAACAAACATGTGGAGATCAACTTGCCTATGCCTAGACTTTAACAAGGACCAAAAACACTCTGGGATGTTGGGTACGATCGATCATGCACCCCCTCATTACAACATTTCATGTTTAGGTAGTCATCTTGCTACATTCCCATGTGATGTATTGCCAACGCCTTCTCTCCACTGCTTCATACTGGATTCTTATATTTTTTGGTGACTAAAAACCAAAATTTTTGTTGTATTCAATCTCTACGTCTGTCTCTACATCTTCTTGCAATGACAATTTAATATCTTTGAAGCCACATTCTTCATCTTGCCATACTTCATCATGAGTCTGTCTTCTATTGCCTCTGTCTTCCGCTTTCCTCTTGCCATAATTCATCACGAGTCATTTGTCTTCTATTGCTTCTATCTTCTGCTTTCATAATTTTGTTCAACCTCTTCTTCTTCTTTGCTCTCTATGTCTTTTTGTCATTATAATAATGTCTAGTACTCAATGATTCTTGTAATAAAACTTGTCTATTGTGGGAATGGATCGCCAAATTCCCTTGGGCTAAGATTTATTCTCATCTTTGGTTTACAATGCATTAGAATCCCCCTTAAACATAACTTAACACTTTGCCTTAAACATAGCTTGGTCCTAACCATCTCACATTATGAGATTACAACATCTTCCATTCCCCTTTTTAATCGAAGATCCAACTTCTCCGATTCAACATCAAGCTAGCATATGAGTAAACATGACACCCTCGTAACTACTCTAGTGGTTCATTCCATAACTTGACGCCACATCCTCTTTATGCATGAGAGGGATACACCATCTGCTACAATGCTACTTGTATGCATGAATAACAAGGCTTACAACAAACTTGGGGAGATCAACTTGCCTATGGCTAGACTTTTATAACTAGGA
The DNA here is from genome assembly GCA_009831015.1 of Picea engelmannii. Lineage (NCBI taxonomy): Eukaryota > Viridiplantae > Streptophyta > Pinopsida > Pinales > Pinaceae > Picea > Picea engelmannii. The sequence goes on along the minus strand of ML783926.1, from coordinate 899,599 downwards.
CCAAAATCTCTCTAGAGTGTCTGGTACAACCGATCATGCACCCCCTCATTACAATATTTCATGTCTGGGTAGTCATCTTTCTCCATTTCCCATGCGATCTCTTGTCAACGCCTTATCTCCACCACTTCATAGTGGGTTCTTATATTTGTTGGTGACTCCATACCAAAATTTGTGCTGCAAATTCGATCTCTGCTATTTCTTCAATGAACCACGAAAAATCTTCAATCTCGCTGCTAGAGACCTTTCTTGCTTGTCGACATTTAATCTTTCTTGACTTGGGATGCTGCTAAATACCTTTCTTGTCTTCTATGCTCCACTTCGATCTTTTCTTTATTGGTTCACCTCTTGCTTCTCTTCTTGCAACTATCTGTTGATCCTGCCTTTATCACTCCACTTTCGCGATAGCTTTTCTTTTCTTTCTTACTTTTTCACACCAAATTGATTTCGACCTCTTTGAGGCCACACTCCACCTCTGGCTCGGCTTCTTCACCCATAGTGCCCTTTTATTGGCTTTACACGATCTTTTAAAATTAAAATTTAACACTTGTTTTATTTTCTTTATGAACGAAAAAATAAATCTCACTGCTACCTTTAAAAATAAAATAAAGAACTTCTTTTTATAAGACCTCTTTTAGAATTGAAATAAAACTTAAGTCATCCTTGAAAAATTAAAATACGATTTACTCCTCTTTTAATTAAAAATAATGCCTTCGCAGCTTCACGTTTCCGTGCAGGTTCTTGTAAATTGGTACTCAATCCTTTCTAACCGACTTCGACTTGATCCCTTTGACTACGGACCCTTCAATGATTCTGCTAGTTTTTCTTGTCTTTACTGCTCCACAATTACCCTTCTTGCAGACTAGCGATTCGCTCCATGGTGACCCTTGTCTTTATAACCCTTTTCTCCTATTCCAACGATCGATTTGAATGTCACGAAGCCAAATCCTTTTCTCTTGTCGTTGTTCTTGTCCATCATGATGTTGGCCTTCTCAACCTCGCCGTAAGTTGAGAAAACATACTTTAGGGTTTCTGGCTTCATATGCCAGCCTATCCCTCGAACAATTTTTTTTTCTCCTGGCGGATTCTTTACATGCAATGTCTGTGACCTCGGTTGCTATATCTCCATGTTTTTTGAGCGTTGATTTGAGAATCTCTACGAGCTCGTCTTTACTGAAAGTTTCCAAGAGCAACTCAACGTCTTCTTTGGTGAAAACATTGTCATCAACGAGGCCATTTTTGGGGTCTACGATTTCATTTTTCTTTGGCTCGTTCGAGCCTTTATTGACATTCTTCTTTTTCTTTTTTTTGAGAACTTTGTGAGCCATTTCCTTTTGCTTTTGTTGGCTCCTTCATATCTTCGTCTTCTTTCTTCAATTCTTGTTTTTCATCTTACTTCGGCACGACTTCCACTGTGATTTTCTGGGTAGTTGCTTTTTCGTTTCCTCCTTCATCCTCAGAACTCAGCTTGACAACCTTCTTGTTATTGGGCTCCTCTGGGGCCTTTTGCTTTCCATTTTTTTTCTTAATCTCTGCGCGATTCTTGTAGACTATGTGCACATTTCCTCCTTGCAAGATAGCTTCCATATCCCTGGGAACCTAGGCCATCCTGTGAGAGAGTGAGGCCCAAACCCACTCTGATACAATGTAAATGTATACGCAGAGAAAAAACAAAATGAGTTTCCAAGCATAAGAGGCTTGGACTGCAAATCTCTTATTACACCATAATATCTATAGGTTACATGCTTTGACAGTTCAAGTCAACATTGGATAACCAACTTAAAATTGAACAACAAAATACAACTAAGTAATTAACCAAAGAAAATATTATTTCTAACACTCACTATTAATCTCGAGGGTTACAATATTTAAACTAACAATGCCTAAATGTTGTCGTTGAAACTCAAAAGAAACTCTTACCAAAGGCTTGGTGAAGATATCAATGAACTGTTCTTTAGAACCACAAAACTTGAAAGAAATATCACCATCTTTGAAAAGCTCGCAAATGAAATGAAACCGAGTGTCAATACATTTTCTTTTCTGATAAAAAACATTATTCTTTGACAAGGCAATAGCGGAATTATTATCACAAAAAATTAAAGTAGGTTCTTTCTTCATATATCCAAATATTTTAAGCCATACTGCATGGCATGTTCCTATAGTTGCTGCTATGTACTCTGTTTCTATAGAAGATATCGAAACTATGGGCTACTTCTTGGATGCCCATGAAATCAAGTTTTTTCCAAAGAGAAAAGCATACCCAAAAGTGCTTTTCCTGTCGTCAATATTGCTTGGAAAATCACTGTCTGTATAACCTGTGAGTATACCGTCTTTTGAATTTGTGTACCACAAACCATAAGTGGTTGTACCTGCAACATATCTTAAAATCCTCTTTCCAAATTTCTAGTGAGAATCCTTAAGAGATTCCATAAACCTGGAAATGAAACTTGCTGCATATGCTATATTAGGTCTTGTAGTAGTAAGATACATAAGATTGCCAACAATATGTTTATATAGTGTGCAATTGACCGCTGATCCCGCATCTTCCTTTCTTAAATTAGTTCCAAGTGCAATAGGAGTGTCTGCAGCTTTACACTTTTCCAGCATGAACTTTTTCAAAACATTAGTAGCATACTTTTGTTGACTAATACAAATACCTTGAGCAGATATCTCCACTTCAATGCCTAAAAAATACTTCATTAATCCAAGATCATTCATTTCAAACTCATTTTTCATTGCAACTTTAAATTCATCTAACTGCATGGTTCCTGTATAGATCATGTCATCAACGTAAAAACATAGAATAAGGATCTTACCATGTTGATATAACTTGATATACACAATAGGCTCATTGTTACTCCTGCCAAAACCATCATTGAGGAAATTGGAGTCAATTCTATTGTACCAAGCTCTTGGAGTGTGCTTCAATCCATACACGAATTTCTTCAACTTATACACTTTCTGCTCTTGACCCTTGAATTCAAATCCGAGTGGCTGATCCACACACACTTCTTCATTTAACATTCCATTCAAGAATGCAGACTTTACATCCATTTGATAAACATGCCACTTCTTTTGTGCTACAATGGATAATACAAATCTAATGGTATCCAATTTTGTGACAGGTGCAAAAGTATCACCATAATTTATGCCAGGTTGTTGTGAAAAACCTTTGGCAACCAACCTTGCTTTATGTTTCTCAATCTGACCTTTCTCATTCAATTTGGTTTCCTAAACCCATTAACACCAATGCAGGTTTTATCTGATGGTAGATCAACCAAATCCCATGTTTTATTTCTTTCAATAACTTCAATTTCACCATTCATTGCTTGCACCCTTTCTTCTTTCTTTTCCGCTTCTTCAAAATAAGTAGGCTGAATTGACAAAAATGCAAAATGTGCTTGTTAATCTATTTCATCATCTTGCTGATAAGTATCTCTCAAATTCCTCATTTTTGATTTTTCTTAGAAATTTATGAATCACTGTTGGGTGAAGAAATGTTACACATTTTTTCTTCTTGACTTTGTCTCTATAATATTGGAGGTCTTGAATTAGGTGCTTGCTGTTCATCTTCTATGAAAAATGGATTGTGACAACCCAAGGTGCCATTTCCCAAGTCATTCCATGACTTGTCTTCCATGAATTTGACATCTCTACTTGGGAGAAATTTATTCGTAACATGATTATACAATCGATAGGACTTAGATTGTTCACAATATCCTATGAAGATGTACTTATCACTTCTACTATCGAACTTCTTTCTTAGTTATTCATGAACATGAACAAAAACAACGCATCCAAAAACTCTGAAATGCGAAACATTTACCTGTGTACCACTCCATGCTTCTTAATGTACTTTACCATGAACACTAGAGGTTGGTGATCTATTCATTATGTAGACTGAACATGCAATTGCTTCAAACCAATAATCTTTTGATAAATTTCTTTCTGTAAGCATACTCCTGACCATGTTTAGGATGGTCTAATTTTTTCTCTCAGCTACTCCATTTTGCTCTGGAGTATATTTGGTAGTTGTCTACTTCTTAATGCCTTGATTTGTATAGAAATCAACAAACTATCTAGAATCATATTCTTGTCCTCCATCAGACCTTAAAATTTTGACAAATTTGTCACTTTGTTTTTTTGCTTCAATCTTGAATTCCTTGAACTTAGTAAAAGTATCAGATTTGTGTTTGAAAAAGTAAACCCAAACTTTCCTGCTAAAATTAACAATAAATGTTAGAAAAAAAAAGCTTCCACTGATTGAATGAGTTTTCATAGGTCCACATATATCTGTGTGAATTATTTCTAAGCGATCTTTGGATCTATAAGAAGCTGTTGGAAAACTGTCTCTCTGATGTTTGGAAATTATAAAACTTTCACAAAGTGGGGTCAGAACAATTAAAGTAGGTAATCCCTTTACCATGTAAAAGTATACGCATAATTGATAGTGCAACACACAACACCATTGATCTGTATTGTATATTAATATAAATGTATAATTACAAATTATAGTTACTGTTGTTCCAGACTTTATACTTAAGGCTTTAAAAGTATAAAGTCTAGGCATCCATGTTACACATCAAAATTACTCACTTCAATAGTGTCGCATCATTACAAATGTTGTAAGTGTCGCGTCTTGTCCGCAAGTGTCGCATCTTGACCACAAGTGTTGCAAGTGTCACAAACATCATACTGTTATCTTTCCTATGTCATGCCTCTAATGACATCATAAGGACACTTAAGACACCTCAAAGACTAGTTTTGAATAAGAGAAATCAGTTGAAAAGAAGTAGCACCTTTTGTCACTGAAAGAACCACTCAAAAATGGATTTTGGAGGAGCGCTCCCCTACCCACTGTCAGGGAGTGCTAGCACTTCCTGGGCCTCTTTGGGGGAGTGTTTGAGTGCTATGTGCACCCTTTTGGGGGAGCGCTACCCTTTCTGAGTGAATTTTTGGTTTGTTGGAGGAAATCAGGGGACAATCCCCTCAATATCTGAAGGTAGTTGGGTTCGAATCTTGGGTTAAGGCATGATCTTAGGGAAGATCCTCAACTAAAGGAGAGAAATCCTCAACTTATCCCAAAGATCTCTCAAGTGGTTGGGCCTCTCCAAGGTTATATATGGAGGCCTTCTCATGGTGCAAGGTACATGAAAAAGATTGGAGGTATGAAACCTGTTAGAGATAATTCTTGTCTTGGGCTCAAGAGCATTCGGGTTTGCAAGTTACACGAGAAGCGCCCGAGCGCATCATGGAAAAATCTCGTTTTACGGCTTCCAATCAAATGAGCGGGTGGAATTATGTTGTCAACGGCCCAGATTCATCCATAAGAACAGATCAACGGTCATCGGGATATCGGGGCTACCAAGTTAACCAATATATAGTTTCAAAGAAAGCACCTATATTTCAAGACTAAATCTGGGTCGTCCGATCTAGTGACGCGTGGCGCAAGATCTAGTCACGTCGGCATATTGGCATTCGGGAATTCGAAGGGTAAAAGTCCCTCGTCATCTCACATCTCGAAACGCTGAACCCCGAAACGTCGATAAGCGCCTTTGAAGCTAAGCCTATGGTCCTAGCACCTTGTCACGTCAAGCGAACCTGGTAATGGAGGAAATGCGGCGCAATAGCTGAGCCACGAGTGGGGCCATTTGATATTTTCACGTTGGAAGCACCGAGGTCCTCTCAGCTGCCCATCCATCGATGAAACTCGGGCGCATTGGACTTAAAGGGGGGTAAAATGCAAAGGAATGGGTTAAAAACCCACTTGTCCTAAGTTCGGGATGAAAATGCGTCTGTGTTTAAATAGAAATCAGATCTGGACGACAGGGATTAGAGCACCCAGATCAATGACGCACATTGGATTCTGGAGCCCCCCCGCCTTTCTACCTTTAAGCGGAGGGGGGGGGGTCT
>ML783926.1:844046-893638 GCA_009831015.1 Picea engelmannii | reverse complement strand
GCATCTCTCTGACGGCTATGATTAGAGCGCCCGGATCAGCGACACACATTGTATTCTGGAGCCTTCTGTCTTTCTACGTTTAACCAACGTGGGCCCCTTTCCTGTCGTGTCATATTTTGTACCATCCTTCCCCTTGCCATCTGTTCTCCTCCTGGCTGTGCGATGAGGCTCGCTCCCTTTAGCCCTTTCTCATCATCCACTCACCTTCCTAGCCTCCTCGTCCCCTACCATGTGTCCCGCTCCCTTCCATGACAGCCTTTCGCTACCGCACCCATCCTTAGACCCTCTTATCTTCTACCACCTCATCACCTCTCATCTCACCCTCACAGTGTTGACGCCATCACCGCCCTTTCCCCTTCCACGTCAAGCGTGCCAGTTCTTGCACGCCTTATCCATCAGAATGTCCAACTGTTCTAGGTGGCAACGCGAGGGGTATTCCACGTCCCAGAGGGCAGAGTTGACCGAGGCCGTTCCCAATCCCAAGGAAGCAGTTATTATTTCCGTGAAGGTGGTTGAACGTCGTCTTCTTCCATAAATAGAAGGCCAGGAGAGGACCAAGCGTACAAGCAGACTGATAGTCCTTCCTGACAGAGATTGTGTCTGTCAAACCACTGCAGGACAGTCAGGAGTCCCATTGCATCTGTCATAAGTGCACGATCATCCAGAGTCTGCATGCGCAGACTGTCAGAAGACATGCAGACACAAAGTTTTTAATGCAGCTTCTCGTTTCCGCTGTTGTTGTTTTGTTTTGGCTATATGTAGGCATTTTTTCCATTTTGTAAAGGATCGATGGTTGAGCAGAGCTCCCTACTGTAATGTTTTAACAACTATTCTAGCTTTCAGCTTATGCATCTGTATATCAGATTTCTTGTTTTATGACAGACAGTTCTTCTTACTCCATCTAATTTTCATCTCATGCTAAGAGGGTTTGTGAACGACTGGCTCGTGCGAATTATTCCAGTTCTGTTATGATAAAGGATTTATTATTACATAATTGTGTCCTCTGGCTTTGCGTTTGAATGTAAGCCGATCTTGTGTTTAAATGCCTTCTTCTACAGTCTGTTAGAAACCTGCTATTTATAATAGACCTCCGCTTTTTTCTTGTATAAGTCTTCTGGCTGTTCACCCTTTACTACAACTCATTGTCTGAAATTTACGCAAGACCTCACTTGCTCATGCATACCTGGCCTGGTTTCAGAGTTGGAACGCTATTGTTTTGAGTTTCCCTCCATTCGATCACCCATCTATAAACAAATGTGACATAAAACTGATGGGCGTCGGGCTCTGCTCCTGCTAGCAATCCAGGAGTGACTTCCGTTGCCAACATTTTTGGCGCCGTTGCCGGGGACAAAATTGAAGATTTTCCCTGGGTAGAATGATAATGAGATTCTAATTCTGAGGGTGCATTAGATATCATAACCTTTGAAGATTGCACTTGCACCTGGCGACTCCTTTGAGGTCATTACACCTGGTAATTCCTCTGTTGCAGTGCCTCTGGCTACACCTGGTAGCACTTAGGAGACACAAAGCTCGGTTCTGGTCTTTGATGGTGAACAAAGGCTAGACACACTCGTTATAAATAACATTCACCTGGCAACTCCACATTTAAAGACTCCACCGGAGGGGATTCTGTCGACAGAAGGAAGTCCATGTCGAAGGGAAAGACTAGGTATCAGTTTATGAGCTTACTGCATGAAGTTCTGTATTTCTTTATCAGCTCATTCTTCTCTTTCCCTTCATTTATAGAGAATTTTTTCCTCTGCTTTGTACATTCTGATGTCCTTGAGCCTCCCCTTATCCACTTAGCCTTGGAAGAAGAAAGCATACCCTCTTCTTGTGTTGTAAAGACTGAACTTGTGCCTTCACCTCTGCCTATCCCTAAAGATGAGATCTGTATCACACCTCCTCTTTTAGTCGAATGCCCTTGTAGTCCTGAGGAGGTTGAGAATAATTCACAGTCTTCTCAGGCCTTGTTACCCCCTGTTTTTCCTACTGAGCCCTCCCAGCCTCTTGTTGAGTCCCGTGATCAACCCACTGCTTTTCAAGTCAAAATCAGAAATAGGTTGTTTAAACCTCTGAGGTTGCCATATCACCTTAACCCTTATCCTCATGATTTCTTTGAGTATCTTCCTCGATTTTCTGGGGAAGGTCATGTTACAGTTGAGAAGCATATGGAGGCCTTTGAGACCCTTATTGATCAGTTTGAGATCATTCACGAGGATGTTGTCATGAGGATGTTCTCACGTTCCCTGTCTGGAGATGCTGCAGTGTGGTTTAGATGTCTGGAGACCGGTTCTATTGGTTCCTGGACCGAACTATACCATTTTTTTTTAAAAGGTTGGGGTGAGAACAAGTCCCTTGATCAACACTGGTTCGAGTTTAATGCCTTGAGGAGAGGGGAAGATGAAGCCTTGGATGTTTTCAACAAAAGATTTTTCAATATTTATCATAGCATGCCTATAGAGATCAAACCCACAGAGACTTCTACTATGGTGTGCTATATCATGGCTTAGCATCTAGAGCTAGTGTTCCTCCTGAGAGAGAGGAAATCCTCATCATTGACACATTTGCTTGAGGATGCTATAGAGGTTGAGGAAAACATCAGGGCTAGCAGGTGGACTCGTAAGCAGGTAGATTTGCATATACAGGAGGAAAAAGATTGTCAGTCTGTTTCAAACTCTGAGCAAGGATATAGCAATTATGGATCAGATCTGGAACAAGAAACAAGAAATAGTCATTATGACCTAGATCCTGCTACTCCTTTCTTTGAATATCATCTTTCTGGGGTAAAAGCCGCAGTTGTAGAAGATCCAGAGTGGTTTTCCCATAAGCGGGAGGGACATTCTTTTGTGAGAAGAAAGTTTTTTGCAGAAGAACATCCTGGTATTCTGAAGCTACCAGGATTCTGTCATAATTCCCACGATCCCGTGGCCATATGCATGGCGTCCTACATTTCAGATTTTTTTGAAATGTTCTAATAACATTAGTCCACCAATACTCACAGGTGAGTACTGTTCTACGAAATATTTCCAAGACCACATTATAGAGCATGTTCCTTTATTAATTAAGGAAAGGCCATGGGTGGAAATCAGCTCTACTAGGCTTGTAGGAAGCACAGAGCAGCATAAAGAGGAAGGTAGACAACTCATCTCCTGTCCAAAGCCTGTTTGTGGGCAGGTGTCATCTGGCATTGGCCGGCCTGCATCTGTCCTTCACCCACTTGTGCACTCTGAAGGCAGCGAAGAGGATTTTCCAGTCTTCATGGAAGATGCTCTGAGCAACTCTTTTGAAGAGATTATTGAAGATTTCTTGGATGCGTTGGCATTTGTCCCCGATGAGCCTGCTGTCTCAAAATTAAACGAAGAAGCCATTGTGGAAGAGGATTGTTTTTTCTTCCTTCACGAGATTTCCCATGATGTATTTACATTTGGGATTGAAAGGGAGGATCGGGAGACCGTTCCCTGTTCACAAGATGGGGGAGTGCACGAAGAAGATGAGGAAGAACCAGGAGAGAAGCCAAGCACATATTTCATTCCAGAGCCAGTCAACGAGCAACCACTGTCTGAGATCAGTGAGCCTACTTTAGTTATTCACCCACCTATGCTTATCATAGATATTCGGCCGTGTGTGAACAATTGTGTAGCAGAAGAGGCTGTCTGTCGCCAATTTCTTGGAATTGGCCACTCATTCAATGACCCTGACAACATATACATGGAGTGGCATTTCCCTTATGCTTTGGAGCCGCCATATCCCATCTCAACTTCAGCTTGTAAGGAGAAGTTGAAGAGTGTAACCGTTCTGCTGTCATGGTTACATCAACTGTTTGTGATCATTGACAGAAGGAAAGAGCTTCCCTTCAGGAAGTTACTTGATTGGATATGGTGGAAGTTTTCTTTCACCTAGCCCTACATAAAGTAGTTTATTAGTTTAGGATTGTATATAAATAAGCTCCTTTGAGAATGTAGCTTTGTTTTCCTTGCTTTACTTTTCGACCTATATTTTCAGAAGCAAGTGTTTTGAGCTTGACTCCATAGCCCAACAGCAAGGCATTGAAGCTGCAGAATGAGTTCTTAGAGAATCATAGGGACAACTCTATCCCCCATGGAGCCTAATGTTAGCGATAATTATTGTCTTGGGCTCAAGAGCATTCGGGTTTGCAAGTTACACGAGAAGCGCCCGAGCGCAGCATGGAAAAATCTCGTTTTACGGCTTCCAATCAAATGAGCGGGTGAAATTATGTTGTCAACGGCCCGGATTCATCCATAAGAACATATCAACGGTCATCGGGATATCGGGGCTACCAAGTTAACCAATATATAGTTTCAAAGAAAGCACCTATATTTCAAGACTAAATCTGGGTCGTCCAATCCATTGACGCGTGGCGCAAGATCTAGTCACGTCGGCATATCAACATTCGAGAATTCGAAGGGTAAAAGTCCCTCGTCATCTCACATCTCGAAACCTTGAACCCCGAAACGCTGATAAGCGCCTTTGAAGCTAAGCCTATGGTCCTAGCACTTGGTCACGTCAAGCGAGCCTGGTAATGGAGGACATGCGACGCAATAGCTGAGCCACGAGTGGGGCCATTTGAGATTTTCACGTTAGAAGCACCAAGGTCCTCTCATCCGCCCATCCATCGATGAAACTCGGGCGCATTGGACTTAAAGGGGGGTAAAATGCAAAGGAATGGGTTAAAAACCCACTTGTCCTAAGTTCAGGATGAAAATGCGTCTGTGTTTAAATAGAAATCATATCTGGACGGCAGGGATTAGAGCGCCCATATCAACGACGCACATTGGATTCCGGAGCCCCCCCGCNCGGAATCGGGGGCACACCTCTTCAGCGGCTGTGATTAGAGCGCCCGAATCAATGGCGCGCAAGGTGATTCTGGACCCCCCCCACCTTTCTACCTTTAAGTGGAGGGGGGGGGGGTCCGGAATCGGGGACGCATCTCTCAGACGGCTATGATTAGAGTGCCCGGATCAACAACGCACATTGTATTCCAGAGCTTTCTGTCTTTCTGCGTTTAACCAACGTGGGCCCCTTTCCTGTCGTGTCATCTTTTGTACCATCCTTCCCCTTGCCATATGTTCTCCTCCTGGCCATGCGATGAGGCTTTCTCCCTTTAGCCCTTTCTCATCATCCACTCACCTTTCGAGCCTCCTTGTCCCCTGCCATGTGTCTCACTCCCTTCCATGACAACCTTTCGCTACCGCACCCATCCTTAGCCCCTCTTATCTTCTACCACCTCATCACCTCTCATCTCACCCTCACAGTGTTGATGCCATCACTGCTCTTTCCCCTTCCACGTCAAGCGTGCCAGTTCCTCCACGCCTTATCCATCAGACTGTCCAACTATTCCAGGTGGCAGCGCGAGGGGTCTTCCACGTCCCAGAGGGCAGAGTTGACCGAGGCCATTCCCAATCCCAAGGAAGAAGTTATTATTGCCGTGAAGGTGGTTGAACGCCGTCTTCTTCCATAAATAGAAGGCTAGGAAAGGACCAAGCGTACAAGCAGACTGATAGTCCTTCCTAACGGAGATTGCGTCTGTCAAACCACTGCAGGACAGTCAGGAGTCCCATTGCGTCTGTCATAAGTGCACGATCATCCAGAGTCTGCATGCGCAGACTTTCAGAAGACATGCAGACGCAAAGTTTTTAATGTAGCTTCTCGTTTCCGCTGTTGTTGTTTTGTTTTGGCTATATGTAGGCATTTTTTCCATTTTGTAAAGGATCGATGGTTGAGCAAAGCTCCCTACTGTAATGTTTTAACAACTATTCTAGCTTTCATCTTATGCATCTGTATATCAGATTTCTTGTTTTATGACAGACAGTTCTTCTTACTCCGTCTAATTTTCATCTCATGCTAAGAGGGTTCGTGAATGACTGACTCGTGCAAATTATTGCAGTTCTGTTATGATAAAGGATTTATTATTACATAATTGTGTCCTCTGGCTTTGTGTTTGAATGTAAGCCGATCTTGTGTTTAAATGCCTTCTTCTACAGTCTGTTAGAAACCTCCTGTTTATAACAGACCTCCGCTTTTCTCTTGTATAAATCTTCCGCCTGTTCACCCTTTACTACAGCTCACTGTCTGAAATTTATGCAAGACCTCACTTGCTCATGCATACCTGGCCTGGTTTCAGAGTTGGAACGCTATTGTTTTGAGTTTCCCTCCATTCGATCACCCATCTATAAACAACCGTGACATAAAACTGATGGGCGTCGGGCTCTGCTCCTGCTAGCAATCCAAGAGTGACTTCCGTCGCCAACAAAACCTATGATCTCATAGGAAACATATAGAAACAATGGAGACTAGAGATTGATACCAAACTTATGATCCTATAAGTGGTATGTCATCAAAACAATCAATGTAGATTACTTGAGCAAAGGGGTTAGACAAGGAGAACTGGAAGAAGCTGTTGCACCTTCATCAAAGTATTGTAAGTACTTTTACTTGTTCTCATCAATATATCAATGCTTGGTCTGTTTCTTTCAAACTTATGCTTGTTCCACATGAGTTTTTCTGCAGTAGATAGATCTATATTTGAGCCAATCTCAGTAGAGTAGGAAGTCCATTGTATCTTTGTTTGTTTTACAGGACCTATCAGGGAGCTCAAGATCGAAGCTCAGCCTGGACTTTGCAAGGACAAATGTCGTTAATAAGGTACATATATTTCTTCTCCTCTTTCGTATATTAGCTTGATTAGATCTAAAAGGATGCCAGTGTCCATGTTTATCACTTTTCTGTCTTGGCCTTAGGAGTCTAGAGACCAAGAGGGAATCCGCTTGTCCGTAGGAGGATTCACCTGTAACAGAAATTGGCAACCACACTGGGGAAGAGCTCTAATTTTTGTTTCCATTCCCAGATCTTGTTTTAGCCCTTATCCAACTCATTTGACCTTCTCCATACTGTCTCTTTGATTCCTAGATTTGTTTGATTGCCTCTTTATTTCATCATGATCACCTTGATTTGCTGAGCTTGCTTGTTTTTTTGAGTTTCTGGGCATTTTTCTGAGCTTTTGAAGCAGAGCGCTCCCCTGCCCTTGTTATTAGAGCACCAACACTCCTTGGTAGTCTTACACAGAGCATTGGAACACTCTGGTGCCCCTTACACTAGAGAGCTACCCCCTTTTCTATGAAAAATCCTCTAGTTTTTCAATTCCTGGGTTCGGTTTTTGTTTTTTGCACTTGCTTAGAGTCTCATACTCTCAATTCATCTTGGTATTGGCCTTCAACACCTTGTTTTCTAAGGATTGATCCTCCTTTGTTTGAGAATTTGACATTTTTCTTTCCTTGCCTTGAAGTCACTCTTTGTCTTTGCTGACCTAGAGTTAACTTGCCTTTTTCTTCTTGTTTATTTGACTGAATGGAAGCTTTTGTGAGGAAAACCAAAGGTCTATGAACATTTCCATTTAATCTTTGAGGTCAGTTTTCCAGCATTTCTTCTTTGTTTGAGGTTTTTTGGTTCTTGTTTGCAAATTTGGTTATCTTTGTCCTTCTTGTTTATTCACAACGAGAGTGTGTTTTTTTTTCTTATGTCAGGTTGCTTCTGACTATTTAATCCTAAAGTCTGATTGACATTAGAAGTTTTACATTTGATTATCATTCACATATAAGAAAAAGGACATATTTTAGTGATTGGTTTGGATATTAGAAGGCTTTTTTGAATTTTTTTAGCATTACATTGGATTTGATTGAGAAACAATTGTATGAGGACATTGCATCTTAGTGTTTGATAATGAAAATAACTCTTTCTCTTTCCTTTAAATAGGCATTCATTGAAAGCAAGGATTTCTTATCATCTTCTTATGCATTTTTGGTAATTGAGTCATCATACCATCAGTTTCATTGTCATACACCCTTTGAGTAAAGAACAACCGTAAAATCATCGCTAATTAAAATTCATCTAGAACATTTTTGTTTTTAGGATCTTCCACCAACATTAGACTAGGACTAGTACTTTGGATTAGGTTGTGAGTACAACTCTCCAAAGTTTTTCAAAACAAACATTAGCATCCTGAGATAGGGAGAGTCAAATCCAATTGTCGTATAGGCTTTCTGGGATCCCCCTCTCACACAGGGGTTATGCACGAGGTCACATTTAGGAGAATTACAGAGATTATCCATCCGTGGTTCAACTGTTTGTAGTGGTCAAATCGTATATTAGGGGTCACTTGAGTGTATACCCACGATTATGTGTGGGAGCCTCTCGAGTTGATTTTAGACTTGTTATCCTGCCCATACATTCAGATCGGACTGTCGATTGTACCCGTCCAGGGGTTGAATACAAGTTGGTGTCCTTAGTTGCCATAATCTTTAGGTACTTACCCAAGGTGACGGTGAAGGGAAGTCTCACTGTACCTAGAACAGATATTGGTCAAATTCACTCGGGCTCCTTGGAGGGTAAATCCACAGTTACTGCGTGGAAGCTTGCACCAAGGTGAAAGTCCGTTAAGCAGGTCGCCATTGTAACTGTTCCACCATATCCTATCCCCTTCTTGATGTGATCACACGACGTTGGATTTCATCACCAACTAGTATGATCATCGAGAGAAGTTTTGTTTGCTTGGTTTTGTTTCCTATATTTTATTAGCGTATACTGTTTCTTTTTGTTAGTTGGCCCTAGATTTTCAACGTGTACTGTTATTCTCCAAAATTAAGCCTATAGATGATAAAGGTCTTCACCAATCGCGTAGAATGCAAGGGCTACCTCCGGAAGGCTACCAACCCTTACCTCCTAACCCTCTAGAAGACAACTACCGTGGAGAGGTGGAAAATCAATCTGACGCTGGGAGTGTTGTTGCTCCTCCGTTAGACAATTTAGAAGGCACTTTAGTTACGACTGAGAATCCCACTCCTTGTACATCTGTGTCAAAAATTCCTCTCTAACCACTTTTTCTTCATTTAGACTCCCTTGGGAACGTCATAGACGAGGAGGTCCCACATTTACCTACGAGAGATTTTATTGATACATATATGGGATCCATAGAACCAAACTTTGGTGATGATTATAGGACTCTTGTTCATCCTACGACTACAGTAGATACAAATCCTACACCTTCTCGTTCTGTATGGAGGACTTCATCAGGACGCGATCTCTATGAGCATTTTGAATCCTTTCGACAACCCTTTAATCCTCATGACCCTCCTATTGAAACTGGGCCATCTAGTCAAACTATGAATCAACCCATCGATTAGGTCATTAAACCTACTATTATGTTAGCACAAGTCCATCCTAATGCTAGACTCATCACCTCAAATCATTCCCAAGGCACTTTGACCCCTACCCCCATTTTTTCAAACTTTCACTCTACAGCTCCACATGTTCTGCACGATCCTACTGTGACATCTTTTCACCCGAGAATGAAGGCCCTTGCCAGCCAAATACAACCGACTGGAGGGAAACCACCATCTAGCGAACCTATCCCTTCTGGAAGACCACCATCCTATGGCGGGCCTACCCCTCTCGGGGGAAAACCCCCTTTTCATGTTCTTCCCGGAGGGCAACCTCCCTTTGCCAGTCATACCCTGGTCGTTAATCCACTGCTGGCAGGGGGGAAACCTTTGTTTGCTAGAAACCCTTCACAATACTTGGGAGTATCTTCGGGAGGCACATTTACCCAACCCCACGTTGGGGGGCACTCATATCATAACCCACAAGGAGGAGTATCAAATCCTGTTCCTTTCGGACCATATTATGGACAACCTTATTTGGGCGGCATGCGACATCCCAAACACCACCTGGAGTCCTCAAGGACAACAAACTTATTCTCCCCATGGGTCTAATGTGTATTCGCCTCCAGGATCTACTCCTTACCCTCCTCAAGGGAAAAATGTTTATCCTCCTTATGGGAAAGCAAATCACCTGGCTTACAATGCTCAAAACCCACTGGGTTATACAAATGTTTCTCAGCCATCATCGAATCCTATTTATCCTGGTCAACAACAACCGTATGTAGGAGGAACTACTAGTTACAATTATCCACCTAACCCAGTTTATGGTCTTACTGGCGTCCCTATGCCACACCAGTATCATCCGCAAATTAACTGACAGTTACCTTTCCTTGCGACTCTGGATCTCCCAGACTTGTCTCGGTTAACCAATGATCCTATTTTTCATTCACCAGTTTGGCCAGTTATTTTAGCTAAACTTCCTTTTGATATTCCAAAATTTGATGGAAAACCTGGAGAAGATCCAAATAACCATGTGATGACTTTCCATTTGTGTTGTTCATCAAACTCCCTCATGGATGATTCTATACGTTTACGCCTTTTCCAGCGAACACTTATGGGCTCTGCAACAAAGTGGTATATTGAACTACCACGTGCTTCTTTTCATGATTTCAACTCCCTTGCCATGTCTTTCCTCACGCACTTTCAACTACCTATTCGCCACAAGACGGGTGCTAAACTCTTGACCTCCCTTCGTCAATCTGACTCTATGCATATCTCTGACCATATTCATGAGTGGAGATGACGAGAAAAGATGATCAAAGTAATCATTCCTGACATATTATTGGCGGAGTGGTTTACTAAATCACTTTTACCCCCGATCTCTCGCGATGTCCCTATGGGTGGTGTGGTCACTGAGGAAGAAACCATTGCTCGGGTTCAATACTTAGATTTGGTTTATTCACAATCTGGTACTTTGTATGATTTTCTTCCAAATGCTGCTCGAGCTAATACCGATCCATCCAAGCCGTCACCCTCATCTCATGCAGATGGTATTATCGATTCCGTAAAAAATCAATCTACTTCCCAGTCGACCACACTCTCCTCTACCTCCCCCCAAAATTAGATCTCTGAGGTGAATGTAGTTTAATCTGCCCCTTCACAACAATCAGGAGGTAAGAAGAAGGCAAAAAATAAATCAAAAAATACCAATAACAATGAACAACCAAACAATCAAGCTCAAACACCTGCTACCGAAAAGAAACCACAATGGAAACTAAAATTCCCGTGTGTCATTTGTGGTGATGATCACTACACTCGATACTGTGCACATCGCGATGAAGTGGCCAAAATTTTCCATAGAAATTCACAACCCACTGTGCTTACTCAACCTTTTCCACATCAACAATCCATGTTTGCTCAAACCCCCTCTCTTGGGGGTAGTTCTAGCCATCCTCATGATGAGGCCTCGACAAGTGCACATATTTATATGTTTAATAGGATTAATTTGACCACTTTCTCTAAGACATACGACACACTGGTTGACCCTGACAAAGGAAAAGTCACTAACGGTACCGGTACTTTACCAGATCCATCACCGTCCTCCATTAGTCCTCCATCGGTTAATCCTCTGCCTGGATCACTTCATATTGAGAAACCTATGTTCGACTCTATCTTATGCCCTCCTAAGATTACTATTCGTAAATCTTCCTTTAATCCTAGTTCACGTGCCGCCCAGAACTACAACATTGTTGAAGATTTGGCTCAAGCATCGTGTGCTATGTCTACATTAGAAGTTCTACAACACTTCCCCAGTCAACAAAGAACTCTCTTGGATGCTATTGGCACTGTTGATCCTGAGTTTTCCCACCATATCATGTTTAACCTGGACAATTATACATCTCGACTCTCCCACCAACTTGCTTTCCAAGTTGATGTTGTTGTTCACAATCAACAAATCCATCAAACTATCTTGGATGAGGGAGCCTCTACTTGTGCCATGTATTTAGCATGTTGGAAAAGTTTAAAATCACCTGCACTTCACAAATCCCCAATGATGTTACGAACATTCGATGGGCGAGGTTTTCATCCCCATGGGCTTTTACAGTCCCTACCCATCCAATTGTGTGGAAAAACTGTCATTGTTGATGTCGAGGTGGTCGATGCTCCCCTCGATTAAAATTTGTTACTTGGAAGAAGTTGGTTTTATGCTATGACTGCCGTTGCCTCATTGGTGTTTTGATGTGTACAATTTCCTCATCAGGGAAAAATTTTCACTGTTGATCAGTTAAATTTCTACACAACCGATGCTCGCGCTCCCACTACCAATAACATTCCTTTTTTGGGAGACCACAAGATCACGTATCAAAGAGTTGGTGTTGGCTTGCTGAAATATTCTAGCCTTATGAGTACCTTCCCTGCACCACTTCCACCAACTACACATCATAATTCCATCGTCAATATGATTTCGACCATGACTTATCAATCTTTGGAATCATCTGACCCTTGGATTGTACCTAGTCTGTTGGAATTTGATGCACTAGGTGACACTGTTCCACTTAGTCCAGTTGAAACATCATATGTTTCTATCCAATCCGCTTCTCCCTCTTCGTATGAACAACATCTATTGGCACCCGACAATTACTCGATGCCATCACGATTAAGTTCCTTGTCGTTTGCGATCAACTACATTTCCCCAAATTTTCCCTCTGATGAATCTATTATGGAAATGTTGAGAATTTACGAGATACCTTGGGATGATAACCATCATCGATCCTCTTTTCTTCCCCCTCGTGAAGAAATTCGGGAAGATATACACTCTATCTTCCCTCCTGATGTTAATTTTCCGTTGTCTCCCGTGACTTCAACTTTCGATGATTTGGATCCAGTAGTTGACCTGGTGATCTCTAATGTTGGGCTATTGGAGCTTGATCTCCTTACCCTTGACGAGACCCTCGACATGTATTCCTCCCAGAGTGATTTTCTTCCATCCAATGAATATCTTTGGAATCCATGACCGAGTTTTGTCCCTTGACATGGTGTCCTTCCAGAGCGTTATTCTCTTGGAAACCATGATCAAGAAGAGTCCACGAGCATAGTTTCTCTCTTCTGTGGCAAGCTCGTTAAAAAATGAAATAGAGGTCATGAGAATAGTTTCTCTTCTCTGTAGAAAGCTCGTTAAAAAATGAAACAAAATCTTTGAGCATAGTCTTCCTCTCTGTAGCAAGCTCATTAAAAAATGAAACAAAAATCTGGGGTTTGAACCTGGAGCCCTGAGCATAGTTCTTTTCCTGTGTCAAGCTCATTAAAAAATGAAACAGTCACCTCTCTTGAACCTTCTTTTCATCCACTCTTATCCTTTTTCTCCATCTAGTAGAGAAATTGGTGACAACCTTAAAGTCAGTGAATGAATTGAAGCTTGGAGGACATGTCTCCAGCCTTTGATGATCATTTTGGAGTTAAGCCACTAGCATTCAAGCTGAGGGCATACTGAGCTTAGTCTTCGTTCTTTCTTGTGACTCGAAAAAACATGAGAATGTAACCGAGTATACTTTTATCACTTTTTTGGACTCACATGGATATATGAAAAAGGAACCCCTTGGAGTCGTCTTTGAGCTCTTTTCAGACTCTCTAAACATGAAAAGATTGTCGAGTGATCTTGCTTCCTTTCCCACTTGTTAAAAGGTTTGAAAGGGCATCTTTCGAGTGATAATTTATCTCTTTTTCGGACTTACAAGACTAACATTACGAAAAATGACAACACTGGAGTCATCTTTAAGTTGTTTTCAGACTCTCTAAATATGAAAAACCACCGAGTTTACCTTATTTGGACTCGTTAAACAATCATACATTGAAGGGCTCATATGAGACTGAACCCTTACTTCTTCCAGTTTGCTAAACAAAGGAAGATGGACTTACCAAAGGTGAGTCATATCGAGCATGTGTTACCCTCCTCGAGCCCATTAAATTAAAAAGAGGTACTCGTCTATCTGGATGGGGGAAAAATTGAAAGAAGCAAGCCAAGCAGTTTTTGAGAACACTACCAGTAACTCTTACAGTCGCCCTTGAACATGACACTTTGTCTTTGCACACATTTTTAATCCATTGAACCTCTGCACTGAGCCAATCCTCTGATTTTATTTTATTCCTTTGGGTCACCTAACGAAAGTCACAACATGCACTGTATCATCAAGTTTTGGTCCATGTCAATTTCTGCTGTTGTGCCTCAGTGTTCAAGGGAAGTATTTTCCTCGGGAGTTAGCCATCACAAATATCCCATTTCAATACCTGTGTCAGTCCATGTTCATTTGATATGCCAATTACATCTCTGTGTCAATTTCATGTCATTGATGGGGGATACATCAAGGCCCTTCTTTGACGAGTCTATTCCTGTCGACTTCAACACATTATCCAGGAATGAGACTTAGAAACCAGTTAGTACTTTGGGACTTGCATGCCTCAATGGCATGCCTCCTCACATCTGAAAATAGGTTTACATCATTGAACTTTGATCAGATGATTCCATGGATGTTCGACTTCATATCATCCATTCACATTCGTTGGAATGTACTAAAGTACCTTGGGAATCATTGACATCAATGGTGATCTCCCTTGCGCTTGTTAACAGTTTACCTCATTGACCGATAATCAAGTGGTTTCTGCCATGTTCGACATTGGGACATCTATTCACATGGTTATATTCGTACTACATCGGGATCGGTAAGAATACCATGGGTTGAGTTATCACTCTTATGTATACTTTGCCCAGGTTGCAAAGGAGTTCTTTTGAACTATGACACATATACTGTTACATAGATCCACTTTGTATTGGTCGTGGCTATGTCTTGTCATCTCGTAGATCCATTGTGTATTCTTCGTGGCTACGATCAGTTCAGGTCATAGGAGTATAGATCCACATTGTATCTTCAGTGGCTATACCTTTTTTCAATATAATTATGGATCCGCAGTGTATTTTATGGTGGCCATACCTAATTGTTTTTATCACTCAAGCATAGGTATTCCTGCCTTGGGTTTGAAACATGTCATAATATTTGTTTGATGGTTGTGTGAAGATTTTTCTAGCCTCTCTGCGTCCATACCCTTGCTCAAAAAATTCTACAAAGTACTTCAGTCATCATCGTCTTCTAACTTCATACTTTGGGGGGAAATTTGTTACACATCAAAATTACTCACTTCAATAGTGTCGCAAGTGTCATCATTACAAGTGTTGTAAGTATCGCGTCTTGTCCGCAAGTGTCGCATCTTGAGCACAAGTGTTGTAAGTGTCACAAACATCATACTGCTATCTTGCCTATGTCGGGCATCTAATGACATCATAAGGACACTTAAGACACCTTAAAGACTAGTTTTGAAGAAGAGAAATCAGTTGACAAGGAGTACAAGCATTTTTCCACTGAAAGAACCACTCAAAAATGGATTTTGGAGAGGAGCGCTCCCCTACCCATTATCAGGGAGTGATAATGCTCCATGGGCCTCTTTGGGGGAGTGTTTGAGCACTCTGTGCACCCTTTTGGGGGAGCACTACCCTTTCTTCTTTCTTTTCCACTTCTTCAAAAGAAGTAGGCTGAATTGACAAAAATGCAAAATGTGCTTGTTAATCTATTTCATCATCTTGCTGATAAGTATCTCTCAAACTCCTCATTTTTGATTTCTCTTAGAAATTTATGAATCACTGTTGGGTGAAGAAATTTTACACATTTTTTCTTCTTGACTTTGTCTCTATAATATTGGAGGTCTTGAATTAGGTGCTTGCTGTTCATCTTCTATGAAAAATGGATTGTGACAACCCAAGGTGCCATTTCCCAAGTCATTCCATGACTTGTCTTCCATGAATTTGACATCTCTACTTGGGAGAAATTTATTCGTAACATGATTATACAATCGATAGGACTTAGATTGTTCACAATATCCTATGAAGATGTACTTATCACTTCTACTATCGAGCTTCTTTCTTAGTTATTCATGAACATGAACAAAAACAACGCATCCAAAAACTCTGAAATGAAAAACATTTAGCTGTCTACCATTCCATGCTTCTTAAGGTACTTTACCATGAACACTAGAGGTTGGTGATCTATTCATTATGTAGACTGAACATGCAATTGCTTCAAACCAATAATCTTTTGATAAATTTCTTTCTATAAGCATACTCCTGACCATGTTTAGGATGGTCTAATTTTTTCTCTCAGCTAATCCATTTTGCTTTGGAGTATATTTGGTAGTTGTCTGCTTCTTAATGCCTTGCTTTGTATAGAAATCAACAAACTATCTAGAATCATATTCTTGTCCTCCATCAGACCTTAAAATTTTGACAAATCTGTCACTTTGTTTCTTTGCTTCAATCTTGAATTCCTTGAACTTAGTAAAAGTATCAGATTTGTGTTTGAAAAAGTAAACCCAAACTTTCCTGCTAAAATTAACAATAAATGTTAGAAAACAAAAACTTCCACTGATTGAATGAGTTTGCATAGGTCCACATATATCTGTGTGAATTATTCCTAAGCGATCTTTGGATCTATAAGAAGCTGTTGGAAAACTATCTCTCTGATGTTTGGAAATTATAAAACTTTCACAAAGTGGGGTCAGAACAATCAAAGTAGGTAATCCCTTTACCATGTAAAAGTATACGCATAATTGATAGTGCAACACACAACACCATTGATCTATATTGTATATTAATATAAATGTATAATTACAAATTATAGTTACTGTTGTTCCAGAGTTTATACTTAAGGCTTGAAAAGTATAAAGTCTAGGCATCCGTCTTACACATCAAAATTACTCACTTCAATAGTGTTGCGTCATTACAAGTGTTGTAAGTGTCGAGTCTTGTCCGCAAGTGTCGCATCTTGACCCTAAGTGTTGCAAGTGTCACAAACATCATACTGTTATCTTTCCTATGTCGTGCCTTTAACAACATCATAAGGACACTTAAGACACCTCAACGACTAGTTTTGAAGAAGAGAAATCAGTTGAAAAGGAGTACACAGCTTTTTCCATTGAAAGAACCACTCAAAAATGAATTTTGGAGAGGAGCGCTCCCCTACCCACTGTCGGGGAGTGCTAGCACTTCTTGGGCCTCTTTGGGGGAGTGTTTGAGCGCTCTGTGCACCCTTTTGGGGGAGCGCTACCCTTTCTGAGTGAATTTTTGGTTTGTTGGAGGAAATCAGAGGACAATCCCCTCAATATTTAAAGGTAGTTGGGTTCGAATCTTGGGTCAAGGCATGATCTTAGGGAAGATCCTCAACTGAAGGAGAAGAATCCTCAACTTATCCCAAATATCTCTCAAGTGGTTGGGCCTCTCCAAGGTTATATAAGGAGGCCTTCTCATGGTGAAAGGTACATGAAAAAGATTGGAGGTATGAAACCTATGATCTCATAGGCAACATACAAAAATAGTGGAGACTAGAGATTGATACCAAAATTATGATCCTATAAGTGGTATGTCATCAAAGCAATCAATGTAGATTACTTGAGAAAAGGGGTTGGACAAGGAGAACTGGAAGAAGCTGCTGCACCTTCATTAAAGGATTGTAAGTACTTTTACTTGTTCTCATCAATATATCAATGCTTGGCCTGTTTCTTTCAAACTTATGCTTGTTCCCCATGAGTTTGTCTGCAGTAGATAGATATATATTTGAGCTAATCTTAGTAGAGTAGGAATTCCATTTTATCTTTGTTTGTTCTATAGGACCTATCAGGGAGCTCAGGATCGAAGCTCAGCCTGGACTTTGCAAGGAAAAACGTCGTTAATAAGGTACATATCTTTCTTCTCCTCCTTCGTATATTAGCTTGATTAGATCTAAAAGGATGTCAGTGTCCATGTTAAGCACTTTTCTGTCTTGTCCTTAAGAGTCTAGAGATAATCTGCTTGTCCGCAGGAGGATTCACTTGTAACAATCCGAAAAAGGTAGAGATAGTTAAGGTATAAAATGTGTCAGTTACTAAAAAGAAAAGCTATGGTTGGTTTCTTAACTGTCTTTGTCTAGCTTCCCAATGTTCCTGGATGCTTATGTCTCGTTCAATTGCTTCCCATCAACGTTCTAATTCAACCTGGGTGTTTTCTATCTGTAAGATAGTGTTAAATAAGTTTAAAGCAATGCTAGTCTGATCTGAAAGGCTGGGTTCTATATTGGGCTATCTTGTAACAGGTATAGTCACAAGGAATAAAATTTCAAAAAAATCTATTACTTTGTTTTCAAGGTTTGCTATTTTTGTTTCGGATTATAATAGAAAAGTTACTGAACTTAAATTAATAATATAACAGTTTCAGAGGCCATTTCCCATTCCTGAGTCAAATTCAAAAATCATGAAAGTGATGGGAGAAAAACATAAAGCTGTTTAAACAATGTGAGGTATCAATCATGGAGGAATCTCACTTTGCAACAGGGGAAGAAGAAAGATAAGAGATCTCTAATGAAGCATGCAAATATAGTAATATGAATAATTTACAGGTCTTGAACCTACTAATAGCAAGCACAGAGGAAAAACTGTAAACAATTAGATAACCAAATAAGTCTTAACCACAGTAGATGTTGTACTAAATTGCAGTTAAACATTCATCAAAGATATATAAGGGGAAGATGTTGAAAATGAAAGTAAAGAGGAACACATAACTCATGGTTAACAGAATCTAGAATCTCCATTTTGTATTCTCATTAATCATTGTAAATGACGAAAACTTCTCTAGTACAATCGGCCGCAAAAAATCCTTTTCTCAGTCTTATGAAATTATATTTATACAAAGTCACCAATTCTTGACGATTGGTGATTTTCTAACTCCTAGGGGCTAACGGTTACAAAAATGCAAACTTGAACCGTTTGCATGGTTATCTTTTATTTCTCTATCATCTTGATAATATGAGCCTACAATATGATACTTCATTGCTTCTTTGAAGTATCTTCGTCTTTTGGTCCGAGACATTCAATACATTTTTCTAGAAAATCCACTAAAAATCTAGGAGGCTCTGGTATATCCTTTGTCCTGAATAGATAAAGCTTCCTCTGAATTTTTAGAAATCGGTATTTAATCCCTTTGTCAGAAAACTTAACTGATTGCAATTTTAATTTTGGCTTCACCAGCCACCTGTCTATTTGGGTAACATCAATCTCTTTTAATTGCGAAATTTCAATCTGAATTTCATTCAAGTTCTCTTTGAGTTTTAGTTGATGTCTTACAATATTGATCTGCCCTAGTAGCCCAGGACAATCATCTTTTCCAATGCCTAATGATCCTTTGTCTAGCAAATCGAAGGTCTCTTCGCAATCATCCTTGAATTCCTTGGCCATTTTCTTGCTTTCGGCTATGTTGTCCTCCTATACTTTAAGCATGATATCACCCCTGATCTACTCTGCGACAGATAGCCTTGGAGTTTCTGATAACTCTTCTTTTGCCGAAAGTAAAACTGCCTTTTGAAAAGTATCCCGGGCTGCTTTAGCCTCTTTTTCTTTGAAAACAATGTTATCGAAAGATTGACTTACTTCTCGGAAATAGTTTTGAATAACCTCTACTTTAGAAATCAATCTTTGTTGCTCTGCTTCTATCTTCATATGCACCTCTAGTGCCTGGGCTTGATTTTTTTTTAAATCTATCACATGATTTTGAATAGAATTCAACCTATCCTGCAACTACCTTGCTAATTCTTCCTGCTGGATGACCTACCCTTGACTGGCTTGCATCTTCTTATACATCTCATCCAAGTTGGACCTGAGCAGTTGGATTTCCTGTTTGTCAACGACTCTAGCTTGTTCCAGCACTTTGCTTATCTCCTCTCTAATACTACTCTCTGAGTTCCTTATTTGACTCTGCAACTGGGCTATCATCTGATTCTTCTGCTTCAGCTTTGTTTCCAGATTGTCAACTGAAAATAAGTTAGACGTTTCCAAATCTCCCATAGAGCCTGCTACCTCTGTGGTGAAATATTCCTCTTCTAGGTTCTATCCATCTACGCGCATTTTGTGTTTCTTTACCATTGTGCCTTCTTTCAAATGCATTTCCTATTTCACGACAACTTTCTTCTTCTTAATAAAAAAGCAGTTAGAGGAAGGTATCTCTTCTCTAGAGATTGGAGTAAGGTCACTTACATATATAAATTCCAGATTGGGAGTCCCAAAAGTTGACTATAAAGGAGCCAATGATACAATAGGGCTGCCCAACTCTGTAGATTGGGTTTCTCCTGTTGTTTTGGGGATATTAGCATGAATAGTTGATGATAAAGGAGGAATCATTTGACTCGAATTTGGAGGTGTATCGAGCTTAAAATCTGTTTCTGACCTTGGGTGCTCTGTTTGTGAAGCTTCTGCTTTTTGTGAAGACGCTTCAGTCTTCTTTGGATTTTCTTCTGCAGTCTTCTCGTCAGAAGGTTTTTTCTTAAAACCTGGAGGTATGCATCCCTATTCTGGAGGAGAGGTTACCATTTCTCCTTGTAGTATATTAGGTAACCCACTTCATCTGTGCTTTTGGAAAGCAAGGAAGCTGGCCTGCAGGTCTGGGGATAGTGTCTGGATCCTGTCTAATACCTCCTCATAGCTTCTGGTCCCTTTAAAAATGTCATCATGAGGGGAATATTCATGCTCTATAATTTTCATATTGCATTGAGCCAGGTGATGTCCCACAACTTTGTATGGGTCATGCCTCCTGAACTCGACATCCACCAGTTGAACTTTGTCCAATGCCACAGCTTCTACTTTGGAATGGCCAAAGTTTAGCAGCGAAAACTTGCCAACCTGTAAGGGAAAAATTGGCTATAATTTTTTCTGGGTTGCTTTAAGCTCTTTGATGATGCATCCTATTATTATTTGGTAAGCCACCTCCCTACACACCAGTCTGTCAGGAAGGAACTTTGGAAGTGCGTGAGGAGGAATCAAGCACCTAAAAACTCTGACATAAGAGAAAATCTCTTCAATAAACCAATCTGCAATCGCTCTGAGGTTTCCCACGATTTGCTTTGAAATCCGAGGGGGTGCATAACCATACAAATTTTGGTGCACATGTATCACTACGTAGTGACATATTTTGTAAAACAAATCTTTAATGTTCTCCTTCCATAGTTTAGAGTGATAAACATGAATGGGTTCAACACAGGCTGGGTTCTAGCTCCAATTCATCAAGGGGAATGGAGTCATGTAACATATATCATCCATAATATATGCAGACATGTAAAAATATACAGGTCAACCTTTCAATTTTTCTATCTGGTGCTCTGCAATCTCCTTGGTTAGGTTATCTGATAAATTTTTACCCAGTTGAAAATGTAACCCTCGGCTACCTCATGTATAATTGGCACCCATTCCACGGGGAAATGGGTATGGATTTTCCTCCCAAATAGTCTACATAACATCATTTCTATATAAACCATGTATTCTTTTAACGATGTTGTGGCATAAATGCCATGGGTATCAACTCTAAATTTCGTTGGAATTACCCACCATCCTTTGATTATATCTGAATATGTTTGATCAAATTCTGTACACTCCTTTCTTTGAAATTATTCTACGAATTCGACATTATAAATGTATTTAGAAACAGGGGATAGTGTATACATTACTTGGATGTGCTCTGGTCTGAACGAGCTGACAACGACCTTTTGGTGATTTAGAATGCTCCTAGTCTGAATGTCGGTTTTCCTAAAACCCAACTTATCATGTCATTGTATGGCATGAGTCTCGACCATGTGGCTATCTTATGGAGCTCAGACTCCGCTATATCTTTGAGTTTATTTTCATTTTTTTTGTTTCTAAAATCGTTTGGGCAATTCCTAACCTCATGCTCCAAGATTTCAAAAATCTACCTCCAGGACTAGATTGAATCCACAGCGTGTGGCGTAGTATCGGATATAACATCTCCATCCGGATTTGAGCTTTCACCGAGCTCCTCACTCTTCTTAGGCGTTTTTCTGGGTGCCATGATGTTTGTGCTAAAAATGAAAACTTGTTACAGAGAAGAAATGCATAAGCTCTTTTGAATGTAACTCGCTTCTTATTTGAAAGTAAGAATGAAATTCAAAATAAAAAACCTTTATTAACCCTTAACTTGCCTTAAATTGAGCGTACCAATACAGGTGATAAAAATTAAATTCTTTAATGGGGATGGTACACCTAGAGATACACACTTTACGCTAAACATATCTCCATTAATCTGTTATAAATAATGCCACATATTGACGATTCAAAATTGGGATTTTGAAAGGAATGTCTTCGAAAACTCCCGAATAGAAAAATGCAAAAAGTCGTTTAATATCATTGAACTTGTTTTAAAGTTAAGTTAATTACGCTTAATACTTTTGGGATTTCGGGCTTCGGGTTTTTTTGAGTGCGAAAGAGTGATAACTCTTTGATTTTCCGAAATGCGACTGATTAACGATTTGTTAAGTATGTTTAAAATTTAATTAATCACGCTTAAAAAGGGATTTCATAAAAAGCACATCGGGACCTTGAACTGCTGTTTAAGTTGAGATGGTCGAAAAAGAAAATATGAAAGGCGTAGAAAGCCGTTAAACATTTTTAATTATTCCTTTTAATTCGGTTTAATTTCTTTTAAACAATCACTTTTCGAGACTTTGGTATCAGAACTTTGGAGTTGTTATTTAAAAATCATACTTCGTGAACAACTGATCCCCGAAACCCGAAACTCTTGAAAGACTTTGACTCCTTTTTAGAACTAAGGCGGCTCCATAACCAAAGAAAAATTGAGTTTTAGGTTAAAAGAAGAAAAAATAAACCTTGTTTCAACAATTACAAATAAGTTACAAGACGTTAGTATAATTGACCAACTCCCAACTCCTTGTAACCCTAGACAAACTAAGGATGTAATTAGCTTATTTTCCTTAACACTCCCCCTTAATTACACCCACTAATAACATTAACTAGAACTGTCACGAGATTCCCTTGGAATAAGATTTCTTCTCATCTTTGATGGTTTACAATACATTAGACTCCCCATTAAACATAACTTAGTCCTAACCATCTCACATTATGAGATTACAACATCTCACATTCCCTTTTTTAATCAAAGATTTAACTTCTCCGATTCAACATCAAGCTAGCATATGAGTACACCTAACACCCTCGT
Organism: Picea engelmannii; assembly: GCA_009831015.1. Classification (NCBI taxonomy): domain Eukaryota; kingdom Viridiplantae; phylum Streptophyta; class Pinopsida; order Pinales; family Pinaceae; genus Picea; species Picea engelmannii. The sequence continues at coordinate 870,874 of ML783926.1, read as the reverse complement.
ACCTACTCTAGTGGTTCATTCCACAAATTGACGCCACATCCTCTCTATGCATGAGAGGGATACACCATGTGCTATGACACTACCTGTACGCTTGAATAAAATGGATTACAACAAACTTGGGGAGATCAAGTTGTCTATGGCTAGAATTTTACAATTAGGACCAAAACAATCTCTGGGGTGTCGTGTACAATCGATCATGCACCCCCTCATTACAACATTTCATGTATGGGTAGTCATCTTGCTCCATTTCCATTCGATATCATGCTAACACTTTCTCTCCACCACTTCATAGTGGATTCTTATATTTGTTGTTGACTCCATACCAAATTTTTTGTTGTAGAGTCGATCTATGCTACGTCTTCGACAAACCACAAAAATCTTCAATCTCACTACTAGAGACCTTTTTTTCTTTCAGATATTTTTTCACTTGGGATGTTTTCACCTATTGGTTTTTTGACTTTCTTGTCTTCTTCACTCCACTTCAAGCTTTTCTTTATCGGTTCACTTCTTGCAACAATATGTCGATCCAACCTTTGTTGCTCCACATTCGTGATATCTTTTCTTTCTTCATGTTTTTTCACACCAATTCGATTTCGATCCAAATTAATTCAACCTATTCGAGACCACGTAATATTCAAAGCCACACTCCACCTCCACGTTGTTCAATTTCCTCACCCATCGTTTCTTAGCTTTACACGATCTTTTAAAATCACATAACCCGCATCTCATGCAACTCGATCCTCTCTTACACAACATTTTAAAATTATAATAAAACATTTGTTTCTTTATTTCTTTACTAAATTCAAATTCTCAAGGAAGAAAGTCGAAAGAGTGAAGAAGACAAGAAAGTAGCAGAAATTGAATGCAACACAAATTTTGTTTTTTATTCACTAAAAAATATAAAAATCCACTATGAAGCGGTGGGGAGAAGACATTGGAAAGAGATCACATGGGAAATGGAACAAGATGATTACCTCGACATGAAATGTAGTAATGAGGGGTGCATGATCAATTGTATTAGATATCCTAGAGAATTTTTGGTCCTAGTTACAAACTCAAACTATTAAACGGTAAATGACCATATCGGAGATGCCATAACCCAGTCTTGTTTGTATTTGAAACATTATGAGAATACATATTCACACTTATCATTTCTTATGGAAACAATCTGTGCTTGGTCATTCGAACTTTTGCAACAAGAGTTCTAGATTTATCAAATATTGTGCAAATGCTGTTGTGAAAGATAACATCATAACCATGCTCTATCAACTGACCTACACTCAAAAAATTGTGCTTGAGATTGGGTACATAGTAAACATCATAAATATTTTTCACTATATCTTTCTTGGTTAATACCGACACGACACCTTTCCCTGAAGCTTTGACATGGTGAGCATCACTTAAACTAATTGTAGAAGTGATTGATGTATCAAGACTATAAATAAAATCATGGTTATCTGTCATATGATTACTACAACCACTATCCAACAACCAAAAATCCTTGTTATGAATTTGTTTAGTGACTTGACAAGAAAGAAACAAAGCCTCAGATGTTTCACCTTCAATGTTAAAAACATGATCTCTCTCTTTGTTAAAATCAAATTGCTTCTTTTTACATTCACTTTAAAAATGACCATACTTCTAACAATAGAAACACTGAATATCTGATTTGTCTATCCACTTTTTGCCTCACTCTTTTTGTTGTTGTTGATTGGGATGTTCTGAATTTACTACAGATGATTTTTCCTCCATTTGATAATTTCCTCTACCTCTTCCTTTTCTAACTTTAAATCCTCTGCCACTGCCTTTGTCAATGGAAACCTTAGATTTAAATGCATGTTCTAAAACATCCAAATTTATCCTTGCTTCATGGGACGATAAAAAACCAGTTAACTCTTGCACTAAAAATTTAGACAGATCTTTTGACTTAAGAATATAAATCACTACCATCTCAAATTTCTAAGGTAAACTCCTAAGGACCTTCTCAAAAAATCTTTGGTTTTCCATCTTTTCACCATTAATCCTAAGCTAATTTACAATATCCATAACTTTGGTCATATATTGATCAACACTTTCTGATTCATTTATCTTAAGGGTTTCTAATTGAGTCCTAAGGGTTTGAAGCCTTGCAATTTTCACCTTTTCATTACCCTAATATGACAACTTAAGAACATCCCATACTTCTTTTTCACTTTTTGCACCAGTGATTTTGGGAAATATGACATCATCTAAGGAACTCAAAACACAAGATTCTCCTTTACCCTCTTTTTGTGTTTGTTCTTCTAATTTGTTTTGCTAGGAAATAGTCATGCCAACAATAGTTGTTGCATTAGGTTCTTGAAATCTTGATTGCACAAAATCCCAACATCCCTGAATTTGCAAAAACACTTGCATTCTCATACTCCAAAATTCATAGTTGGAGTCAACTAAAATAGGTGCTTGGATTGAAAATAAAATTGAGGACATTTCAATGTATTCAACAGATATGTGATGGGTGACTTCTTACCATCACAGGGATGCCTTGTACAAAGGAAATTTCTAATTTCCTTTCAAAATGATTTCGACTTTCTCTCGCCTTGCACACATGACATGCATTTCAACTTGCTTTTGCGACTTTCTCTCGCCTAGCACACCGTTTGCTCCCATGAATTTCTCAATAATGATGGAGTGTTTTCCACATAATGGCTCACTGTCAGAAATACTTGTAAAATTTTCAGACGCCAACGCAGTTTCAGTCTCGCTGATTTTTCAGCCACGGTTTAATGCCCAAACCCAGTTTTATATCAGCAAATAAAAACTCAGCAGAAAATTAATTTCAGAACTGAAACATGAGGATTCTGAACATCATTTATAACGCAGAAATAAAATATCAACAACATATAAAACTCAAAAAATTAATGAAACATATATTTTTGGTCTAACATCGACCCTGGAAAAACCCACAAGGGGAAAACCAGTGAGAGAGGGAGATTTTTATTATTTAGGAGCTTTAGAGAAATTCTATTACATCATATTCATCTTCAAAAATTCAAATGACAAACTTATCTCGATAATCGTGCTAAGTCTTCACACAGGAAAATGACCCAAACTTCTCAAAACCCTTTGTAGAATTTTTTGCAATAAATTGCAGGTTTGCTCCTTAATTTCTGTACCTCCAAAATGCTATACGATCACCTTGAAATTCGTGCTAGAGGTCTCATCCCAAAACAGGGCAATAAATGCTGTACAACTACCTTGGGAAACATGCAGAAACTTCCAAAAAATGACACAGTGCCTTCACCTCAATTTATGTGCCTAAATAACAGTCATACAGACCATACAAAATCCGTACAGTACAAAATGTACTTTTTGCCTCGATTTCTGTGCCTTTTTTTTTTTCTATTGTACAGAATTCGAAAATCTATATAGTATGGCCTCTCTGCTCGGACTGTAATTTGCCTCAATTTTTGTGCCTGCTCTACTTGCTGTACAACCTGCTCAATCTATACAGTATGGCCTACATTCAATGCTGTACTTGCTGCCTCGATTTTTGTGGTAGATAGTAGCCTTGGGACGCGTGCCCTAGCTCTACAAAAATGGCTTCCTGTCAAACTCGAAAATGCTCTCTCTCTTTCTCTCTCAACAATGAACCAAAAACCCAAGAATGGGTGCGCCCTCCAACCCTAATTGACCTCATGAGGTAGGTGAGGAGTTTCTTAATCCAACGGTTGATATTGGATTAGATGAGTGGATGAGATTTTGTGTCTCTTCACTCACCCTCACTAAATTCATAAAGTCACCTTTTAATTTGAATCTCACAAATTAAATGACTAGGGCCCACATTAGGCACTTTCTCACCCCTTAGGCGCCTAGGGATGAGAAACACTTGCCTAGGTACTTTATTTTAATTAAAAATTTAACACTCCCTCTTACCGAGGAAAGTGTTACTCACCACTCCAAGCTTGTCCCTGAAAAATACAAACTTGCCTCTGCTCAATGCCTTGGTGAGTATGTCTGCAATTTGCTCCTATGTAGATATGTACTGTAGCTCCATAACTCCTCTCTGAACATAGTCACGGATGAAGTGATAACGAATCTCGATATGCTTAGACCGGTCATGAAAAACTGGATTCTCCTAGAGTTTAATGCAACTATGATTATCATAGTAAATCATAGTAGGCCTCAACTGCACACCGAACAACCCCACCAACATCTTGCGAAGCCAAAGGGCCTCACAATTGGCTTGACTGGCTGCCATATACTCAACCTCAACAAAACTCAAAGCCACTGACTTTTGCTTCTGACTGAACCAAGACACAATTGCTGAGCCCAATCCGAAACAACACTCTGAATTACTCTTCCTGTCACTGAAAGATTTGAAATATGCTCAGAATGTCACACACATACTTCCCCTGTCCCAATAAGATGTGTCCAGGCTCCTGCCAAACCTCTAATCCCCAAAAGTAATGCATCAGTCCAATATCAGTCATCTCGAACTCTGAAGCAAGGCTCTTCTTGCAGATGCTGATGAGTCTCTATGCCATTGTAATGAAAATATCATCCACATATAACAGAAGAATGAGAGGATCCTCTCCAACCACAATGAAGTATAGGTTGGCATCCGCCTCACTCTTCTCAAAACCCAATTGATGCAAATAGGCATCTATCCTCGAATACCAAGCTCTGGGAGCTTGTTTCAGCCCATACAATGCCTTCTTCAATCTACACACATGAGACTCTCTCCCATGCACCTCAAAGCCCAATGGCTGCTCAATATACACCTCCTCCCGAATAAGACCATTCAGAAATGCGGTCTTCACATCCATTTGGTGGATCTTCCAACCCATCTCTGCTGCAATGGAGATCATTGCCCTGATGGAAGTGTATCTAGCAATTGATGCAAAGGTCTCATCATAGTCAACTCCCTCAACCTGTGAAAACCCCCGACCCACAAAGCGAGCTTTGTACTTCTCAATGCTGCCATATGCAACATACTTTAGTTTATAGAGCCACCTGGAAGTCAACACTGACTTCCTGTCATGTCTAGGAACAACTTCCCAGAGATCATTCTTCATGATGGAATTTTACTCTTCCATCATGGAATATCTCCATACCTATCTACCAATAGCCTCCACAAAAGTGGAAGGCTCTGACTCCCAAATACTGCTCACCATCGCGATGTAGCTGCAAAACCTCTCGGGAGGTTTACTCTCCCTCACTGCCTGTCTGGGATTCCCAATTGAACCCTGTGCCTCCCTCAAAGTGTCATGAAGCCGCTTGGGCTTCCTCCTCTTTGAAGTAGTGTCTTGTGGATGGGACTCTCCCTGCTCAACCCCATCTCCTAAAGACAATGATCCTGAAGTAGACTGTGGAGTAATCGATCCTGCAATCTGTGGACGAGTAGCTTTCAAACCTGAATCTTATGGCCCTGTTGTCCTTGAAACTGGTGGCCCCGAACTCTGTGTTACTGTAGTCTGTTGCTGACTCACCTGAATTTGTGGTGAAGACTTCTCACCCTTCTCTGTCCCTCTAGACTTCCTAAAGGCTCCGTCCTCCTCAAATCCGACATACCTCCTCAAGACAACCTTCCTCAAGGAAGGAAGGTATATACGGAAAGCCTTTGAAGTATCACTATACTCAACAAAGATCCCTCTCTCTGTCGTGGGCTCCAACTTTGTCCTCTTTTCAGAAGGGACATGTGAATATGTGATTCACCCAAAAATACGAAGGTGCCCCACCTCAAGCTTCTTCCTAGAAAAATCCTCTTCAAAATTCATGCTCCCCACAACCTTGTGGGGACTCCTGTTCTATAGATAAAATGCAGTGTAGCATGCCTCAACCCATAGAAATAGTGGCATCCCCTGATCATGTAGCATGGCTCTTGCAGCCCCAACAATGGCCCTGTTTTTCCTCTTTGCAACCCCATTCTATTGCGGGTTGTAAGGAACAATCAACTCTCTCCTGATGCCCTCTCCTGCACAGAAGTCCATGAACTCCTTGGAGGTATACTCACCCCCATTGCCCGATCTCAGAACTCTGATTTTCTTCCCTGTCTGGTTCTCCACAAGAGCTTTGAACTCTTGAAACTAAATGAAGACCTGTCCTTTGGTCTTCATGAAGAAAATTCAAGACTTCTGAGACAATTCATCAATGAATACAACATAGTATAGAGAGCCAGTCAACAATGCTGAAGACATTGGCCCACATACATATGAATGTATAAGATCAAGAATCCCTGCTGCTCTACTATCACTACTCGAAAAATCAGTCTTGGTGTACTTTCCCAAAGCACACCCCTTTCACAACTCATGATGCTCTAAACTGAAATCTGGAACTTCAGTCACCATCTCCCTCAGAACTCTCAAAGCCCCATGGTCCAAATGTTCCATCCTCCTGTGACATAACTCACACATGTCACTACTGCTGCTGGTAGTATGAATCAATGCTCTCACTGGTTGGAACAAAAACTTGTACAATTTCTCATGTCTAGTACCAATCACTTTTACCGAAGTGATGCTAGACCCCCTGGGGAAAAGGAGCACCTGCCCATGAGCACCTGCCCATCATGGAACAAGACCTCAAATCCCTTCTCAATAGTAGAAACTGACACTAAGTTTTTCTTCAAGCTCGGAACATATAAAACTTCTGTCAAAGTCATGGGAGGCAAAGACTCCCTATGAAATGATACAGTCTTGTAACCAACTGCCTTGACCTCCCGGTCATCACCAAGCACTACCTGAACATCTCCAATCTATGTAAGATCTGTCATGTGCTAACGAACCCCTGTCATATGGTGAGAGGCACCACTGTCAATATACCAAGTATCTGAATGAGTGGTCCTCATGGATAGACACACAACCAAGGAAAACTCCTTGTGAAACTTGGTGGAAAACTCTTCCACCGCTGCTGAAGCTTCTGTTTGTTTCTTCTTCTTGTTAGGATACTGACCTACATAGTGTCCAAACTTATGGAATGCAAAGCACTTGAATTTGCTCATGTCTTTCTTCCCTTCACCCTTGGGCTTGTTTGCTCCCTTTGGAACCTTTTTGAACTTCTTCTTGCTAGTGGTAGAAAGAGCCACATTCTCCTCTTCATGACCTGTAGATGAACTACCATGTACATAACCTCTCTGGGTCTCCTCCTGAACAAAGTCATCCCAAAGACGTTCCCAGTTGGGAAGCTTCTCCCTAGAAAGAATGCCCTCCACAAAAACAACCCATTGTTTGGAAACTCCATTCAATGCTATTCTCACAAGCTCACTGTCAACTGTGGCTTCCCCCATAGCTCCAATCTCATCCCTTACCCGTGTCAATCTAGTAAGGTATGTGACCACATTTTCAGCCTTGGTCATTTTTATGCTCTTTAGTTTTTCCCTCAAAACCATTTTCTGGTTCTCATTTGTACTCTAGTACAATTTAGTCAAAGACTCCCACATCTCATAGGCATTTGCCTTCCCCGTCAAGTGAGGAATCAAATGGTCCTTGATGGAATCAAGAATAATCCTCTTAGCCTTGATGCTTTTCTTAGTGTAAGCTGTAAGAAGAGTAGCATCAGTAGGTACCACAACATGATGAGTTGCGGTATTTTCCACAATATCCCACAACTCGTTTTCTTGCAACAACAAGATCATCCTCTCCTTCCATGCACCAAAATTTGATGCCCCATCAAGTCTATCTTCAACTCTCAAACCTGTAGCCATTGACCCCATTCTGCTGAAAATGACAAATTCAAAATTCTGTCCTGTGAAGTGAGTGCTGTCCCAACTTTCTGAGTACTGGAATTTCTGCTTCCTTTCAACTCAGCTCTGATACCCTGTAAAATTTTCAGACCCAAACCCAGTTTCAGTCTCGCTGATTTTTCAGCCACGGTTTAATGCCCAAACCCAGTTTTATATCAACAAATAAAAACTCACCAGAAAATTAATTTCAGAATTGAAACACGAGGATTCTGAACATCGTTTATAACGCAAAAATAAAATATTAGCAGCATATAAAACTCAGAAAATTAATGACATATATTTTCGGTCTAACATCGACCCTGGAAAAACTCACAAGGGGAAAACCAGTGAGAGAGGGAGATTTTTATTATTTAGGAGCTTCAGCGAAATTCTGTTACAACATATTCATGTTCAGAAATTCAAATGACAAACTTATCTCAATAACCGTGCCAAGTCTTCACACAGGAAAATGAGCCAAACTTTTTAAAACCCTTTCCATAATTTTCTGCAATAAATTGCAGGTCCGCTCCTTGATTTTGTGCCTCCAAAATGCTGTATGGTCACCTTGAAATTCGTGCCAACAGTCTCAGCCCAAAATAGTGCAATAAATGCTATACGACCACCTTGGGAAATGTGCCAAAACTTCCAGAAAATGACACAATGCCTTCATGTCAGTTTTTGTGCCTGAATAACAGTCGTACGAACCGTACATAATCCATACAGTACGGACTGTACTTTATGCCTTGGTTTCTGTGCCTTTTTTTTACCGCTGTACGAAATTCAAAAATCTATATAGTACGACCTCTCTGCTTGGATTGTACTTTGCCTCGATTTATGTGCCTTCTCTACTTGTTGTACAGCCTGCTTAATCTGTACAATATGACCTGCATTCAATGATGTACTTGTTGCCTTGATTTTTGTGCTAGATAGTAGCCTTGGAATGCATGCTGTAGCTCTACAAAAATGGCTTCCTCTCAAACTCAAAAATGCTCTCTCTCTTTCTCTCTCAACAATGAACCAACAACCCAAGAATGGGTGCGCCCTCCAACCCTAATCGACCTCATGAGGTAGGTGAGGAGTTTCTTAATCCAACGATTGAGATTGGATTAGATGAGTGGATGCAATTTTGTGTCTCTTCGCTCACCCTCACTAAAGTCATAAAGTCACCTTTTAATTTGCATCTCACAAATTAAATGACTAGGGCCTACATTAGGCACTTTCTCACCCCTTAGGTGCCTAGGGATGAGAAACACTTGCCTAGGTGCTTTATTTTAATTAAAAATTTAACAATACTCTCGTCAAATCTGAAGAGGCTTTTACCTTCACTTTGATACCATGTAAAGGTATACACATTGACGAAATAAAATGAGTTGCCAAGCATACGAGGAATGATCTGCAAATATCTTATTACACCATAGTATCAATAGGTTACATGCTTTGATGGTTCAAACAAATACTGGCTAACCAATTTAAAATTGAACAACAAAATACAACTAAATAAGTAATTAACCAAAGAGATTGTTATTTCTAACACTCCATGTTAATCTTGAGGGTTAAATTCTTTAAACTAATAATGTAACCCTCGAGATTAAGAAGCATGGAGTGGTACATAGGTAATGTTTCACATTTTAGAGTTTTTGGATGCATTGCTTTTGCTCATGTTCATGAAGAAATAAGAAAGAAGCTTGATAGTATAAGTGAGAAGTACATCTTCATAGGATATAGTGAACAATATAAATCCTATCGATTGTATAATCTCGTTACGAAGAAATTTCTCACAAGTAGAGATCTCAAATTCGTGGAAGACAAGTCATGGAATGACTTGGAAAATGGCACCTCAGGTTGTCACAATCCATTTTTCATAGAAGATGAACAACAAGCACTTGAGTCAAGACTTCCAATATTACAAAGTCAAAGTCAAAAAGAATAGACAGGTAACAGTTCTTCATCCAACAATGATTTAGAAATTTCTAACAAAAATAAAAAAATGAGGAATTTGAGAGATATTTATGAGCAAGATGATGAAATAGATCAACAAGCACATTTTGGATTTTTGTTATTTCAGCCGACTTCTTTTGAAAAAGCGACAAAGAAAGAAGAATGGGCACAATAAATGAATGATGAAATTGAAGCTATTGAACATAATAAAGCATGGGATTTGGTTGATCTAGTAACAAATAAACCCGCATAGGTGTTAAATGGGTTTACAAAACCAAATTGAATGAGAAAGGTCAGATTGAGAAAAATAAAGCAAGGTTGGTTTCGAAAGTTTTTTCACAATAACTTGACATAGATTATGGTGAGAATTTTGTACCTATCACAAGGTTGGATACCGTTAGATTTGTGTTAGTCATTGCAACACAAAACAAGTGCCTTGTTTATCAAATGGATGTAAATTCTGCATTCCTGAATGAAATGTTAAATAAAGAAGTGTATGTGGATCAACCACCCGGATTTGAAGTCAAGGGTCAAGATTAGAAAGTCTAGAAGTTGAAGAAAGCCTTGTATGGATTGAAGCAAGCTCAAAGAGCTTGGTACAATATAATTGACTTCTATTTCCTCAATGATGGTTTCAACATGAGTAACAATGAGCCTACTTTATATATCAAGGAAGATCAACAATGTAAGATCCTTATTCTATGTATTTATGTTGATGACATGATCTATACAAGAACCATGAAGTTAGATGAATTTAAAGCTGCAATGAAAAGTGAGTTTCAAATGCCCGATCTTGGATTAATGAAGTATTTTTTAGGCATTGAAGTGGAGCAATCTGCTGAAGCTATTTTTATTAGTCAACAGAAGTATGCTACTGATGTTTTGAAAAAGTTTAGGATGGAAAAGTGTAAACCCACAGACACTCCTAATGCACTTGGAACTAAGTTAAGTAAGGAAGATGTGGGATCAACAATTAATTCCAGACTATATAAACAACTTGTTGGCAGTCTTATGTATCTTACTGCTACAAGACCTAATATAGCATATGAAATAAGTTTCATTTCCAGGTTTATGGAATCTCCTAAGGATTCTCAATGGAAAGAGGATTTTAAGATATGTTGTAGGTACAACCACTTATGGTTTGTGGTACACAACTTCAGAAGACAATCTTCTCATAGGTTATACAGATAGTGATTTTGCAAGTAACATCGACGACATGAAAAACACTTATGGGTATACTTTTCTCTTTGGACAAAAAATGATTTCATGGGCATCCAAGAAGCAACCCATAATTTCCATATCTTCTGCATAAGTAGAGTACATAGCAACAACTACAAAAACATGCCATGTAGTATGGCTTAAAATACTTTTCAAATATTTTGGATACATGAAGAAAGAATCTACTTTAATTTTTTGTGACAATAATTCTGCTATTGCCTTGTCAAATAATATTGGTTTTCATAAGAAAAACAAGCACATTGACACTTGATTTCATTTCATTCATGATCTTGTCAAAGATGGTGATATTTAACTCAAGTTTTGTGGTTCCAAAGAACAATTAGTTGATATATTCGCCAAGCTTTTCAGAAGAGTTTCTTTTGAGTTTCAATGATAACATTTAGGCATTTTTAGTTTAAAGAATGTAACCCTCGAGATTAAGACGGAGTGTTAGAAATAATAATATTTTTGGTTAATTACTTAGTTGTATTTCATTGTTCAGTTTTAAGTTGGTTAGCTAGTATTGGATTGAACAGTCAAAGCATGTAACCTATAGATACTATGGTGTAGTAAGAGATTTGCAGTTCAAGCCTCTTATGCTTGGAAACTCATTTTGTTTTGTCTCTGTGTATACCTTTACATGGTATTAGAATGGGTCTAGGCTTCACTCTATCACAAGAAGGCCCATGTGCCCAAGAATCATGGAGATCATGGGGAAAGATAGATAGAAGGTGCCCAAAGACTCGTGGAGCAAGGAGTGCTGCCAAGCAGTTGAGTCATTGCAATAAAGCAATTTTGCAAGTAGAAAACGCTGGAGAAATGGCCAATTTGCAAGAAGGGTATCACCTGTCTGCAATAAAGGTCGATGTGGAGTAATAAAAGATAAGAAGAATCGTTGTATGGAAGAAGATTACAATCAACAAGAAGTGTAAGAGTATGGTGGGATACTGCGAATGTTACACAAGTAAATTGTAAAATTGTTGTAACTTGCTTGATTATCTTTGTGATGTTTCATCATTTTTTGCCAAAGAATTATGAGAGAGAATGCTTTGTCTTTGACCAAAATTGGGTGAAGTTATTGTATTTAAAGTTTTGGAATAAAATTACTGTGTTAAAGTGGTGCAACTTGTATTACGCTTTCTTGAGTTGATCGACAATTTGAGATAAAGCAAGAATAATTATTACAATTAGTAAAAGAAAGAATCCGTGACAATGTTGCAACACCAGTTCTGCGTATATGTTTACATGGTATCAGAGTGGGTTTGGGCCCGACTCCCTCAGGAGAAGGCCCATGAACCCAAATATATGAAAGATTGGAATGAAGCACGACAAGGGAAGAAAATAGATATGGTGGTGATGTGTAGGAGGAGATTTGAAATTTAGAGCTCTATGTATACATGTTCAGGAACACAAGTAGCTAAAATTGTGAGGCAAATACTTTGTAGTATTATAAGGTATTTACTGTGCCACAATATTTTATCTAGGACAGTTGATTGTCTTGATGGGTTTCAAGTTGGTGATTACTATTATATTTGTTGAAGTTGCCAAAACTAAAAAAGTTAAGACTTATATTTCTCTTCGATTTGGCAGTCAGTTTCTTCGTATATATGAAAATTCCTTTCTGCACAAATATATTCAAGTAGGATACAATGCAGTTTTGGAGGTTGATACTTGAAATCTACAAGAAGTATATTGTTCTGTATGATGAATTCAAAAATTTTGATTTTGGTTATTAAAAAAAGAGGAACAGATTTCAGCCAAGCCAGCTGAGTCGATATATGAAGAAGGGTATTTCCATAAGAGTCTCCTTGGAGCGAATATTCTGCAAGATGGAAGGCGAAGGCTTCCAAGGAAAACAATCCACAAGACATAGGTAAAATCCTCGTTAGAGTTGAATAGACTCTTTTATCCTTGAATAACAAGTATCGTTGACGTTGAGTCATTATGTGGGCAATGTTCCAACATTATTGAGCAGACAGGATCAAGTCGAAACATGACGAAAGGAGAAAGTGAAGTGTCATCGGATCAAGCACTGGTGTGTAGCATTAAATCATTGGGAAGCAAAAAAGAACCGCTTATCTACAAGTCACTGAGAAATATCATTGGAGTGGAGTGATAAGGATAAGAAGATAAGCCACTCATTTCATTTGTGTAGAGAAAGAATGGGAGAAAAAGAGGGACATGTTGAAGAAAAAAAGAAAAGAAAGAAAGGGAGGCATTTCAAGAAAATAAAGGAAGAAGCTACAGAACTAGAAGCTAACCTAGAGCGGGACACATTAAAAAAAAAGAAAGAAAGAAAGGGAGGCGTTTCATGGAAAGAAAGGAAGAAGCCGGAGAACTAGAATTTGACCCATAGTGGGATTAAAGGATAGTGTTTTCTTATAGTGAGATTGAGGATTTCCATGGTTCGCCAAAGAAGTACCAAAGATCGAATCTGCAACAAATTTTTTGGTATGGGGTCACCAAGAAATATAAGAATCCACTATGAAGTAGTGGAGAGAAGGCATTAGCATGGGATCAAATGGAAATGGAATAAGATGACTACCCATACATGAAATGTTGTAATGATGGGGTGCATGATCGATTGTACCCGACACCCCAAAGAGTGTTTTGGTCCTAGTTTTAAAAGTATAGCCATAGACAAGCTTATCTCCCTAAGTTTGTTGTAAGCCTTGCTATTGAGGCATACGTGTAACATGGTAGTACATGGTGTATCCCTCTCATGCATAGAGAGGATGTGGCGTCAAGTTGTGGAATGAATCACTAGAGTAGGTATGAGGGTGTCTGGTGTACTCATATGCTAGCTTGATGTTGAATGAAAGAAGTTGGATCTTTGATTAAAGGGGAATGTGAGATGGTTAGGACTAAGTTATGTTTAAGGGAGAGTGTTAAGTTATGTCTAAGGGGGAGTCTAATGCATTGTAAACCAAATATGAGAAGAAATCTTTGTTCAAGGGAAAATGGTGATAGTTTTAGTTAATGTTATTACCAGATTTAATTAAGGGGGAGTGTTAAGGAAAATAAGCTAATTACATAGTTTGTCTGCGGCTACAGGGAGTTGGGAGTTAGTCAGTTATACTAACGTACCAAAAATTATTTGTAACTATATTATGTAATTATACATTTATATTAATATAGAATATAAATCAATGGTGCTGTGTATTGCACTATCAGTTCTGTGCAGAGAAAAATTGGTTTGGAACTGATGCTCCAACACATAACACCATTGAACTGTGGTATATTAAAAGGTAATAATATAGTTACAAATAAGTTACAAAATGTTAGTTTAACTGACCAACTCCCTGTAACCGTAAACAAACTAACTAAAGATATAATTACCTTATTTTATTTAACACTGCCCCTTAATTACATCTGGTAATTACATTAACTAAACTATCACCAACTTCCCTTGGACTAATATTTCCTCTCATCTTTGGTTTACAATACATTAGAATCCTTCTTAAACATAACATAACACTATTGTTGGAATATGCTCCTCCTTCACCCTTTTCGATTCTTTGCTCTCCTTTATATGAAACTATTCTTCTTGTAGACAAATCAACGATTCTACGTGCTAACTATCCATCCTATAGCATAACACCAATGTTACCCTCACAAACTTCCATATCCCTGGGTCTTGGGCCCTCCAGTGATGCAGTGAGGTCCATATTAGCCCTGATACCATGTAAGGAAATTCACGTAGACATATTGCTGCAACACACACATCATATTGATTTGTATTGTATATTAATATGAACTATAGTTACAAAATATAGTTACAAATAAGTCACAGAGGTTAGTATAACTTACCAATTCCTGTAACCGAACAAACTAATTAACTAAGGATGTAATTATCTCATTTTCCTTAATAGTAAGGGGAATGAACAAAAGCACCGTAAGGAGTAGAACCTTATATTGGATCGATGGTATTAGTAACTCAACATACACATTATATGTCAAAGAGTTGGCGTGGAGCAAGAAATACTAAAGATGTTTGAAGTAAATCACCTTTCTAGTACCACATTATTGGCAGAGATGGTATCAATATTTGTGACCCCTACATTCTTTCTTTTTATTATCAAAGCATGTAAATGATATTCCACAATTCATAATTGGATCTCCTTTGTGTGGGTTTTCGAGGTCGATAATAATGGAAGGCCTACCTAGCGCTAAGATCAAGTGAACATTGTTGAAGACATACTTCAGATGCTTATCATTTTCTGCATAGATTTGTTGGAGTCAGATTTTGATCTAATATTCTTAGAGCGCCATGCTCTTCTAAGAGTGCTGCATGTACTTGCGGTTTTAGAAAAATCATCAGAAAAGGAGGGGGACACCATATTTAAAAAAGGTTAAAATAGGTCGTTTCATCATCAACATATTCAAGAGGGATGTTGTGATACTAGCCTTTCCAGATATTCATCTTGCACCTACAACAATGCTCAAAAAACCATATTCATACTTCCAAATATTTTCAAGCCATAGTCGGCTAGTTTCTCTTCTAGCACCACATGAAATTGGTTAACATGAAGCTTTAGAGTATCAATGGAATTACTCCATTCTCAATCATATTGGGGTTATCTGTTCAGAACATGGTGATTTAAATAGAAAATAGAGAAGAAGGTATTTTCACACACAAAAATGTATTTTTCTCATATATCATTGCTTCACACCAATTACATATTTATACGAATCATAGAATTCTCTAGATCCGCAACTTGTGAATCTAGGATTCTAATAATAGATAAGACACCCTACAACCAACCCAAAACATTATTCCAACAATAATTTCTTGCGGTTCCAATGAAAACCTATTACAATTAATTTCTACATTATTCCAACTCCTCCCTTTAATGGAGAAATTAGTTTTCTACAATACACAACACACGTAGAGGTAAAATCTACATTACAAAACTTACAATACTAAATCACAAATCACAATATTAATTTTGTTTGGTTCTTTGTCTGATCTGGTCTTCATTAGCACTTACACCCACTCTGCAATCTCATGGTTTCCTCTCTTTTCTTCACCACATCTTCAAGCTTCCCACTTGACTCATTTAAAGTACAAACACTTCTGACCATCATTAACGTACTTGTATAAATGACGCTTCTTGACCTCCCAAAGGAGAATCTCGATACTGAATCATCCTATGGAATTGCTACCATCTGTTGAATACACAACCCTCCATGATATTCACCAGTTATATAGGATAACATTCTAGATGCATAATGTCTTCATCAATCAATTATACAAGTTGACCTTACATAAAAATAACCTGTAACTGATGCTCTCGAAGCACGATGGGTCACATCAGCTTGACCTTATTAAGAACAATCTGTAACTAATGCTCCCAGAGCACGACGGGTCACATCAATGTATAACACACTTAGACATAACTAAATCAATGATCGGTTCTCTCGACACTGTAGCCTGCCAATAACCATTGACTTAATTATGTTAGTCTGTTCGATAATTGGCCTATTCTTTGTGGTTCTGCATTAATTGACTTTTGAAAAATAATAAATATACATAAAACATAACACACTTTCACCACATATTTGCACACCACTCAATAAATTTGCAATCTACGGAATTTGGTAAGTTAATTCTTTATTTTCGTTGCCCATCCAATGTTGGAAATATTTTAAATGCGGAGATACCATGACCACATTTCGAATGTCCCTGGGAACAATGATTTGAATGGCCTCATACATGATGATGGGCGTCTCACTATCCTTCCATGCAGTGGCTAACAATAAATGCATACTCACAACTTCAACACTGCCAGCTCTCACACAAAACATGTAGCAATATTTTCTCACACACTAGAAATCTACACACACCTATATTAATTTATATATAGAGGATCAATGATCACATCTCTTTCACATATTCCTGGCCATTCCTTGAGGGATTTAAGCTAGTACATGCTCTGATAACAAAATAGAAAATAGGAAGAAGACATTTTTACACAGAAAAAATACTTTTCTCATATATCATTGCTTCACACCAATTACATATTTATACTAATAGTAAAATTCTCTAGATCCATGAACTGTGGAACTAGGATTTTAATAATAGATAAGACACCCTACAACCAACTCAAAACCCTATTCCAACAATAACTTCTTGTTTTTCCAATGACAACAGGTATTCAACTAATTTCTACATTATTCCAACTCTTGTATTGTGTTTTGCTGTGGCAATGAACCACTGCACATGCATACGCTAGGGTTTCCTTTACCACCTGCACATGCATACGAGCAATCCAGAATGTAGAAACCCTTATCATTGTTCGAAGCTGTGAAGAGAAGGCGATGAGGGTTCACTGGGGCGGATGATCTTAAAGCATATGCTTATTCTATCCCAAGGGCGGAGTGCATGATGGACTGTTGGTTATAAGAACCACTAGTAATTGCATCAGTTTTAACGAGAATGATTTAAACATAGGAGATGGAAAGCATACTGCAAGACAGATTGCAGCAATGGCTCCTGAAATTACTGACAAAGAGGGATCATTATTGATGATTGTACCTGATCGAAACATAATGGATTTGTTGAAGCGTGTCAGGAGCAAAACCATAGACGTGGTTTGGCCTGGGAGACTCTCTTTGTAAACGGGTTATCGTTATGCGCGACATAAACATGATAAAACGTGCTGCAACTTTCGATCAAGATGCTCTAGGTTGGTGGACGGAGGGAAATTGATCAACGTTTTATAAAGGCCCTGTGCAACCTGTTCATTGAATTCTGCTTTCAGAATTTTATTGTAGAAATACGGTCATATTCTCACCAACGGTATTATTTCTCTTGTTAATGAAAAACTCTTTCCATAATGGTGACTTCTTGTATAACTTTGTTTCAACAATAAATATTATTTGCAGATTTGTGCAAGGATCCATTGTTATTGTTGAGCTATTGGGATTGGGTGAAGATCACCAATATGTCTTCATGTATGCTATTGGCTTCATCTAAAATCCAATATGCTTTGGTTCTTATCAAAAATATTAAATTATTTAGGATAATTTGTTAATTTAGGAGTTCTAAGTGGATAATATTTGTTGTTTGACAATGTATAAAGTATTTTATTACTATGTGTTGGTACAAATGTTTTTTCATGGAATAATGATCGGAACGAAATGCTGAAAATTGTAAAATGCAGACTGAAAACAAGCTTGCTAGAATGGTAATAGCTTATCTCTGAGAATAGATGTGACAACTACGTTTATTCGTAAGAAGATGAGTACAATGAGGCTCTGAAGGCTTTTTTACAATAAACATGAATGCTAAAACCCTGGACATCAAAAAACCTAACCCTAGGAGATGAAGCGCCAAAAGTCTCGTTGGAGTAAGTTAGTACATCAACTTCCCTAGGTCCTAATTTTTGCATACGATATCCGTTTATGGTGCACTATAGCTTGTTGGAAAGGTATTGGCGAGGAGAATAATTTAGGGGGCTCAATGAGAGCCTATGGCTGTGATTGAGGTGCTCGATCGTGAAAAACCATCATTTGGGCCCTCAAAATGGCCCCAAAAGTTCACGAACCGAAAAAATGCTAAAAAAAGTAAGTTGTTAGAAAATTGTTTTGAGCCAGTTGAAAAAGGTTGGTGGCCACTGAGATCTTCCTGGATAAATCCTCCCCCCTTAGGAAGCGATGGTCTCCTTTGCGTTGAGTGCCCCCACCAGATGAGAAAATTTCTAGTGAATTTGGCCAAGGGTGAGCCACTTGCCTTGGTGCAGGAGTTGCTTTGCTTTTACAACCCGATAAAGCTAGATCCTCTACTGGTGAGTGCCCTTGACCTGTGTGTCCATGATCTGATTAGTGGATGCATGTTCCATGTAGTCAGGGCTGAGCTCTGTTGGTGTCAACTATTCTAATATCTCTGAGGTGTCTAATAATGGTGGAAAATAAGGCCGGAGGAGGTCCACATTGAACACTGGGTGCAAGCCAAGGAAGGAGGGAAGGTTGACCTCAAAAGCATTGTCACCCAAACCTTGGTGATGGTTTAGGGTCCATAATGAAGTGGACAAATCTTCTGATGAGGCCCTGTAAGACATTCTTTCTGCAAGTGTAACCAAAATTTGTCTCCCACCTGAAACTGATGTGGCACTCGGTGTTGATCATGGTGCTACTTGTATTTGGAATTGGACTTTTGTAAAATATCCTGAACCTGTTGGTGGATGTGTTGGATCCATTCAATGAACCAGGTGGCTTTGTCATCTCCAGTTGTAGCATGCGACGAGTCTGCCTAGGTGCTCGCAAGGGGCAGTGCAACATCCATGGGACTCAATGGTTGAAATCCCAACCCCACTTGAAAGGGGATGTGGCTGGTTGAGCTATGTATGGCTCTGTTGTAGCTGTGCTGAACATAGGGAAGACTCTCATCCTAAGTGCGAGGGTGCTTGGAATTGTACATTCCCAAGATGGGCATGATCATCTGGTTGACAACCTTGGTTTGGTCATCCGTCTGGGGGTGGAAGGAAGTGGAATTTGTGAGCTTGGTGTCCAAGAATGACCAGAGGCTCAATGAGAATGTGCTGAGGATCCGAATATCCTGATATGAGATAATGGTTTGTGGGATCCCAAAGTGTACCCATACTCATTCAAATAAAAGATTGGCAATGGCCTCCATTGTGATGCTCTTCTTGTAGGCGACCATAATCGCCATCTTGGAAAAATGATTAACAACCACAAAAACATAGTCATTTCCCCACTTGGTGGATAGAAGACCCGACATGTAGTCCATTGAGATGGATTCCCAAGGACTGTCAGGAGTAGGTAGATAAGTGTACAAGCCTTGTTTCTTAGTGGTCGGTTTGACAATATTACACACAGGGCAGGACTGGATATACTTGCTGAAATCCTATCGAAGTTTTGGCTATTAGAAATGTCGTTGCAACATTGCCATTGTCTTTTCCATGTCAAAATGTACTGCCACCTGACTGTAGTGGGATTCCCAAATCAACTTGGATCACTCACTTGATGGAACACAAAGATAGCCTAGATGTCACAACATCCTGTCTTGAAGATCGAAATTGGTGACAACTATGTTTGCGCCCAACATCTGGTAGGTGTTGGAGAAGTCAGGAACTATCTCATAGAGGTGGGGCCATCAAGAGGTCTCATGGATGCAATAATAGAGCATTGTGGTGAGTGCCATGACTAGAGGTCGACTGAGGAAATCAACGACTTGATTGGTACTTCCTGTTTTATAATTGATGTTGAGGTGGAACTACTGCAAATATGTGGACCACTTTTGATGGCGGTCATTCTGCAATTTTCCTTGTGTCTGCATGAACTGCAATGGCTTATGATCAGTGTGAATATGTCTCCTTCATGAGAATGTAGTTCCTCCACTGGAAATAGGCTTGTACAATGGAGTACATTTCTTTGTTGTAAGTAGGGTATTTACATGAGACATCTGATAATGTCTCACTATGATAAGCCACACGGTGTTCATGCTGAGTGATGACTACTCCCACAACATAGTCTGAGGCATCTGTCTCGATCTCAAAGGGCTATTGCAGGTCAGGTAATGAAATCACTGGGGTGAAGCACAAGCGCTACTTCAGATCATCGAACACTTTCTTTTGGGACAAGACCCACACAATATTTTCCTTACAACCACCACTCGTTATTTGGATGAGGGCCCATGCAATATGTGAGAATCCCAACATGAACTTGCGATAGAAATTGGCAAGGCCTAAGAAGCTCCGAAGCTTAGTGGGCGTGGTTGGGGCTAGCCAATCATGGATGGGGCTAGCCAGTCATGGATGAATTAAATCTTGGATGGATCAACATGCACACCATGCACATCAACAATGTATCTTAGGTATTGGACCCTGTCCATGTCGAAGGAGCATTTTTCCAAGTTGGCATATATCTTGTGCTGCCGCAAAGTGTGCAGAACTTGCTGAATATTCTGCAAGTGTTCTGCCCAAACCTTGCTGTAGATGAGGATGTCATCTAGATACACCACCACAAAAAAGTTAGTGAAAAGCTGCAATATATCGTTCATCATCCTCATGAAAGTTGTTGGGGCATTTTTCAAACCAAATGGCATGACCAACCATTCAAAAAGACCTTCTTTTGACTTGAAGAAAATTTTCCATACATCTGTCTATTCTATTGGGGCCTGATGGTAGCTAGACTTTAGATCAATCTTACTAAAGTATTTTCCCCCCTTGAGCTGATCAAGGAGATCATCGATTTGGGGAACCAGGTACCGGTTCCTAACTGTTATTTTATTTAGGGCTCAGTAATCAATGCAGAGTCGCAAAGTCCTGTATTTCTTCTATGCCAATACGATTGGGATTCCACAAGGTGATGACCTGGGTTGGATGTGCCCCTTCTGGAGAAGTTCTTGGATCTGATGCTTGATCTCCTCATTTTCTAGTAGAGAGCGACACTAAAATATCCCATTGGGTAGCGGTGTGTCAGCGGTCAAATCGATGGGATGCTTGACCTGAGAGTGCATAGGTGCCCTAGTAGGTGATGATAAGATGTATTTTTATTCTTCCGCGGCCTTATCTACTTGCTTCTGCTTCATGGAGAGGTTGGTCATAGATTCCATGGATGTGGGTGCAACCTTTTTCTCACTCTAAGAGTGAATCACGAAGAAGACAAACTTTCCAGTCTGAGATATGACCTTTCTGCATTGCTTGGCAGAGATCAAGGAAATAACACTAGGTGGGACTATCTCGATAATCCTATACAATTTCCTATTCAAAGTAACAATAACACTGCAAGGCCTAGACTCATATACAACATGACATTTCCATAAATAAGGTTGTCCCAAAAGAACATTACAAAATTCAAGGGGAGCAACATCACACAATATCTCATCTTTGAATGGATTGATGCTGTATGACATGCGACACTGTTGGCTGACGTGAAGATTAGTTCCTTGACAGAACCATCCGATGGTGTAGGGTTGCGGGTGCGGCATTGTCAGCAGGGATAACCACTTGAAAATCTCTGCTGATATGAGGTTCTTCTAGCTAGCGCTATCAACGATGAAGTGCCTTTTACCCACATCTTTGAATGAAAGAGGTGCTTGCCTTCCTATGGCTCATTAGGTTCACTGAGATGGATCTTAGTGGTAGCAATGGTGGCACTGGGTTCCATGTTAATGATTCGTCTCCCATTTTCTGGCTTTGAATTAGATTCAGAACTCACATTTGATTTAGAGGCTGTTACTTCAACCACCAATGACTCTTTGAGCGACAATCAACAATTTTATTCCAGGGGCTCTTATGGAAGTCACATCACTTCCTGGTATATTTCTTCATCTTCCCATTATCCTTCTTTGCATGCAACTTGGATTGGTTTTTCTGAGGTTTCCCATATTTTCTTCGTTCTTTGTTCTGCGGGTTGGGGCTGCCCTTGCCCTGCTTCTACTTTGAGGGGTTCCCAGACCCAAACTGCCTTTTCTTTTGTTTTATCTTCTGCTCGATTTTGATAGCATATCGATATGCCACGCCCAAGGATGAGATGTCTAAAAACTCCATTTATGTTTGGATGTATCGATGCAGATCACCGCGATACTTGAACACCATATGTCACTCATAATATTTGATACCCATATTGGTGCACAAGGTATGGAAGACATTAGTGAACTCTGGCACTGTTTGGTCACTTTCCTATCGCAATGTGGTCCATATTGTATACAAGTCGTCATAAATTCCAACATGGTAGTATTGTTCCTTAATATCATCCTTGAAGGAACCCCAAATGGGTGCAACTGCAAATAATGTGGATCCCTCTATTTCCTTTTTCTCATAGAAAGTCTCCAACCAATCTTTGACATGGGGGAGGGCCTTGACGCACACAAATGTAATCTTTTCTCTATCGAAAAAGTTGTGGACAAAAAATAACCCTTCTAGAAGGTTTAACCATTTATCTACGACATCAACATCTATTTGACCTTCAAATATAAGAATATCAAAATTGATCTATACCTTGAAGGGGGTGGCACCTCCACTTGAGGTGGATGCGTTTCATGTCGACAGTCGTTGAAGGATTTGTGCAAATCTATCCATCATCTCGTTCCTTTGTTGCTCAAGGGCTTCCTCAAGCAACATTTTGAAAGGATCTTCTGTCTCGTCATATTTATTTTCACCCACCATGGACGGTTTCTTGGGCGTTCGAGAGCAGTTTTCCTCAAGAGAAACAAGCTCAAGACCCAACTCTCTATACCTTGACTACGTTGGGGACATGTATTAAAAATGACAAGGAGCAGACCGCTCTGATACCACTGATCCATATTTATAAGAGGAATGAAATGAAACCACATATTTATAATACTAACACAGAGACATAGTGAATAATAATAGAGACACAATAAAACTTGACTTCTATTAAATAAGAAATATGTTGAAAACTATAAAATGCAGACTGAAAACAAGCTTGCTAAAATGGTGGCAGCTTATCTTTGAGAAGAGATGTGATGGCTACACTCATTCACAAGAAGATGAGTACAATGAGGCTCTGAAGGAATTTTTACAATAAACATGAATTCTTAAACCCTAGACATCCAAAAACCTAACCCTAGGAGATGAAGCATCAAAATTCATGTGGGCCCCGTTGGGGTAAGTTAGTACATCAACTTCCCTGGGTTGTAACTTTTGCATACGATCTCCGTTTAGGGCGCACAATAACTTGTTGGAAAGGTATTGATGATGAGATTCATTTAGGGGGCTCAATGAAAGCCTTTGGCTATCATCAAGATGCCCGATTATGAAAAAACATCGTTTGGGCCTTCGAAATGGCCTCGGAAGTTAAGGAATAGAAAAAATGCTAAAAATAGTAAGTTGCCAGAAAACTGTTTTGAGCTAGTTGGAAAAGGTGGGTGGCCATCGAGATCCTCCTGGATCAAATAACTACTTTTTCCATGGAATGATTACTGTAGTTTCTTTATGTTTTATTTTTCTTTATTCCTAATTGCTTATTATTTAGAGAACAAATTTTTCTTGAAGGTTAATGTAATATGGTTATGGTTTTATTCATACATGTTATGTTTGGAACCAGGAATTGGTTTTACTAAAATTTAGTTTGACAAGAATTAGATAAAGTTACATTAAATTTGAAATCATTGGTTTATGTTGTTTAAACTATTCATAATGGATTTTGAGCATGAATTTGGAGATATTCTATCTTTTTATAAACTTTAATTTAAATTATGAGGGTTGCCCCCTTTGGCTTCTGTATTCTTCCAAGAAAGACTAAAGAGGGGAGGATTCTTCCAAGCATCCATAGGGTGTCTTGGAATTGTTCCCTCACCAAGAACAATATGAGAAACAAAGATGTTAATTTTCGATGGGGTGAAAAGATAGGAGGGACTTTGCAACTTGATTTATCTTACTCTACTATACTTGTTTTTGAAAGATAAAATCATAAAATCACAGACTGTATAGAGAATCTCACTTTTCATATACAATAAGCGATACTAACAATTCAGACAATCATCCTATATATGCAGAAAATGAGGTCTTACTTATTGCAGGGAGGCTAAGCACTCAGATCCCATGAGGCCATATTTATTGGAGGAGGGATAAGCACCCAGATCCCATGAGGCCATATTTATTGAAGCGGATCAGAAAACTAACCAATGGATTCACCACTTTCTTGCAAATTTTGTTCTCCCTTCTCAGTTTATGTATTCTTCTTCAGTTTAATCCAAAGATTATTCTCTTCTAGTGATTGTAATTCTTGTATAACTTTGTTTCAACAATAAATATTATTTTCAGACTTGTTCTCATTTTTTTCTCTAAGGTCATACCTGAATATTATGTTAAATTTTACCAATGAAATGCATGCTATTTTCTGTGTATTATGTTAACTGATTACAAGGTTATGAGTAGAATGTTCTCTTTAAATGTTTTACAATATGCATAATATCTATTACTTTTTGTTAGTATTAAAGGATGTTCTGCATAGATATCAAGATTGTGCAAGTATTCATTGTTATTGTTGAGCTACTGGGATTGGGTGAAGATCGCCAATATGTCTTCATGTATACTATTGTCCTCATCTGAAAATCCAATACACTTTCTTTCTTATTGGAAATATTAAAGATTGTTGTCCCATTTATTATTTCCAATAATTTGTTATTCCTTAGTTCCAATGAATACTATGTTATTCATGTTAGCATTTGAGGTTTTCTTCTGTGTATTTCATTCAATGTTTTTATGTATTTTCTTGTTGGATTAATGTGCCCAATAGAAAGGCCCTAATCTGGTAGGTTATTAGGAGTTAGTTTTATTCTCAATCTGTTATTTATTCTCCATAAATTGTTCCTTTATCAATCATTTAAATATGACATTAGTGTTTATATAAAAAGGTTGTTCTAAGGCAACTTGTAAAACACTCAACCCCCTCAGTACCTTTTTAAGGGATAGGGTATTACATTTTCGCTTTTCCTTAACATATCAAAGCATCATCTGGAGGGTACCATCATCTTATGCTCGTCTAGAGCTTTGAAATGACTATATCCATGCTCAAAACCAAGCTCTGGATAAGAAGTTACAACCTCCCAAAGTTTCTGGACTCTCATTTATTGAGTCCTTCTTAGTTCCACATGGAAACCACAAGGTTCTCTGTCGCTCGTGCCTCTCGACATGGCATCTACCACTTGGCCCATCTTACTGCCAAGTCTCACTGTTTGGATCACTCCAAAGATTTGCTTCTTCGTCAGAGTGTTCCTATCTGGGTTAGTAGATTCCCGATGTAGACTCCACTTCAACAAAATCTCTTCGACCACACACACTCCAATGGATTTAATCTAAAGATCCAACGAACCTCGAGAATTGGGAAATGAACGATTCCGATTATTTCAAAG
The DNA here is from genome assembly GCA_009831015.1 of Picea engelmannii. Classification (NCBI taxonomy): domain Eukaryota; kingdom Viridiplantae; phylum Streptophyta; class Pinopsida; order Pinales; family Pinaceae; genus Picea; species Picea engelmannii. The sequence continues at coordinate 845,177 of ML783926.1, read as the reverse complement.
TTTCCAACTCGAATGACGTTTAACGACCCTTCTCATGCTCCAACTGCACTTAGCTTATGCAGGTCCCTTGGATATCTACGAATGAGATTGAATCTCGCTTTCCACCTTGGTCACTTTTTCCACCTTGTACCTGTCTCTAGATGTGACATGACTCAATATCCACTTGACACATGGACCCTTCACGACACACCATGCCACCATGGGGTACAAAGGCTCGCTTGACCAGAGATTGACACTTGTCCATTTCTTATAAATTGATTAAGTTACTTAATCAATATTTTCTTAAAATACCACTCCTCAATATTCAATTATTTAATCCTCATTTTGGATAATTAGTCTTCATTAATTAAATACCCACAAAAAGATTTTTACTTATCCTAATATACTGGCTTGACAATTAATGAGGATTTAATTTCTCTCTCTTTTCCTTGGAAATGGTTTAGTGCTAATTTAAATATCTAGATTATAAAAAACATTATAATGCAATTAATTAATTATATCATAATATAATTAATTTCATTGTAAAACACTCAAATTATTTTATAATGTACTTATCTCCATCGTAAAGCACCCAGGTTGTGTTATAATAAGATTTATTATATTTCAAATAAAGTGCGTAGGGATTTCAGACCCTCAACCTGCCATGCAACATATTAATATTATGTTGTCCATTGGAGGGGGTCAAATAATAATGTTTTAATATTAAAATACTTCAGGCTATCGGACCCCGATATTTCACACTCAATTCATGTGCTCCTTCCTAGTTTCTCCGACGAAAAAACTCCGAATGGGACTTGATATTTATAATTGATATTACAATACTTAACATTATGGTACCTTGGGCTCTCAGACTCTGAATTTTCATTCCCTTCTCTTCTCTCTGACGACAAAGCTCCAAAAGGGGAGGTGTTTAATATTATAAAATATATATATAACTTTATGACACTCCTGCCATCACACCCGAGCTCTTTAGACTCGAAACGTGCGTGCCCATGGGTGAAATCATGAAGGTGGGTTACACTTTTGCTTGTTTTATGACAAAAAAAACTGTATTTTCACAAGTTATTCAACTTCCGACATATAAAAGTATTTTTTTTATTTAGAATTTCACTTTACAGTAAAAACAAAACT